>LPNX010587786.1:143052-164353 GCA_001517045.1 Pseudotsuga menziesii
CAGCATAGTTCATTTTCTATTTCAAGCTCGTTAAAAAATGAAGTAGGTTTTCTTAAGCATAGTTTACCTTTTGGTTTCAATCTTGCATAAAAATTAAACCATGTTCCAAGCAAAGTTACCTTCTGTTTCAAGCTTGTGTAAAAATGAAACAGATCCCATTCCCTTGAGTCGAGTCTTCCCTTTAGCGTTAGAACTTGAACTTTTTTTTCACCTGCCCGATTCTTGTTCTTCCTACCCCCTTGGTGAACATTTTCACATTAGTAACCAGGTTTTTAGGTTGGGTATGGAAAAAGAATCATCAAATGAAATGAAGCTTGGGGGCATGTTGAGCCGCTAGCAACCATGCTAGGGGTAAGCTGCGCTAGCAATCATGTTGGGGGCAAGATTCCAACCTTTGTATATCATTTTAATGGTATTTTTCAAGCATAGTTTACCCATTGGTTTCAAGCTTGCGTAAAAATGAAACCAATATTTGAGCATTCTTTCAACTGGTCTTCGAGCTCATTAAAAACAGTAAGATGGTGTTGAGCTTACTTTTCATTTTTCGCGCTCTGGTTAAAACATGAAAAGTGGTTTGAGCTTATTTTATTACTTTTTTGTGCTCTGGATTCAAACATGAAAAATGTTAATAGAGTCCTATTTAAGCTCTTTTCGGACTCTTAAAATGTGAAAATATAGTCGAGTACTTGTCTTCTTCGTACTCGTAAAAGTATTTGAAGAGTCGTCTCTCCAATGGTAGGTTATCTCTTTTTCGGTTCAGATAGACTATTTACAAAAAAGGAAAACTTCAGCCAATCATGACTGGAAGAGTTCCCTAAGGTATTATTTTATACTTTTTTCAAGCCTTAGGGACTAAATCATATGAAAAAGGACCCTTTAAAGTATTCTTCTGTAGCCATTCAGATTCTCTAAAATGAACAATACTGAGTTTTCTTTCATTGGACTCATTAAATTAAACATTGTGAGACCCTCTTATGGGAATGAACCCCTCCTCTCTCAGGTTCGTAAAACATATGAGTTTGGAATTGTCTTCGGATAAGCTACACTGAGTGTTTGTTACCCTCTTTGAACTCATAAAACTGAAAAGAGGCACTCATTGATCATGATGGGGGAAATGGGAAGGGAATCATTTTGCAAATAAATGGCAGTAGTTTGTCATTACCTTTGAACATGGCACTTGTCTGCATATAATTTTAGTCAATTGGGTATTCAGTTGATCTCCATGACGATCTGCTTTCATGAGTCATGACACTCCTTTGAGTCTTTCAAAAGAATGCATTGTCCATTGTCGCATTGTGAGTTTGTCCCATTTAGTCATGCTGCTAAGTCTTTTGTCGTGTCACCCGATGTTCAAAGGGAAGTTGAAGAAGTTTACCCCTGTAGTCAAAACAATCTCCGTGTCAGTACTTTTGAGTTAGTGGTTACTACATTCACATCATTCCAAAACTATATTCCGAGTTTCGTGTCATCGATGTGGGACTCATCATGGCCCTCCTTCGACGAGACTATTCCTGTCGACATCACCTCATTATCTAGGAAATAGTCTTAGAAACAAAACTTTAGTACCTTGAGATATGTATGCCTTAATGACAGATTCTGTCGCTCTCGACATAGGTTCACATCATTGACCTTTGATCGATAGAATCCACTGGGTGTTCGACATCAAGACATATATTCACGTTCAGTAGATTGTACTAGGGTACCTTGGGAATCATTGACATCAATGGTGATCTCCCTCGCACTTGTTAATGTTCACATCATTGACCAGTAATCAAGTGGTTTCTACCATGTTCAACTTTAGATCATTGTAATCACATGGATAGAATTGTACTTTGTGGAAGACGAGACAAAGACCCTGGGTGTATGTTTAGTGCTCATTACTTTCCCCGGGTTGCGATGGAGTTTTGTATATCTAGCATTGATCCACATTTGTATGGTCGTGGCTATGCTCAAATTTGCATCTGTATGACATAGATCTACATTGTATGTCTGGTAGCTATGTCCAAGTTTAAGTCCTCTATCACATGGATATACACTGTATTCTAGTAGCCATGCTTGTTTATTCCTCTCATGGATCTGCATTGTATTGGTTTGCAGCCATGAGTTGGTTACTTGTGTCTATGAGTCAAATATGTTGATGTACTACATATTCCTACTATATGACATTCTTCGATTGAGTGGACATTTTCACCTCGAAATGAAAACTTGTTCTCTCAAAGCTTTTGTTTATCATATCCCTCTAAGTCTCATGCTTTGGGGGGCATTTTGTTATACCCAAATCTTGTCACCACCATGTGATAAGATCCTTAACTTCCATGTTTTCCCTTAATCCCAGCACTTAGAGTGGACACCTACTCTATTTGTCAATTCTACATGAAAAAACTCAGCACCATGCTTTCCTTGTGTCCCATGAGCGGTACCTTGCTTGCACCGCCTGTATCCTATTTTTCATAAGCAGTGCCACCACCTGTTGTCTTTGGTCCATAAGAATTTATCATCTAAATTGCTCTGTCATAATAGAATAAAAGTGGTACCCTGGGTCAAATGGGAAAAAGAGAAGTTTCTTGAGGCTTCTAGATCATGAGCCTCATGTCCTCCCTTATCCCTATCATTGTGGGTCAGTTGAGCTCGAGATCCACCATCATAGGATCTTGCAGCCACCTCATCCACAAATCTCTCAACTATCCCTATCCATTGAGCCTTATAAATACAAGCTCATGTCCATAGTTGAGGGGGGAACTATAGAGGTATTGTTATGCTATTAGATTGACTACCTAGTCCGAATCATTGGAGAGTATAGAGAGCAAAGTTGTAGCTTATGGGGATCAAGTGTTTTTTTCATGGAGATGTCTGTCAACACTAAGGAAATAGTTCTGAGCTTCTCCATACATCTTTAATGCAAAGCTGATTTCCGTCCCACATTACTATTGTTTTGATTTCACATGTACATGTTGTTAGATTCCTTAGTCACTAACATGGATAAGTAGATGATGTTCTGGTAGCTTTGATGTGTTTGCATGTTTGATATATTTGCAAGTACACGGGTTCACTATCGAAGCAGCATTCCAGGTGTCTACGACATCCAGGGAAGGTCTTCATCCTTTGTTGTTCACTCATTTGTTTTGGATCTAAACCATTCAGACCAAAGGAATAGCTTCTGTCCGCAGAAGGTGAAATATTCTTGGTTACAATAAGACTGGAAAGGGAGAATTGCTTGTTGTTTTTTTCTTTCATTCTTTGTTAAGTTTACGAAAGACCTCTTTTTTCTTTTAAAAATATTTTTTTTTTGTTGAGATTTGATTAGAATTATGTTTGAAGACGAATTATTGGATCTTTGACTAGCCTCATAAGCTTTCATATCTCCTTATTCTTCTTTCTTTTTACACTCCTATATCACCAAAATAAAAATAAAATATCATATTTTTAAGTTAGATCTTTCCATTTGTGGAAGAAAAAATTTAGAAAGTACTTAGTGTGCCTTTGAGTATTTTTGTCTTTCTTTTTAGGAAAAGAGATCTCGCCTCATTTGCTTGCTTTCAAAGATTAGATTAGAAGTGTGTTGCTTGTTTGTATTCTCAGAAATTTTTGGTTTTGAAATGAAATTGAAAAAGAAAATACTATTTCCTTCCTGTAAGTAGGCATGCTTTGAATGGTAAGTGAAAAAAATTGCATATCATAATTGCATGGTTTTACTTTTCTAGCATAAATCCATGCATTCACCTAATCGTTCAACTTAAAATGATCGGTAGTTATAGGTTAAAAATCTTAGTAACTTTAGTGATAGGTTAGAGACATGTTCTGGCATCATAAAACATAGGAGCTGTCATTTATTGCCTGCACTGCAACCTGGGACCTGCGCGGTTCTTCCACGTACAATCGGTATAAAGAACATCCTTTCACGTACCCTTGAGGTATAATGAAAGGTACTTCACGTACTCGATTGTATATCAGAAGGCCCCTTATGAACGGTTGTGCATTAGAAAACACTACTGCATATTTGAACTCCCACATACCTTGTGTATATCGAGAGGCCCTTCTAGGATTCCTAAGACCATTTGAGAAAATCCTTTTTGGTCGTCTTGTTGGTGCAATACACCGAGAACAACACTTGGGGAGATTACTATGCACGTGTCATCCAGGTAGTTGGGTATTTAGGTGACGGATGGTTGATCCTCCTTGTCACACTTTACTATTAGACCCTGTGGTATATAGCGAGTTGCAAAAACTTGACAATCCTAGTGGGGAACTAGCTTGTTTAGCCCCTCTTGTCAATTAATTTTGCTTGTATCCTATAGTTTTTGTAGGAGAAGAATTGTGTGATTTTTCTAGTTTTGAAACCCTAGGTTAGGGTTTAGTGACCATACAATCTAGCTAAGTTTTAGTTGAGACGATCCAAAAGAAACCAGGGCTTACCACCAGACTTTCCACCTGTCACAGGGGAGAGCCCAATGGAAGCCACAAATCAAGGAGTTGAAACTGACTCCCATGTGGAAGGAAGACCAGTTGTGGAAAGTGGAGAACAATTCACTGCTTACATTAATCCCTTGGTCCAGTAGCCTCGTATGGCTGACACTTCCTCTCATTGTCTGATGGAAGGTCATACCGATAGTCCTGTTGAAACTGAATATGGCTCTAATGCTCCTTTTTGGAGAACTTATATGGGTCAATCCCTTTCTGAATTTGGGGTTACTAGAACTTCTTTTGAGAACCCTCCATCGAGTGAAGATGAGTATAGAAGGATCCAAGCATCTCTTGATGACACTCGCAATTTTTAAGAGAGAGTGGAAAGAATTATTCCCTCACCCGTACCTCACAAAGAACCTATGTCGACTCTTTTTCCCCATATTTCGAATCCTTGTCCTTCTGGATACCGTAAAATTTCTAAGACTTTGGATCCTATTGATGATCTTCTACCTCATGGTGTGACTCCTCATAATCCAGATCAAACCTCCAACCCTACAATTTCAAATCCTAGGTATGTTTCTAGTCCTCCCATACCCTCTGTAGCAAGGGGGAAATCCTCAGCTCAAATGGTATTAGTACATTCCAACGTCGGGGGGAAACCCCTGTGTAACACCTTGTTTTTTACCTCATTTTCATTTAAATAAAATGATGTAAATAATCATGGTGTGGAGCTAGGAAAAATCCCCACCATTGATTTAGTGTTTATGCTTCGGCAATTAAGGTTGGGTCGATGGTATTTTGTGCTAGCCGACACATTATTATTTTGGACATCATGCTAAATTTGCAATTTAATAATTAAAAACCTCCAGCCAGCTATGTCATAACTAAATGAGATGGGGGCATGATTTTCCTAAGGATAAGGGAGTGGGGGATGGGAAGAGTGGGGAGAAATTCGAAATGGGCAAAGCACCATTTATGGGAAAAACATTTTAAATTTTCTTGGGAAAGAAAACACAAAAACGTCTACTTTTCCCCCACACTAAAACATTTCACTTTCCCCTCATGATTTGGATTGTGGGTAACATTTTTGGATCCCAATATTCATTCACATAGTAATCATCAAGCAAAACCACTCAGAGTCTGAACCCTTCACGATTTTCTCCTGTTCGGCGATTTAGACCCTTCACAATGTTTTTTTGTTTTTCTTGGGTGGAGTAGTTTCCTTTCACAATTTTGTTTATCATGTGCCAAGTCTTTCAATTTTCACATTTTCTCTAGCCTTCTAGTCATTTTCCTGGATAGGAATGCCTTGAATCCAATTTTGTGTCTTTGATTTGAATAACCAACAAACGTTTTCGTTTTGGTATTTTGCAGCAGTCGGCCTGGAACCGACAATGTTCATAAATTTGTAAATTACTGTGTGCATGTGTAATTCCTTGGCTTCTGCTTAAGTTTTGATAAATTCCAGGACTGAGATCACTGTGTGTGTGCATCCACATTTGGCATCTAAACTGATTTGGGGAATGGAAATGGATTCTGGACTTGCTTGATAAACCTAGTGTGTGAAGGCGCCTCACAGAACGATCTAGAAGGTTGGTTTTCTTCTTTGCATACCCTGAATAACATTGGAAGGGAATGCATGGCCTGAGGGACTGTGTAGCAGAGAATGGGATGCTTCCTTGTGTTGGGTGTGTAAGTGTTTAGAGGTCAAGCTAGATCCGGTGTGGGTGTTCATAGCTCTGGATTGAGCTCACTAGCTTAGCAGTCATTTTTCCCACTCCCTTGGCAACCTGTTAAACCCAACTGGTAGGATGGATTGGATGGTAGCCTAATAAACCCATCTGTTGTCTTGGTTGTGTCTCATGTGAATTTGGATGAGTGTAAGCCACTGCCTGTGTGAGTCTGATAAACCCAACTATGTTGGCTTGACTGAGTTTTATGGCATCCTTGGCTATGGGTGAAGTATTCTAGTGTTCCTTATTCCTTGGGGAAATCATGCCCAGCTCGGGGGTGGCAGTGTTTCTGAGAGATTAAAGAGCACACTAGCCTATGGTTGGGTGGAATGTTGCAGTGACATAGCTGGTTGCAGGACAAATCTTCTTCAAAGATAAGTATTCTCTTATATTTTATTTCTATGACTATATATTGTTATGAATTTATATGAACATGTTAAATGTTTGAATAGAATGTATTGGATGAATGTATTTTTTTCCGTTGTATATTGCATTATGCATATGTTTATACTTATTAATGTTTTATTTCAAGGAAATTTTTATATATTATGTTCATGGGGCTTAGACTACCCAGGTTGTTAGATGTTGTCGCATCCTCTCCACCGAGTAAGGGTTGGGGACATGACACCCCGACACGAGTTAAATTATTTGTTAGTGGAGTTTCTACTAGTGCTAAACAGACTTCTGTTGCAGGACAACCTGTAGGGGTTGTTCCTCCCACCAACATCAATATGGTAAACCCTCCATCAAATTCAGGCCAACCCTTAGGGGCACAACCTGCAGTCAACCAACATTCTTGGGGTTATGGTTACCAAGGGAATCAACTACCTGCATGAAATATGAACTATCCACCTACATCTATAGGAACTATGTATCCTGGAATCTCTTACCCTGGAAACACATTTACCCCATGGGGGAAACCTAATTGGTCCTACATGCTAGTAATGGGAGGAATGGCTATTCATACTGTCGGAGGTTCTGGAGGGCCACCTTACGGTGGCCCACCCTTTGGAAGGCCACCAGGTGGAGGCCCACCTGGTGGAGGTCCACCTTACAGAGGACGGCCATTGGGAGGACCAAAACTCGGAAACCCACCACTTGGAGGCACACCTTCGGGAGGACCACCACCTGGAGGCCCACTTTCTGGAGGGGGTCCACCTTCTAGGGGACCACCACCTGGGGGATTGCCACCTGGGGGACCACCACCTGGGGGATTGCCACCTAGGGGACCACCACCTGGAGTCCCACCACCTCCAGGTGGCCCTCCTCCTGGAGGTCTCCCCCCTTTGTGAGGATCATCCACCCATATACCAGGCCAACAACCAGTGTATCAGTCAACTTATGGTCCTACTAGTGTGCATATGCCTTATCAATACTATGAGTACGTTGAACCTAATCGACAACTTCCATTCTTGGAAACTTTGGACTTACCTAATCTGTCTAAGTTGATAAATGATCCCATTCAGCACAACCCTTCGTGGCCTACTATTCCAATCAAGTTACCATCAGACATTCCAAAGTTTAATGGGAAGCAGGGAGATGATCCCAAAAATCATGTCATGACTTTTCATCTATGGTGTTCTTTGAACTCCTTGATGGATGACTCCATTTGTTTGAGACTCTTTTAGCGTACTTTGACCGGTACGACCGCAAAGTGGTATATTGAACTTCCACAGCATTCATTTGTGGATTTTAGCTCATTGGAAACCGTTTTTCTCACACACTTTCAGCTACCCATTCATTATGAAATGGGTATGGACCTTTTGACCTCACTTCGTCAAAATAACTCCATGCACATATCGAACCATATCCATGAGTGGAGAAGGAAGAGATGACTTATTAAAGCTCCCATCCCAGACCAACTATTAGCTAATTGGTTGACGAAATCATTGTTGCCTCGCATTACTTGAGATGTGGCTATGGGTGGTGTTGTTACTAAATATCAGGCTATCAGTCTCGCTCAATATTTGGACTTGGTATGGTCCTAATCCAGAACATTGTATGACCTAATCCCTCAATCTCCTCGTCCCAACACGGACCCTGCTAAGCTACCCATGGAGACTCTTGTTGATGGGGTTGTTGGTTCAATATATCCCTTGTCAACAGCTAAGCCTACCAAGAAACAAATTCCTTCTACTACTACTCCTTCCACTCCTATGGTTTCTGCCGAGGTGAATGCCATCCAAAGCATGGAGACACCCAGTAACAAGGAAAAAGGTAAATGCAAAAATAAAAAACCTAGAAACCAACAGGAGAATCCCAAGGCTAAGGTTACAGAGAATGATAATAAAATAAAGAGAAAGGCCAAGTACCCCTGCCTGTTATGTGTTGGAAATCACTTCACGAAGGAATGCCCTCGTCGTGAAGAGATTAGTAAATTTTTGAAGAGTAACCCTACCTTGGCAGTGCTAATTGATCCCTTCCTGTATCGGCAACAATTGATAAATCATATGTCTAGTCAAGGGGCCTCTTGTTCTATGGAAGAAATTATCGAATGATGTCCTCAAACACCATTAATTTAAATACTCGTAGTCATTCATACGACATGCTGATAGAGAAGAAGGACAAAAATCCTTCTTTCGAGAAGTTTCCTTCTACTAGTTCCCCTCCATCTTTGTCTAATGGCCCGCTTGTCATCGAGAAACCTAATATCGATTTGATTTTACGACTTCCCAAGAGTATCCTTAGGAAGGTTGTTTTTAATCCCAATGCCCGAGCTGCACAATTTTATAATGTGGTTGAATATTTGGCTCGGGCACCCTGTGCAATGTCTACCCTTGAGGTACTCCAAAGCTGTCCAATGCAACGTAAAAACCTGTTAACGGATTTGGGGGCATTAAACCCAGATAATACCAACTTAATCCATTTCAATCTGGAGAACTGTAAATCCAGATTACCCCACCAACTTGCATTTCAAATTGCAACTAGATTAGTTGGGGGATGGTCCATCAGACTGTTTTGGATAAGGGAGATTCAACCTCAATTTTGTCTATATCCTGTTGGAGGGCCATTGGTTCTCCTAAACTTACAAAGTAACCTATCCAAATATTTATATTGATGAAGTTTCCAGCCTCACAGACTGTTGCCAACCCTTCCAGTCGAGCTTGGGGGAAATACTGTTTCCATTCAAGTGGAAGTAGTTGATGCCCTGTTAGACTACAATCTTCTATTGGGGGAAAACTAGTTCTATGATATGACTGTCATCACTTCAACAGTCTTTCGAACTCTCTAATTCCCTCATTTGGGGAAGATTGTAACTATCGATCAACTTGACTTTTTCTGACTAGATGTTACTACTCCCACCGCAAATAACATCCCTACGTTAGGTCAGTCCCCTCCTCCTTATCAGTCGATTGGGGTAGGTATACTGAAATATTCAACGCTCATGGGAGTGTTTCCTTCAACCCCTCCTAGTACGAAAGTAGCATTAGAGGAAATTTCAACTCAAAATGGACCTCCTAAGGAAAATTAATAAAATAATAGTAAAAATAATAAAATAATATTTATTCATTTTGAAGGAAGAAAAGAAAAAACTACATTTTTGTTCGTATTTTCGACATATCTCCCTGTGTTTTTACTCAAATTTCAATTAGGAGAACTCGTTGGATGTAGAATTAAATTCCCCATCCAATGAGTACCCACTCGACATACTTTTGACAGGCCCCTCTACCCCAAAAACAAGAAATATTTGAAAA
Source organism: Pseudotsuga menziesii (assembly GCA_001517045.1). NCBI lineage: Eukaryota > Viridiplantae > Streptophyta > Pinopsida > Pinales > Pinaceae > Pseudotsuga > Pseudotsuga menziesii. The sequence continues at coordinate 152,885 of LPNX010587786.1, forward strand.
ACATGATGATGACATATCACGTTTTTCAGGTATTTCTTGTTTTTGGGGTAGTGGGGCCCATCAAAAGTATTCCTAGTGGGTATTCATTGGATGTGGAATTTAATTTCGCATCCAACGATCTCTTCCGATCGAAATTTGAGTAAAAACACAAGGAGATATGTCGAAAATACGAACAAAAAAACTAGTTTTTTTTATGATACCTATCCCCAAATTTATATTAAAAAATTGTTTAAGAGGTGCTCCATTTTTTAATTTTAAATAATTTTGATTGGATAATACATGATGACATGGAATTTGTATTATTTTTGGAAGGCCCATTTTAAATTGAAATTTCCTCTAATGCGGCCGTGAACATGATTTCCACAACTAGACATAGTCCTAAAGGAAAAGAAGTTGTTGAGTCATCCTCTCTTGGCCCTTATGAAGCACTTTATGATGTTGTTCAATATGCTTCCAATGTCCATTATGATGATCTTCATCTAGTGGATTAGGATCCTTACCACCTGCCCTACTGGCTAGAACCATCCCTCCCTACTCTAGACTATCTCTCCCAGAATTTTCCTTCAGATGAGTCCATCATGGCGCCAAATGAGTACAGACGAACCCGTATGGGAAGATCACCATCACATATGTTCTTTTCTTCCTAATTTCAGTTCAGTAGATTTTGACCTTGTATCTCTTATCGATACTGATATTGTCACCAATCCACAAATGCATGTATTGTTGCAAGACATAGATTCCCAAGGAAATATTTGCAACATCACTAAGACAATCTCGACTGACATATCAGTCAAGCCCAGAACTATTGAGCATGTTCAGGTAGTCCATAACTGCTCGACAGAGGAAACTAAAAGTTATAGAGCTCTTTTCAAATAATTCCGTGATATTTTTTCCTGGACGTATGAGGAGATGCCTGGGATCGATCCGTCAATTGTTGTACATGAGATTAGAACCTAGCCCACAACAAAACCTGTCTGACAAAAATTACGTCAAGTCCATCCTAGGAAGGTTGCGGCTATTAAAGCTAAAGTGGAAAAACTTTTGAAGGAGGGGTCTATTTATCTCGTACCCCTGACGGAATGGGTCTCTAATATTATCCCTATGGCTAAGAAATAGGGCACTATTAGAGTCTGTATATATTTTGAGACTTAAATAAAGCTTGTCCTAAGGACAATTTCCCTACTCCACACATCGATCAGATCATCGATAATTGTGATGGGAGCGTCATCTTTTCTTTCATGGATGGCTTTTCTGGCTACAATCAGATAGATATTCTACCCGTCGATCGACAAAAAACGACATTCATTTTCCCATGGGGAACCTTCACGTATCGGAAGTTACCTTTTGGCCTAAAGAATTCCAAAGTTACATTATAATGAGCCATGTCCTATGCATTTCACGATATCAAGCACATCATGGAGTCATACTTTGACGATCTCCCTGCTCATTCAAAGCAACGGGAAGACCATCTGAGGCACCTTAGAGACATTTTCCTTAGGTGTTGTCATTATAATATCCGGCTTAATGCACACAAATGTGTCTTTTGTGTTGAGACTGGACGTCTTCTTGGCTTTGTGGTTTCCCCGACAAACATTACCGAGCTCCAAATTTTGCAAGAGAAGGAAAAATTTCTTCATCGTTTCATATGCAACTTTGTAGAGAAAACACATGGTTATATGCGTCTCCTAAAGAAGGACACTCCATTCTTATAGGATGACCAGGCCCAATGAGCTTTTGATAATATGAAGAACACTTTGACCCCTCACCCGTGATACACCCCCCGAATTATTCAAAAGACTTTTTGTTGTACGTTTCTTCCTCCCCTACTACCATTGCAATGGTTCTAGTGCAGGATAATCACAACGGCCAAGAACACATGATATATTACCTAAGTAAGAGTTTGATTGACTCTTAAACCCATGACTTGCATGTGGAGAAGTTAGATCTAGCTATGACCATTGTTGTACAAAAGTTTTGGCATTACATTCTACTTCGTACCACAACTGTACTCGCAGATCAAAACCCTATGTACTACATTCTGACTCGTCCGGTACTAGGGGGGAATATTCCTGTTGGATTGTTATATTACAGGAATTTCGGCTTGAGTTATCCAAGGCTACTTCGAAGAAATCCTTGGTTTTTGTGGAGTTGATGTGTGACCTTCCCTGTGCTTTGATGGAATCTGAGCCCAACGATTCATGCCCAGATGCATTTTTGTTCTTAATAAGCACAACTGTTCCATGATATGGATATTTGATTATCTATCTCTAGACTCAGAGATTTCAGCCCGACTTATCATGTGACGATCATCCTTGTATCCGTCACCATGCAAAGTACTATCTCATTTTGAATGACACATTGTATCGACATGGTATAGATTCCATCCTTCAACGATTCCTTACACATGAAAAGGCTAAACAAGTTTTGAATGACTACCATTCTGGAGCATGTGGTAGTCATCTTTCTGGGATGGCTACAGCCCAAAAAATCCTTCACGCTGTTTATTTCTGGCCTTCGATCTTTAAAGATTTTCATGAATCAGTTAAGAAATTCCCACCCTGTCAACACTTTCATCCGAAAAAACGCACCCACCCTGCTCCTTTACACCCTGTCATTACAATTGGCCCTTTTTCCAAGTGGGGTATTTATTTTATGCATTGTAAGCCTACCTCAGTCGGGGAGCATGGTTATATCATCATAGTCGTCGATTACTTCACAAAATGGGCTAAGGAAATGCCTACATATGTAGAGTATGGTAAGACTGCCGCCCTCTTTTTATTCAACCATGTGATAGCTAGGTTTGGAGTCCCGCAAGCTATAGTCATTGACCACGAATCTCATTTCTGGAATCAGATGATGGCCGAGCTGAGTGCTAAGCTAGGTTTTCACTATGAAAACTCAACTCTGTATTACCTGCATGCTAATGGGAAGGTCGAGGCCATTAACAAAGTTTTGAAAAATATGTTGCGTAGGATCGTTGGAGATCACAAATCTAGCTAGAACTTGACTCTCTTTTCTGCACTTTGGTATTATAGGACTTCAGTAAAAACAACAACTGGTTTCACACCCTTTCAGTTGGTCTATGGACTAGAATTTCTCCTCCCTATCGAGTGTCAAATTTCGTCACTTAAACTTGCAGTATAACTTCTCCCAAACACTTCCTCTGAGGAAGAGATATTTTTGTACTTGACCAACCTTGATGAAAATAGAAGAGATACTGCCTTGGCTAACGAGGCAGAAAAAAAACGTGTCAAGGCACAGTATGACAAGTATGTTCAACCTCGTGTCTTGAATGAAGGTGACCTAGTCCTGACTTATGATCATAGACATGATAAAATAAGGAAGGGAAAGTTTGAATCCATGTGGTACGGTCCCTTTGTTGTTAGTAAGGTCTTAGAAAGAGGGGCTTACGAGCTCGTAGACTATGACTGGATACCCTACGGGCAACCTTGCAATATATTTCTTGAAGAGGTACTATGCTTAATACATTTATGGATAGTACCTTGTATATATGTATATTTGACTTTTAGTGTGTTTTGTCATTTTTAATATGGCTTTGAGTTTGATGTCCATATTATTTATACCATGTTTTGGTTATGTAGATTGGATGGATTTCTATGGTTTAGCCGATGGTGCATGCCATCATACCTTCAACCTTGCTTTAGCTGCTTGAGTGTTGTATTACCCAGCTCAAGATTTAGTCACTTCAGGAGTGGTTTGTATTGGTCCGGCTACCAACAACATCGTCGAGTATCAGGCAGTGATAGGTTTATTCACCGAGGTTGCATTTTGAGACATTTATGATTTGGTAGTATTTATGGACTCTCATCTGGTGGTTTGTGACCTAAACCATGTCTACACTATCAGGAACCCTACACTTCTCCTCCTCTTTCAAAGAGTGCGTTTGTTAGAAAGGTATTTTGATTCCATCACTTACAGGAATATCCCTAGATCTGATAATATGATTGCTGATTCATTAGCAAATTACATTCTAAACTGGTGTATTTCCCATTCATAAATTTTAAAAATAAAACATGGTCCATTGTAAAATAAATTAAATTGTAGAAGACACATAAAACCCATGTAAATATAATTTATCCATTTGAATCACATATAAACACCGAAAATGAGTCTGTATATATATATATATATATAAAGTTTTTTTACAAAAATATGGTCACGAGACCTCATCTGAAGCACTCTGTATTTCAGGCATACAAAATGATACAAAAATCCTGAAGTTAGCAAGCTTTCAAGGATACATCATGTAAACCACTTTGATGGTGCTCATGGTAGCATATGATAGCCCTTGCTACCCTATGTAGCAAGCAGCTGAAGTGGCCTGACACTCCCTTAGTATGTCTCTGAAACCTCCTAGGGAGGTGATCTACAATAGCATCCAAGTTCTCCTCCAGCTCAGTTGGCTCATTGTCACCTCCATGGACAAAGTGGGCTCTTGCTCACTTGTCCATTTGGGAGGATCCCTAGGCCATGCATCACCAACATCTGCATGAAAATGTTAGGTCTTGTTATCATCCATAAAAATGATAAAACATAAAATTATAACAACATAATCAACATATTGGTTATTTATTCTTACCGATGTCACCCCATTGAGCGCTAGGTGGTAGTGGTAGATCGAGATCCCCTTGAAATTCAGTCCCTGCATAGGCATAGTCCTCAATCATGAGGATCTGATCATCCAGCCAATGGAAAAAGGGAGCCTTAAATTTGACCTTGGCCCCGCCACATCCTATGCGGGCCATGATCTCCACCCACTACAACATGCGAGGGTCTCTATATCTAAGCTCTATGAATACTACCTAGGGCCTTATGATAGGTACCTCTCAAAGAAGAAGCATGCTAGGATGGACCCATACCCAAACTATTTCATCTCTCCTTGTTGACACTTCGTTGGCTGATCTTTGAACACAAGTAATAGTTCCTTGACCCAGTTGAACACCATGGGTGCCATGGCCTCCAAGGAATATAGCATATTTTCCTAGGATGCTTGGTGGGGCCCTTGGCTGCTAGCCACCCTCTGCATAGTAAATAAAATAATCTGAAGCAGTAGATCCCTCACAACCTTGATTGGGATCTTCTTACCTTACATCTTTGTTCCTGGATAGTAGTGGCAAACAATAAGTTCATGGGTGGTTATGTACCCACCTCAGGAGCCAGTCAGAGAGATAGGTGCTCCTTGTCTACATAGACATTCAAAAAATAAATATCCTCCACCTCCACAGCAACAATATGGGGTCCCACCTCAAAATACTGTTGTTCTGGATTCCACATTTGCAAGATGTACTCCAGTAATTGTTCATGTGAAAGCATGCTAGGAATGTGGAAGAATTTTAAGAGGCCATAGCTTCATAGAGTAGCTATGGAATCCCCATCTCTTGCAACACAAGCATTGTCGTTATCATGTTGCCTCTCTTTCCAAGTCGCCATTTTTGAGCAAATGACCTGTAAAAAAAAATTAATGAGGCATTTAGAAGCATATCCAACTTTTAAAAATGCTTGAAACCTTTTATTTTGACTAGGGAATCTATTTTTTGGGCACCACGGACAGCACCACGCCTGTCCCCTTAGGAAAGAGTAGTGCCACCGCCTGTGTAAGCCTAAAAAAGTGCGGTTCTTATTGGGCACCGCTCTTCTCATGAAGGTCATAAGCAGTACTCAAGATGCATTTTTTAGGCTTGTCCCTAAAGCCTCAAAACTCAAAAAAATGAAAAATGGAAACCATAGAAAGGAAGAGGAGGCTTCTATCTCTTACCTAGAGCTAACGGCTCGAAAAACGGACTGGTGACGGCTCCGCAATCTTTGACCAAAATATGTACACCAATTCTCCCAAAATTCTCTCCAAGACTTGGTAAATGGTAAATGAATTGGTTTTTACTATTTACTTTGGGTTTTATAAAGGATTTTTAGGGTTTTATATTATTTTTAATATTTTTTAAGTCATTTTCATTAAAATACCCTTTATATAGTTTATTAAAGTCAATTTAAATGTTTTTGGGAGATTAATGGCCTTTTTAAAAAGTTTTGTAGGGATAAAAATGAACAGTATTGTCTATGGGGAAGTTCATTTTTTGACTTTTTCATACTTTTGAAAAACAGGAAAGATCCTTAGCATTCATTTTGACACTTTGATCATGCTCCCTAAACCTAGTATCAAAGTTCCAAGTCTTTTTCTGATTCTTTTCAGGCTCGTAAAAACCGTTTATCATGAAAAGAAACCTGATGGAGTCTTGTTTAAACTCTTTTTGGACTCCTTAAATGTGAAAATATCATCAAGCGAACTTGTCTACTTCACACTCGTAAAGTACTTGAAGAGTCATCTTTCCGACGGTAGTTTATCTCTTTTTTGGTTCGGATTGACTAATTACGAAAAAGGACCCTTTGGAGTCTTCTTCCATATTTGTTTAGACTCTCTAAACATGAACGATACTAAGTTAACTTTCATTGGACTCATTAAACCAAACACTAAGAGACCCTCTTTTGCAAACGAACCCCTCCTTTCTCAGGTTTATGAAATATATGAGAATGGACTTGTCTTCGAACTAGCTACAATGAGTGTTTGTTACCCTCTTTGAACTTGTAAAAACAAAAAAGAAGCACTCATCGATCATGATGGGGAAATTAAGAAAAGGGAATCAATTCATTTTGAAAATAAAATGGCATTTTGTCGTCACCTTTGAACATGGCACTTGTCTGCATTTCATTCACTCAATTGGGTATTCAGCTTGTCTTCGAGTCAGCCCACTTTCATGAGTCATGTCACTCCTTTGAGTCTTTCAAAGAATGCATTTTCCATTGTCGCATTGTGCTCTGCCTCGGCTAGTTAATGCTGCCAAGTCTTTTTTCATGCCGCCCAATGTTCAAAGGGAAGTTGAAAGTTTACCTCTGCAGTCAAAACAACCTTTGTGTTAGTACCTTTTGAGTCAGTCCTGTGGTTACATCATCTACAAAATTCTAGAAATTTGTTCTGAGTTTCATGTCATTGATGTGGGATTCATCATGGCCCTCCTTCGACGAGACTATTCTTGTCAACATCATCTCATCATCTAGGAATTATTCTTAGAAACAAGTTTGGTACCTTGAGATCTGTATGCCTTAATGATAGATTCTCTCGCTCTCGACATAGGTTCACATCATTGACCTTTGATCAATAGACTCGAGTGAGTGTTCGACATCAAATCATCTATTCACACTCAGGAGATTGTACTAGGGTACCTTGGGAATCATTGACATCAATGGTGATTTCCCTAGCACTTGTTAAGGGTTCACATAGTTGACCCATAATCAAGTGGTTTCTACCATGTTCAACTTCAAATAATTGTAATCACATGGATAGAATCGTACTTTATGGAAGATGAGACGAAGACCTTGAGTATCTGTTAAAAGCACTCATAGCTTTCCCCCAGGTTGCGATGGAGTATATTGTATGAGTCTCGCCATGGATCCACATTTGTATGGTCGTGGTTGTGCTCGAATTTGTGTTCATTTGACATAGATCTACGATGCATTTCTGGTATCTATGTCCTAATTTTGAGTCCTCTATCACATATATCTATGTTGTATTCTAGTATCCATATTTGTTAATATCTCTCATGTATATACCTTGTATTGGTATGCAACCATGATGAAGAGACATTTGATCATGAGTCAATAGTCTTGATGTATTGCAGATGCCTAGTTGATGATGATCTCCGATCAAGCTAATTCTTGCCTCGAAGTGATAAGTTGCTCTTTCAATGCTCTCGCCTATCATATCCATCTAGCCTCGTGCTTTGGGGCGTTTTCTGTTACACATAAATCTCATCATCATCATGTGATGAGGTCCCAAACATCATTTATTTCCCTGAATCCCAAGTTGTGAAGTGAAAATATTGGCCTAGACTTCAATCTTGCATATAAAAGTCAAGCACCGCTTCTTCCCTTAAGGCAAGGGACGTTACCTTCTTCAACAATGCCTACCATCTCTTAGCAGTAGGAGGTGTCACCACCTTTTCCTCTTGTTCAAGGCACGGTCACTACTACATTTCGATCCAAAATCCGACGGTTACTTCCGACGGCGTGTGGATTTCTCTTTTTAAACCTACCAAAAATCACAAAGTTAATTTTTTTTTTGTAAATGTAACCACCAGCGTTGCTTAAGCAACGGATATTCTCATAACCGTCGGTTAAGCGACGGATATTCCCATAACCGTCGCATATCTGACGCTTAGGCTAAATACTTTACATCCAAGCACAATACTTTTTATCAAAGCATAGCGGTTTTTTATTTAAGGAAAAGCTCTGATTTTAACTAACCGTCGCATATCCGACGCTTAGTTTTAAATTGAAAATCGTATCCGTATTATTGCCGCGCTTTCCACTTCACTTGCAAATGCTAAAGATCTTGGAGAGTGGATTGGTGCTACTGCACATGGGATTTTCAATTTTCCACCTGGTGTGCGTCCTGTACCAATTGAGATCCACATTCAAGGGATTGATATAGCCAACTTCGAGGCTCGAATGCAGGCAATGACCAAGCCCTATACTTCGACATGATTTAGATTGAAGAGGGGCTTTGTAGCACACCACGGGTCAGAGCTCTGCCTATTCTTCTTCTTTCTTGCTGAGGAGGGTGCAGACAGACACCTCTCGTGGGTTTTTTCTCACCATTAGGTCTCATGAAGAGGAAGGAGAGCAATATCAGATCGGTCGGGTTTTCAAGTCCTTCAGAGAGATGGCAGGGGAGAAGCCCAAGATAGGCAACGTGTGGAATACAGTGAAGCCATTTGTCAATGGAGGAGCCTCTGGTATGCTCGCGACGTGTGTCATTCAGCCCGTGGACATGATCAAGGTGTTTGCTTTATGTCTTCCTGTTATGCTCAGATTTTTGGTATTTTTTTTTCTCGCTTATTTTCAAATCCGTTGGGGAAGGAGATCGAACCATCACCCCAAGCTTCACTTTTGTATTTTTGGAAGTTCTCAGATCCAGCTTAATATAATATGGATACATAATTTTATGCGCATCCATTGAAAAAAATGATCTTCTTGTTTTGTATTATTACATCCTCAGGCTTGTTTAAGGCCCAAATAACTGAAATGGAACATAATCTGATGAATCACTAAGTTGCAACGCCATTTTGTTTTGGGATATAAAGGCTGACCTGAGTTGGGCCAATTGTTGCAGGTGCGCATTCAGTTGGGTCAAGGTTCGGGCTATGACGTGGAAAAGAACATGCTCAGGGATGAGGGTTTTGGTGCTTTGTACATCTGTTAGCTTGCCCTTCTACTGCTTACTTTTCAAATATACTAGTGCCAAAGCACCTGCAATGTGTGTTCTGTTTTAAATGAATAAATATTCGAAATCATTCTGCTTAGATAAGAATGCAACATTACCAGAAATGGATATGGTGCTTACACTCGATGCTCAGTCCGAAGTCGACTAATATTTTTTAGCTTGGGTACAGGTATTGTAGCAGCCTTAGGTGGTACAGCCACTAAAGCCTTCGATATTGTCAATGCATTTGCACCTTCTGAACATTGGATGTTGTTGTCATACAGATTATATTGTGCTTCCCAGTCATCATAATTCAAATTGATAGTGGGTATTTCGTCATCCTCTATAGCAGGTGATTCAAGAACTGGAATTTCTGAGCTGTCTACATACTCATGTTCTGGTGTTGTGGGCTCTTCAATTATTGGTTCATAGTTTTGTAACTGAAAATATGATGCTAAAAACTCCTGCAGAATTCTAGAATATGGTGTCATCTGTTTCTCTTGATTGGGTTCCAGAGCTAGCATGTTTCTTAGGAGATCTAAATTTTGTTGATATGGCAGATTGAATCCATAATTTGGTGGGAGACCCAGTGGATCCAAGTTTTGTTTAGAAGGAAGATTCAATGGAGAAATTTGTTGTGATGAAAATTCATCACGTGGAACTGGAAGGGCAGGCTTTGCACTGCAGGGAGACACTAAAAGAAATTCAGTGTTTGTTTTCCCAATTTTCATATTACCCTTGTATCCTGCATAATATTGGGGCAGCATCAGAACCTTTTAAACACGCTACAGTGGAGTATAATTATATGTTATCTAAATATTTTGATTTTAATTACCGAAATTAATGGGAATAAAGTCAATTTCATACTTGGACATCATCAAGATCAAATGTTTTGCATCTGGTGTATGTAGGACGGGCACCATACAGGAGTGTTTTAACACATGGATTTGTCTTGGATGAGAGGGGTCATAAAATGAGTAAATCCGTTGGAAATGTGATTGATCCCTGGACTGTTATCGAGGGTGGGAAAAATCGAAAGGTTTGTAATTGTCACATATTTGATCACCTGTACTTTTTCAATTTTACATTCTTTCTTAATTGCATACCCACATTAGGGCTTCTATACAGGAGGAACCTGGATATGGAGCAGATGTGTTACGGCTTTGGGTTTCAAGTGTTGATTATACAAGTGATGTAATGATTGGTCCTCAAATTCTCAGGCAAATGTCTAAGACATACAGAAAATTGCGTGGAACATTGAGATATCTCCTTTCAAATCTTCATGACTGGAAAGTAAGTGCCAATATCACTGTTGTTACTAGAAATTTATACCAAGTTTTTAACGATTTCCTTCTAAAGTTTAGGGCAATAGCCATCATAGGGATACGTCGAAAATTCAGTTGGTTTTTTGGCACAAATACACAATCATCAGTTTCTTTTTGTCTGTAGTATTAAACAATTTTTAAGGTCATGAAACATGATAGTGCCTTGCAAGCCTTAACCTATTAAAGTGACTGTTAAGTGACATTTGTTTATTGCATAAAGTAAATTTAAATATGATGGTCTTCTTAGATTAAATGTTTAGTAGCATATCAATGATGAATTATATTTTTTTTTGCTTATTTATGTTCTTACCTGATTTGTTATATGTTTACAGCCAGAGAGTGCTATTGTGTATAAGGATCTTCCAATGATCGACAAACATGCTCTTTTTCAACTAGCTAATGTGATCAACAGTGTGATGAATTTCCCATGGTCAGCAAACAAGATAGACTGTTGTGCACCTTAGACCTTTCGAGCTGAGAAACGCTTCCTATATTGAGTTCTGTGGATACACGTGTGGACATAGCGACTGGTTCTTGGTGCTTCACATTATCTAAGAACAATCTAGATTGGATGTTGTTCTGATGTATATCTAAGAAACTCATCCCATAAATAGTATCATGCCTGGCTCCCTGCATGCCTGCAGGTACATTTTCTGAAACACTGTGCCAAGGGTTTATCTTCCCTAACACATTATTGGTGAGAGTAGCCATTTGGAGTCCCATGATCCCCCTTTGGCCCTCAAGATGAAACTCCGGAGGCTGAGTAACTTGGAGCTTCTTCTTTGGAAGCATAAAGGGTGTCATTTGGATGGCAGGCATGTATCAAGACTCATTCTATCCACATTAGTTTGCATGTCTTTTGGAAATATA
>LPNX010587801.1:0-32939 GCA_001517045.1 Pseudotsuga menziesii
TCCCGGGGTCATAACTATTGCATACGATCTCCGTTTGGGGCGTACAATAGCTCGTTGGAAAGATCTATCCGAGGACTACAATGGTCGAAACAAAATAGCATCGTTTAGGGCCTCAAAATGGCCCCGGAAGTTCAGGACCCAGAAAAACTGCTAAAAATAGTAAATTACCAAAAATGCCAAAAAACTATTTTGAGCCAGATGGAAAGGTGGGCGGCCACCGATACCCATCTGGATCAATGCGCGAGCATGTTACAACCCATTTTATATTACCTCTTGATGGTGCACAAATTGCCAGATGCCAAGTCTTAACCGTAAGACTTGACCGTTCGAACCACGAGCTGTTATGTCGAACCGCGCACCATGCGATGTTATGTCGAACCGCGCACCATGCGATGTTATGTCGAGCCGCGCACCATGCGATGTTATGTCGAACCGCACACCATGCGATGTTATGTTGAACTGCGTGACCCTTTACACAAATGTTAAATGGTAACCAGAAGACTAATAACCATTGTACCATATTGGATCAGTGTAATTTTTGAAGATGAATAATCCACCGGATCACTCATGGAGGGTGTGTTTTTCCACTTGGATGAAGTGGTTAGAGGAGGAGGAGGATTCCCAAACCAAGTGGGATGCCTCAATATAGGTGTAAGAATCCTCTACTACAAATTAATACCTCCTCCCACCTTTTTCTCAACCCCCAAAACCACCTCACACTTGGAAAATTTGTCCCCTTTGGGTTTGACCTTATTTTTTGCTATAAAAGCAGGGTTTTGCTCCTCTTTCAGGTGGATGCATTGAAACTATACCCTTTGTATTTATGCTTACGATATTTTGTTAATAAATATTGAAGGATTTGGAGGCTAGTCTATGATTTCTTAATGATCTTGTGACTTGGTCAAAATCTGAGGTGAAATCTATAGAATTTCATGCTTTATTTCTTTCGAATGATGTGTTTAGATCTAGTTAAATTTCAATAAGTATTTGTTGTTGTAAATTTACTTATGTTCATTTTATTATCAATATTTTTTAGGAGTAGCAAACTGTAGTTGGTTATACTTATGTTCTCCTTCTTCTTTTTGATTAATGAAATGACTAGATTAACCTTGCTCTTTTGAGAATTTGCCTAGTTTTTTGCAGATTTGTCTCAGAGTGAAGGGGATTGGAGCTCAGTTGCATCCACTTTTCTTTACAACATCCATTTTTCTGTTTCTAATGCAATTGTTTTGCATATCCCTCTGTCCTTCATTTCTTTTAAGCACGTGCTTAGGAATTTCAGTCTTCTTCTCTCTAAAATTCAAGCTTTCTTCTTGGTTTCGGTTTCTCGATGCTTAGTAAAATTGGATAAATCATTATGTATCTGAAATCTGATTTTATTCAAGCATATATATCAGATCTAGATTCACCTTTAAATATTTATCTTAAACTAGATTCGTTTCAATCTTTCAAAGTGCCATTTCCACTAAAATACCTACAATTTTATGAGCATTTTGAGTAGTGTACATTATGCATTTATTTTGATTAATTTGCGATATGATAACACATGTAACTAGCTGGTTTTTATCAGGTTTTGAGAAAAGGAGGAGGACATACTGCTCAAATTTCGAGTTTTGGTCACTCGGGACATTAAAAACTCCATCCTCCATCGCCTTTCTTCTTTCCTTTTCTCTCCCGGCGACATTGTAAGCCTTTCGATTCCTTTCAAGGATCAAAGTGAAAATCATAATTCATTTTTTTATGATATTGTGAACACATAAATAAAGAAATCAAGTGGGATACACAACACGCACACTCCATCCCCCTTGGGGGGATTTGTAGTCTCTTTCATGGTTTGTATTTTTACTAATAAACACTTGCACACAATCCATCTCCTTGAAAGGATGTATGGATTAGTTGTATTTATTTAACTTCTTATCAAAATAAGTTTTACTTTCTTACCCAACTCGTTTCCATGAAGTATGCTTCGCCACCAACTAAAGGCTTTACCAATTATTGGCGGATGATCATAAAGTGACACATAGTTACGGTTCTAATTATTGTTAATCCTTTGATTTTACAAACTTATTTGCTATATCAAATTGGGATAAACATTTTGTCGTCAAATCATGTATGCTCTTTCCCTCTGTGGGCTTAACCTGGTCGTTGGTATATCAAAAGCGGTTTTCAACACTCTCTTAATTATACACATTAATCTAATAATTCATTAATAAAATCAACTACCAAAAAAACATAATGAAGATATGACGTATGATAGTTGACAATCATGGGAAAATTCTTCAAAGGAAGCGAGAACCACTGAGTAGTGACCTCGAGATACAGTCAGGCTACATCCTTGTTGGTGTAGTGTTGGACACCTTCTTAGAGACTCCAATTCAGCCCACATTTCTAAGTGAGGAACCGCTTTAGTCATCTTCCGGACATATTCTCAGTACTTTTATTATATCGAGAATCCCCTTCCCGTAACTCAATTCATATTCTAATAATTAAAACTGACTAAGAAACATTGCAAAACATTTCATTTCAACAACATTATTTTACTTTGACTCCATTGGCACTGATCTGATTCACATTTATTTCAATTTGATTATGTGTTAATTTTATGTTGCTGAATATTTATTAAATTTGCAAACAACCTTGTCCCAATAATTTTACTCCAAAAACGCCTAAACAACTTACTTCATCATTAACGACTAAAACTTAAGATCCTTAGACAATTCTTTATTAGGGACCACCCCCCTTGGCTTTGTTAGGAGTTTTGCCTAAACGGAGGAGTCAAGATCAAGTGACAGTACTTGAATCGAGACTTGCCCCCAAGGACACACCTAGCAGCTTGAATATTTATGCCGCGCTTAACCCCTAGGTTTGTGAAAGGCGACAACACTTTTTGGCGCCATTGCCATGGATAAATCTTTCTATTCCCAGGTATGACTTTTGTTTTCTTTATTTTTTGTTTTTTTATTTGTTTGATGAATGATTAGAATATATTTTTTATTCTTTGTCCGGCGACTCCACTAACCTTTTTTCCTTTATACAAAGAAAATAAAAAAAGAGAATTTTTTGTGAAAGATTTATGATGCATATTTTTCTTTTCACATGGCGACTCCATTGAAGAGACAAAACCCTTATTTCTCACAAAAAATGTTGATATTGATTTTGTGGAGATGAGCTCATGCAAACAGTAAAATTTTAAAGCTCATTATTTTGATAGCTCTTTGGTTATATCAAATGCTTGCTATTGAGAAAACAATAAGTATGAGGAAAGAGCTCGGATTTCTGGTGAATATCCTTCCATTAACTTGTCAAACGTACTAGGATTCCCTAATTATCATAATGGTGAAGATATATCTGATCATCTACCTATATTTTGGGGAAATGAGCATGCAAAGTTTCGACATTTCATATATTTCCTTAAAATTCTAGCCGACTTCAATGTTTGTATGAAGATAATATGATGTAAATGTTTGTCAGTACTCTACGAGGAAATGCTTGTGAATGGTATCTCAATGGTCTTCCAAATAAAGGTATTACTTCCCTTTCATGCTTCCTTATAATATTCTTGAGGCAATGGCATACAGGAGAGACTGGCATGGAAGATTTAGACAAGTTTATAGAAGGGTTCCTTTACGCTTCTTTGACCTGAATAGAGTATCATGAGGAAGACCCTAAATTACCTCGTCTCATCAGGATAGGAAATCATAGGTATTGGGTTCTACCTCCAAGAAATCATAATGAAGATGAAATACATGATGTTCCAATTGAGTTTGTGCATGAAGAGCCATTAATTGATCATATTGTTGAAGACCCTCCTCATGTCACATCAACAGAGAATAGTGATTATTGGGAATGCTTTCATGATTATTTTAGTGATGATGATCACATTTGTATTCTAGATCTATATCAGGATGGAACTTATGATGAAAATTGTAATGTGCATGATGGAACTCCTACCCATTCTCCATATAATGATGATAGTATGGAAGGTTTACTTCCTTGTGACCATTTTTCTGAAGAAGAAGGGCATGAAGATGAGGACACGTATAGCCTAGAGCATGATACAAATGACGAAGACTCCCTTATGTCCGACAAAGATGTTGATGAGGGTTCCTGGACATTCATTGAAAATCCAATCTATGACATGTCCAAGGAGGAAAATAATGAACTCGAAACTTTTGATGGTTTTGTTGATAGTCCTATCTATGACATATCTAAAGAGGGAGTTTTGAGTCTCTTGATGGTTTTATTGAAGATCCTATTTATAAGGGTTTAAAAGGAGAGAGCATGGATATTGTGGCCTTGAGAAATTTTGATATGGAAGAAGAGCATGCATTTTATCCATATGATTAATATGAGCCATATATCAATATCAATAATGAAGACAAAGAGAAGAAATGCAATCAAGAACTTGATACAAATGATGAGGAATCTCTCATATATGACATAGATGGGGATGATGACTATTGGACTGTTATTGAAAATCCAACCTATGAGACTTTTGAAAATCTTTTGAAAATCCCAGTAATGATATGTCCAGTGAGGTTATTATGAGACTTATGAAAGTTGTAAAGAAGGCCAATCAAAATTTTCATATGATAATTCAATGCTGTATTTGAGTATCGTAAATGAGGACTAGGAGAAGCAATGTAGTGGCGAGTAAGATTGGGTGCAACCAATTAAAGATTTTTTTAGCCATCGTCTTCACATACATATGTTCCTTATGATTTGGAACATTTGGGGCTTACACACAGAGTTATCCACAGATAATCCCCTTGGATGAGTATGATGACCTGCCTCATCATACGGATTTGTACATTATTCCTATCTAATCTTATTAGAGGCAATTTGGGGTCTAAAATGGGCCATATAAAAAAATGTGCCATGGATGAGTTGGATAGAGTTGGATTTTTTAAGCCAATAGAATTTCAATATCTTTGGTCAACCATTATGGTTGAGTTGGACATATAATTCTTATGTGTCATAATTTTATTTAACAATAGCTAACTCCATATCAACGTCATCTTGGTTAAGCTCGTAAAATGATAAGCTCGAAATACGATATATATACTTGAAATAATAAATATATAATATTTTATTTGATCTCTACTTCCAACTCATTTAAAAAATAATTCTCGCATTAATTAAAATTATAGTAAAGACATTTTGAAATACTAAAGTATTTACTAATCAATATTTAAAAAACAAAATTAAATAGTATTTAATTAATATTTAAAAAACAAAACTAAATATTATTTAATTTTAAAAGGACTTATCTTGAAATACTAAGTACAAATATTTAGTATTTTAATATCACAAAATACATATTTAATTACTACATGTCCAAATACTCCAAAACACTAGTAATATAAAATAAAAATATAAAATAGAATTTATATGATTTAAGTATACATTTTTTTTAAAATATCTACATATATTTAATTACTACATCCTAAACTAATTAAAATTTATATATACTCAAACAAACAAAAATTATTTTTAATATTACTAAATAGAATATAATAAATATAATAAGTTTATATTAAAACAAAATATTACTAATATAAAAAAGTTTAAATTATATTATTATTGGTATTAGTGTAAAAATTAATATGTTTAATTGAATTTGTTTGTTTAATATAAATCAAAATGTTTAATTAAAAAAATAATAAAAATGAATAGTTAATTTAAAGAAAAAACTATTTTTTATAAGCTTTATATGAACATTAAAATAAATTATAAGTTTTATACAAGTTTAAGTTATATTATTATTATTATAAACATTAAAATTAAAAACAAAACATTATAATTAAAAACAATTAATTTAAATAAAAATACTTTTATAATGAAATTTCATTTTGTGTTTTTCTTTCCACCTAGTTTGAATTTACCTTTGCTTATTCAATTTGATTTTACTTTTGCCCACCCACCCATTTTCCACCCAATTTGAATTTAGCTTTACCGCCCAATTTTATTTTACCTTTGCCCTCCCAACCATTGAACCCAATTTGAATTTAGCTTTACCACCCAATTTGATTTTAGCTTTGCCCTTCCATCCATTGAATAAATTCATATTAAAAACCATAAAAATGGTCTTAATCATTAAACCATTAATCAACTAACGATTAAACCATTGATCAAGGCAATTGAATAACCATTGAACCAAATCTTTTAATCTATTAATTTGAGCCAGTGATAAAATAACCATTTTTTGTTTGCTGGTTTCTTTCCAAGATAAATTTGTTTCAGCGGATGAATTCATTGGAATGAATTGCAATGGGAACATTGGCATTTTTTTAGATTTTTATTTTAAATGTTATTTTTTTTAAATTAACATGATAATAAAAATATTATATTTTTACATTTTAAATATTTTATGACTTTATTATAAATATTATATATAAAATTTTAAAAATCAACATGATATGAAAAAAATTATATAAGAATATATATGGTTTATTAGATTATATAAACTATAAAAACATATATTGCTTATTGTTATTTTATTTTATGTAATGTAATATTTTTTATATGAATAAATATAAAATTTATATTAAAAAAAATAGTGATTTTTGTTTTTTTAATATTATTGTAATTATATTTTCCATTATAATTTAAATATGAATATATTTGAGTTTTGCATTTTATTAAGTATATTAAAAGTAGTGGTGCATTTATTTAAAAAAATTCAACTATATCATTTATTATGTGTGCATGAGAACCTAAATATTTCATTAATCTTTTTAACCAATATCTCTTTACTTTACATTAACTCAACACACTTGTCAAGTGCCATTAATGAGACAATTTAGGTTGACTTTCATTAGATTTAATGTGACATGGCATATCTGTAGTGTGATGTGGCTTTTATTATTATTTTGCTTAGGAGGCCCATTTTAGACCCCAAATTTCCTCTAATCCGGGATAGAAGAAGTATGCAAGAGGACTTACCAGTTTGGGAAGCACTTCGATGACCTTTTCCATTATTATGTGGAATTTCATGCTTTATTTCTTTCGAATGATGTGTTTAGATCCAGTTAAATTTCAATAAGTATTTGCTGATGTCAAGTTACTTATGTTCATTTTATTATTAGAGTTTTTTTGGAGTAGCAAACTTTAGTTGGTTATACTTATGCTCTCATTCTTCTTTTTGATTAATGAAATGACTGGATTAACCTTGTTCTTTTGAGAAATTGCTTAGTTTTTTTGCAGATTTGTCTCAGAGTGAAGGCGCTTGGAGCTCGGTTGCATCCACTTTTCTTTACAACATCCATTTTTATTTTTCTATTGTAATTTTTTTTTAGATCCCTCTCTCCTTTATTTATTTCAAGCACGGGCTTGGGAATGTCAGACTTCTTCTCTCTAAAATTCAAGCTTTCTTCTTGGTTTCAGTTACTTGATGCTTAGTAAATTTGTATAAATAATTATGTATCTGAAATCTGATTTTATTCAAGCGCATATATCAGATGTATATTCACTTTTAAATCTTTATCTTAAACTAGATCTGTTTCAATATTTCAAAGTGCCATTTTCACTAAAAATGGTACAATTTTATGAGCATTTTGAGAAGCGTATATTATGAATTTGTTTTGATTAATTTACGATATTCTAACACTTTTAAATCGCTGGTTTTTAACAGGTTTTGAGAAAAGGAGGAGGACATACTGCTCAAATTTCGAGTTTCGGTCACCCGAGACATTAAAAACTCCATCCTCCGTCCCTTTTCTTCTTTCCTTTTCTCTCCTGGTGACATTGTAAGAATTTCAATCGCTTTCAAGGATCAAAGTGAAAATCATAATTCATTTTTAATCATATTGTAAAATCATAAATAAAGAAAGCAAGTGGGATACACAACGCCCACACTCCATCCCCCCTGGGGGATTCACAGTCTCTTTCATGGTTGAATTTTTACTAATCAACACTTACACACAATCTGTTATCTTGAAAGGCTGTATATATTAGTTGTCTTTATTTAATTTCATCTCAGAATAAGTTTTACTTTCTTACCCAAATTGTTGCCATGAAGTATGCTCTCACCACCAACTAAAGGCTTTGCCGATTATTAGTGGATGATCAGAAAGTGACACATAGTTGCGGTTCTAATTTGTCATTAATCCTTTGTTTTTACAAACTTATTTACTTTATAAAATTGGAATAAACATTTTTTCGTCAACTCGTTTATGCTATTTCCCTCTGCGGGCTTTTCCTGGTCGTTGGGAAATCAAAAGCGGTTTCTGACATTCTCTTAATTCTACACATTAATCTAATAATTCATTAATAAAATCAACTACCCAAAAAAACATTACGAAGATCTGGCGTATGATAGTTTACAATCGTGGGAAAATTCTTCAAAAGAAACGGGAACCACTGAGTAGTGACCTCGAGATACAGTTAGGATACATCCTTGTTGGTGTAGTGTTGGACACCTTCTTAGAGACTCTGATTCAACCCACATTTATGAGTGAGGAACCACTTTAGTCATCTTCTGGACGTATTCTCAGTACTTTCAGTATATCGAGAACCCCATTCCCGTAACTCAATTCATATTCTAATAATTAAGATTGATCAAGACACATTGCAAAACATTTCATTTCAACAACATTATTTTACTTTGGCTCCATTGGCATTGATATGATTCACATTTCATTCAATTTGTTTATGTGTTAATGTTATGCTGCTGAATATTTACTTAAATTTGGAAACAATCTTGTCTTGGTAATTTTACTCCAAAAACTCCTAAACAACTTCATCATTGACAACTAAAACTTAAGAGCCTTAGACAACTCTTTCTTAGGGAACCCCCCCCCCCCTTGGCTTCGTTAGGAGTTTGGACTAAACAAGGGAGTCAAGATCAAGTGACAGTACTTGACTCAAGACTTTCCCCCAAGAACACACCTAGCAGCTTGAATATTTATGCTGCGCTTAACCCCCAGGTGTGTGAAAGGCGGAAACAAGTCAAAAATTTCGCATCAAAAAGTTAGATGAAACAAAGAAAACATCTTATTGTGGGAAAAATACAGTCTTTGAGGTGACCAATGTTTCATATAGAAGTGTATGACATTTAAAACTCTCAGAAAACCGATACTATGGGTATTTGGAAGATATTATTTAGCGTGACTTTAAATCCTTCAAATTAATTTTGTTCGTTGTCAAATGGTACAAGTTAAGATTGAATCAACGTGATCCCGATAGAAATATTATTGAACATGCCAGTGGATTTACCATGGTCAATACAAGGTTGTTTGAGCCAGGGATGAAGCCCTATGTCCTTCCAAGCCAATGTGAATAAATATTTTATTCATAGGTTCTAGGCGGAGGTGATTGGTCATTTGTTGTGAGGCATGGCCTAAGGGGAAGGCTGGTAAAGTATAATGTAGAGGAAGATCAAGAGGGTATTGAAGAAGAATATGATGTAGAGGATTAACATGAGTTAGATGATAATGTGCTAGAGGAATATGTCGAAGAATTGGATGAAGCATATGATGTAGTCGATAATGTTCATGAAGATGATATCAACAATGACATAAGTATCAAAACTGACATTGATGAAGGTGATGATATGGCCATTAATCATTTCAATGTTGAATCTGGATCAGATGATTTAGATGTGGACTTGGATGAAGAAGAGGATCAATTGCATTGAATTGTATGAGGTATGCCTTAATATATCTAATTTATATATATTATATTAATATTGATAGAATTTATGAATTGTATTGGTACGTATAAATAAATAGGTCATATTTAAAAACATTTGCTAAAATATTAATCTTGTTATGTAAAAACATAGCGTAAAAATGTAAATATTGGCATAGAAAAATGCTCGCCATAATGTTTATAGAGAATTTTTAAAAAAACTAATACCATATACCT
Source organism: Pseudotsuga menziesii (assembly GCA_001517045.1). Classification (NCBI taxonomy): domain Eukaryota; kingdom Viridiplantae; phylum Streptophyta; class Pinopsida; order Pinales; family Pinaceae; genus Pseudotsuga; species Pseudotsuga menziesii. Next base: position 9,868 of record LPNX010587801.1, read on the forward strand.
GGATATATATATGCTATTGACATAAACCTCCTTCATTATTTTCAAATTATCTTTAAGTTGTCTGCATTATATTTTTCAAAAATGCATTTTTTTGTGGTTCAACTTATATCATACTATATCTATTATATGTTGAGCTATGGTTGTCATTGTTGTCAAAGAAGTTCATTAATTACAAAGGAGTAACAAATGGAATGATGACATGGCAAACTCAGACAATGACTAAAGATGGTCAAAGACTTTATGACATTGTAAGATTGATGATATGGCATGCATGAAGTATGACATGGAAAATTTGGTGCAATATGAGTATGACATAACATGTATGATAATGTGGCATGTGCGACGAGGTTGAAAATCCATATGATGGTGTTCCAGTGCCCTCATGAAGTCATTGTTACCATTTGACATCATTATGTAAGAGTATGGAAATTTGGCTAAGTGCAGGAATTTGACCAAGTGTTGGAAAATTAGTCACTGTGGCTATAAGAAAATGCATGCCATCTCTCAGTGTTTAATGAAAAAATTCATCTGAGACTATAGGCATGGAGACTATTGTTTTTTTCATATGAAAATATGATTGGATTGTCGAAATAGTCTCTAAGGGTGGAGTTACCAGTCTACCAAAAGTGCCCTCTGGCATGATTTAATATGTTCATTAATGACAAAGGAGTAACAAAGGGAATGATGACATGGAAAACTCAGACAATGACTAAATATGGTCAAAGACTTGATGACATGGTAAGATTGATGATATGGCATGCATGAAGTATGAAATGGAAAATTTGGTGCAAGATGAGTATGCCATGGCATGTATGATAATGTGGCATGTGTGATGAGGTTGAAAATCCATATGATGGTGTTCCAGTGCCCTCATGAAGTCATTGTTACCATCTAACATCATTATGTAAGAGTATGGAAATTTGGATAAGTGCAGGGATTTGACTAAATGTTGGAAAACTAGTCACTGTGGATATAAGAAAATGCATGCCATCTCTCAGTGTTTAATGATGAAATCCATCTAAGGCTCTAGGCATGGAGACTATTGGTTTTTGCATATGAGAATATGATTGGATTGCCGAAATAGTCTCTAAGGGTGGAGTTATTCGTCTACCAAAAGTTCCCTCTGGAATGATTTAATATGTTCATTAATGACAAAGGAGTAACAAAGGGAATGATGACATGGAAAACTCAAACAATGACTAAAGATGGTCAAAGACTTAATGACATGGTAAGATTGATTGTATGGCATGCATGAAGTATGACATGGAAACTTTGGTGCAAGATGAGTATGACATGGCATGTATGATAATGTGACCGGTGTGATGAGGTTGAAAATCCATATGATGGTGTTCGAGTGCCCTCATGAAGTCATTGTTACCATCTGACATCATTATGTAAGATTATGACAATTTGGCTAAGTGCGGGAATTTGACTAAGTGTTGGAAAATTAGTCATTGTGTCTATAAGAAAATGCATGCAATCTCTCAATGTTTAGTGATAAAATTCACCTGAGACTATAGGCATGGATACTATTGGTTTTTGCATCTGACAATATGGTTGGATTATCGAAACAGTCTCTAAGGGTGGAGTTACTAGTCTACCAAAAGTGCCCTCTGGCATGATTTAATATGTTCCAGTAAAATGCATGCCAAGGATAGAGGACGAGGTTGCAGAGGATGAAATTAACATGGATGGAGTCAACATGTTGTCCCCCATACCGTGGAAAGTATAAAGTAGAAAAATGAAGTGAATAATTCTTTGAGTGACTTGGAAAGTAGGTTCTTTTAACTCTTCTCAGTTTGTAATCTAGTGGTAACAGTTTTGTGATCTTTTTATCTTGACAGCACCAAGGCTCTCTTTCTTGTTGCATTTCTTCCTAAAATGCAATTATTTTGCTGAATAATGTATCTATTTCAATATGTATTTGGGTTATGTGGTACATGAGATCTAAATATATGTATTTATTCTGCAAAATGTGACGTGAAAGGAATTCCAAATAAAGGTTCTCATAGTGTGTATGCCATACTTTATAAGAAATCAAAATACAAGGAATGATTGCAACTAGACTATGGCTTGAATTAAGTAGGAAGAGTGTTCAATCAATACAAATCCCCATCATAAATGATGTGTGTTGGTTGTGGAGCCTAATCTTCCAAATGCAGAGATATTATTCAGTTGTGTTTGTACCCCAGGTGTAATTTTTTTTGGGGATGTGTGTTGGTCAACAGTTTTGTGGACCCATGGTATTGGGTTAACCGTAGTATTTTCCCATGGTATTTCCCCTATAAAAGAAAGCATTGTAACACGACTGTGTATGGTATTGTATTGTATTGGAAGAGAGACTGTGAGAGCGTGAAGAGGAAGTGCAAGGGTTTTGCTGCAGGGTGCATCCCTTCATGTTTATAGACTGTAATAAAAGGACTGGCAATGTATTTGTGGACGTAGCCCATCGTTTGGGTGAACCACGTTATATATGTGTCTCTCTGTAATGTTTTAATGTGTTTTGCATCTTTTTTATTGATTTAATTGTATATCTGTTATTGCTTTGCGGTCCTGTTTTCTAACAATTGGTATCAGAGCCAAAAGGTCTATTTGGTTGGTAAACTTGCAGGAAAGAAGGGTTCCTGGTTTGAGTGGGAGAAATGGCAGAAGAAGGAAAGTCTAGGGTTGAGAAATTTAATAGCCAAAACTATCAATTATGGAAGATTCAAATGGAGGACTATCTTTACTAGAAGGATCTGTACCCGTCGTTGGGTGGAAAAGAAAAATAGCTGGCGGCTATGAAGGATGAAGAATGGGAGGTTATTGACAGAAAGGCACTGGGAACAATACGGCTGTTCCTGGCTTCATCAGTGGCTTTAAATATTTTGAAAGAAAAAACAACAGAGGGTGTGATGAGCGCATTGAGTATGCTCTACGAAAAACCCTCGAGTTCTAACAAGGTATTTTTAATGAAGCGTTTATTTAATATGAAGATGTCGGAAGGTGGATCTGTCACTGACCATTTAAATGAGTTTAATACACATACCAGTCAGTTAAGTTATGTAAAAGTGAACTTTGATGATGAGGTTAGGGCTCTTTTAATCTTGTGCTCATTGCCATAAAGCTGGAATAGCTTGGTCATGGCTGTAAGTAACTCTGTCCCTAGTTCAAACACTCTTAGATTTGATGATGTTGTTGGTGTTATTCTTAGAGAGGAAATGCGAAGAAAAAGCACAGGTGAGACATCAGGTAATGCGTTGACCATGGAGACCAGAGGGAGACAAAACGAGAGAGGAAGGAGCCCAGGAAATCGCAGCAAGTCTAAAAAGGGAAGATCCATGTCCAGATTCGGAAAAATAGAGTGTTGGAATTGTGGTAAGAAAGGACATCTGAAGAAATACTTTTGAGCACCAGAGAAGAAAGGTGAGAGGCAGCAAGAGACTACTCAAGAAACGAATGTAGCAGGTGATGTGTGTTAGGCACCCTATATGAAAGTTAATTAAAGTCAACATAAAGAGTGTTCAGTATAAATTGTCAACCTAGGGAAGTCTCTTATTTCAAGGATAATGCACACTATATATGCTTTAAACACTAAGTAGCTGATGCTGTAAATGAATGACCCTACTTTCCTGTTCAGCCTAACTCATCCCATAATCTAATTAATCTAGCTTACCTTCTTAAGAATGCAATCTCAAATACCTTCTTACAATCCTTAATCTAGAATTAAAACATTTAGGAAATAAACATCTAGATTAGTTTTACAGAAGTTAAATCCTCAATTACTAAGCCATCTAAAGATCCATCTCAACTATCTTAATTTTACTTAATCTAGGAATTCAAAGTGCAGGAATTAAGTTCTACAATTATAAATGTAAAGGAATAAACTGCAAGGATCTAAAGAAAACAACAATTGAAAGAACTAGGGATGAACAAGGCTGTCACAGCTATCACAGAGTTGCATAAGAGAAAGTTAACCTACATAGTCGACTGTCACTCCACACCACTGCAGTTTACAGGGGATGCAATTACTGATCATTCAAATAAACACATGACAAATAGATGACTGTTCTAGCTTACTGTACATAAATGAATTTATCATAAAATTCAAACCACACAACAGAATAAAGAAAATACCTAATTAACCCAGCAATCCCTGTGGGAAGGCGGGCCCAACCTTCGCACAAAGATGATGGAAGTAGCACACGTTAGAACGCCGAGATCTGGAGAATCAAACTCCTTGTATTAAAATGACAGATGAACACATAACCCCAGTCATAGCTTATACAATATATTCGATTAATTTCCAATCCCTGGCTCAGAATAGTTCCCAGTATTTATACATTTACAATCATAACTTCTTCCCACTACTATCAGGCAGCCATGAAGATCTCTGATCTTCAGGCTACCCCAATTATGATAAGCTGTTACATACGTGGCAAGATGGAAGCATAAAATATAGGAAGGATGTTACTCGAGCCAGAAATGACAATCATGAACAATCGAGAAGATACTCCATGGATTGCAGCTATTCTTGAGCAGCAACGCACTGTTGCAGCCTGTTGCAGCTACCTTTGTACAACTTGTGTGGAATAGTATCCTTTGACCGCGTTCTTTGGGAAATGATGGAATTGATGGCTATTATCTTAGCAATGAATGTTCATTCCTCTCTTGGCATGTTCATCTTGCTACACCTGTATCCTTTACATCTCGAATTATCTTTATAAAACCACCATATGTTAGCATAATTCAAGATGTAGAGCCCTGATTACAACAATCCTAAGCATTAATAAAATAAGACAATGATTAACCATACCTATATGAATTGAGGGACCAAGTGAAGGAAAAACATGTTTTTAGTGTACATAATGGAGTAGGATGAGGCAAAAAGAGGTAGGTAAAGGTGGTAAAAAAGGGGTCATTTCTAAGCCCAACATCACCCCCCAACTGTCATGTTGCATGTCCCCATGCAACAACCTCCATTAGTTTGAATCTGAATATGGCATTGTACTTCGTTCATGGAGAGAAGAAAAGTTATATGGGAATTTAGGAGTTCCCTGGTTTTCCAAGAATCCCTTATGGACAACCCAATATCTCCAACACATCTTCTCTTCTACCTTTGTTAATGAGAAGTCTTCCCTATATGGTTTTGCTGGCCACTAGATGAGAGGAAATTTGAATTTGAGTCCCAGCCAATTAACTCCACATATCTTCATGCATCCAACATATCCCTCAACCCTGGAAAGTGCATGTTTAAAATTCTTGTAACAGTAGAGATCTCTATTTCTCAGGGTTGAAGAGGCATCCTGCCATCTGTGCTGGCTACCTTCCAAAGCCAATTGTTGATGCTTGGGAATCTGGCCGACACAAGTAGATATAACCTTTTCTTGAAGTTCCATCATCTGCTGAGTTTGGGTGGGACATGCGAGTACATTCTGCTGACAAGCAAGGAGAATACGAGGATTTTGAGGTTCGCTTCAAATCCAAAGGTTAGAGTGGGACTCATTATGAGAGAAAGTTTGGAAGGATATTTCCCACTGAACATGATTGCTAACAAAGAAGGCAAAAGCCCTCAGCTGAACATCACCTGAGAAAAGGATAGGATTCGAATGGCGATCCAAGGGACAAGCCAACTCATGCTAAGAAAGCTAATCTTTAGCTGTTAGTAAACCACAGATCCAACATTTTATGTTATCTCAAATTTTTAAATTTTTGTGAAAATTTGGGGTTTTGACATGTGGTATCAGAGCACAAGGTTCAAACACTATGCCTTGATGAAGCCCAACTAGCTTTTATGAAACAGTAAATTGAATTATTATTGCTGATGTATTTTCTTTTAAATGTTATTCAACAGAGAAATTGTTTCTGAAGTTTAACAAACATGTATGGAAAGGCTAGAAGAATATGCAGAGGAGGAATCTCCACTTACTGAACCAGGAAACTTACCAAGAGATCCTATACCAGAGGATTTAACTACCAATTCCTCAGAACTGTTACAGACTGTAAAAGACCTAAAATTTGAAATGGAATTTGTAAAGAGAGAGAATGAAAGGATTCTGAGGGCTCAGGAGGAGCTGAATCAGATCCTAACTGAAAAGTTTCAAACTGAGGGTAGGGGTAGAAGAACTGAATCAGAAGATACAAGTCATCAACGTAAATCTAAAAAGATGAAACATACTAAAATTGAAAGTAGTTCATCTTCAGAGGTGTTTGGTGAACAACAAAATTTCGATTCTACTAGTGATAGTAGTGATGATAATCATTACACCAAAAAGAGGAAATACAAACCTTATGAGGAAATTTCTGGGGAATTCAAAAAGATAAAACCACCAACATTCAATGGAGAGACTGAGAAGGGGGAGGAAGCGAAATCCTGGTTATCTGGGATGAAAAAGTACTTCCAAATATATAACTATTGTAACCAGTTAAAGTCTAGAATGGCTATCTACAACCTCTCAGGAAAGGTTGACATTTGGTGGCAGGACTTGAAGAGAGTTAAGGGAATAAAAGAGAAGAGTATAAACTGGAGTACCTTTAAGAGGTATTTTAAAAAGAAATTTCTATCTGAGCAATACTATGAAGAGAGAGCAAAATAGTTTTATGAGCTTAAATTAGGATCAATGACAATTAAAGATCTGAACAGCAAGTTCTTAAGTCTACTTAGGTACGTGCCATACCTTGTAGAGGAGGAACCAAAGGTACAACAATTCCTCAGCTGTCTGCCTTATCATATTAAGGACATGATTGAGTATGACAATCCAAAGACTTTGGAAGAAGCCATGAGGAAAGCTAACTTATGTTTTGAACAGAATTGGAAGAAGGAAAGCATGGCCAATTGGAAGGCCAAGAAAAATAATAATCAATATGATCAAAAGAAGAAGGATTTTGTGCCCAACAGAAATTCAAAGAACAATAAGGCCAAAATTATCCTAATAATAAGAACTTCCAAGGAAATAAGAATAATTCTCCAAACAATCAGAATAATTCTAAGGGTAAAGAAATTGCTAATAACCATGGTAATTATACCAAGAACTTTGAGCGCAAAGAACCCATAAAGTGCTGGGAGTGTAATGGCCCACACTATGCTTCAGTCTATCATAATCGAAAAACGACTGTCAGTAATATTCATACCATACAGGAGGAGATGACTATTGGAGAATTAAGAAGATAGAAATTATCCTAATAATAAGAACTTCCAAGGAAATAAGAATAATTCTCCAAACAATCAGAATAATTCTAAGGGTAAAGAAATTGCTAATGACCATGGTAATGATACCAATAAATTTGAGCGCAAAGAACCCATAAAGTGCTGGGAGTGTAATGGCCCACACTATGCTTCAGTCTGTCCTAATCGGAAAATGACTGTCAGTAATAGTCATACCATACAGGAGGATATGACTATTGGAGAATTAGAAAGGACTATGCCCAGAATCAATGCAGCCTTGGAGAATTGATAAGCAGAATATTAGACTTCCATGGTGGAAGTAGAAGGTATGATAAATAAATCCCCTGTAACTATTTTAATTGATCCTGGAGCTAGTATCAATTATATTGCACCTAAAATGGTAGAAAAATGTAAGTTACCTGTTGAAAAATTTGAGAATTCTTGGTTAGTTCAGTTAGCCACCGGTGCTAAAAGAAAGGTAACTTGTTTTGTAAAAGAATGTGCAGTAGTTATGGATCATTTAGAAACTGTTGCGAATCTTAATGTATTGCCTCTTGGTTCTTATGATTTACTTATTGGTATGGACTGGTTAGAACAACATAGGGTAATTTTAAATTGTTATGATAAAACCTTCACATGTTTAAACAGTGATGGAAAACCAGTAAGTGTAAAAGGAATCCCTAGAAAAACCACCATAAGGTAGATTTCTGCTCTACATATTAAGAGAGCTGTTAGGAAGGGATGTAAAGCTTATGCATTAACAATAACTGATGATGAGAGTCTAATTAAGACAGATAAGTTAAAATTGGAAGACATACCAGTCTTAAGAGAATATGTTGATGTATTCCTTGAAGAAATTCTGGGACTACCTCTGAAAAGGGAATTGGATTTCACCATTGAGCTGGTACCTGGTGCAGTACCTAGCTCAAAGGCCCCTTATTGAATGAACATACTTGGACTTAATGAATTAAAGTCTCAATTAAAAGAACTAATTGATAAAAAGTATATTTGACCTAGTGTCTCTCTCCTGGGGGCACCTGTCATCTTTGTTAAGAAAAAGGACGGAACCATGCGACTTCGAATAGATTACCGTTAGTTGAATAAGATGACCATTAAAAATCGATACCGGTTACCTCACATAGATGATCTGTTCGATCAACTACGTGGATCCACGGTGTTTTCGAAAATAGATTTAAGGTCTAGATATCATCAAGTTAGGATTAAAGATGAAGATATCTGTAAGACAACTTTTAGAACTCGATATGGCCATTACGAGTTTGTTGTCATGCCATTCGGGCTTACTAATGCCCCAGCTGTTTTTATGTGTTTAATGAACAACGTTATGCATAAGTATTTACATAAGTTTGTGGTCGTGTTTATCGACGACATTTTAATCTATTCAAAAATTGAAGAAGAACATAAAGAACATTTAAAGATTGTTTTGCAAGAGTTGCGAGATCATCAACTCTTCGCAAAGTTTAGTAAATGTGATTTCTTTAAGGATAAGATTCAGTACTTAGGTCATGTGGTGACCAAGGAAGGGATTTCAGTAGATCTCGAAAAGATAAAGGCAATCGAAGATTGGCCGGTCCCTAAGGATGTAACGGATGTTCAATCTTTCATGGGCATTACCAGTTACTACCGGAGGTTCATTGAAGGATTTTCGAAGATCGTGAATCCGATAAATTTCTTATAGAAGAAAGGAAAAAAGTTTGATTGGAACAAAAAATGTGAGGAAAGCTTTAAAAAGTTAAAAACTTTATTCACTAGCGCACCTATTTTAAGAATAGCTGATCCTAACAAATACTTTGTAGTGTGCACTGACGCCTGCAATGATGGCTTAGGCGGTGTTTAGACTCAAGAGGGGCATGTTATTGCCTATGAGTCAGGAAAATTAAAAATTCATGAAAATAATTATGCAACTTATGACCTGGAATTAGTAGCTGTTATACATGCTTTAAAGATGTGGCGACATCACCTAATTGGCAGAAAATTTATTTTAATGACTGACAATAAAGGATTGAAGTATCTGCTAGATCAGCCTAATCTAAATGCCAGACAAGCTAGGTGGCTAGCTTTTCTAAGTGAGTATGATTTTGAAATTCAGCACATTAAAGGTAAAGAAAATAAAGTTGTTGATGCATTAAGTAGGAATGCAAGGCTGAATTTTGCAGCAGTTATCAGCACTTATACTACAGATTTGGATGAGCAGCTCAAAATAGGATTAGAACAAGATGAAGTTTACCAAACTTTACAAGCTAAAACTAAAGAAAATCCAACAAAAATCTTAAGTAAAGGGTATAGTTTAAATGCAAAAGAATTTTTACTATAAAAAGACAGAATGTATGTACCTAACGTACCTAAAGTTAAGCTGTTAATTCTAGATGAAATTCATAAAAATCCATACTCAGGTCATCCAGGCTATCAAAAGACTATAACTATGTTAAGAAAAGAATATTTTTGGCCAAATATGAAGACTAAAGTAGCAGAATATATTGCTAGGTGTTTTGAATGTCAGCAGGTGAAAACTGGACAGCAACATCCAGCTGGATTACTTCAGCCATTACCCATTCCTAGCTGGAAATGGGAGATAATTAGTCTTGATTTTATTACTGGACTGCCTAGAAATCAAAATTTAAATGACTCTATCATGGTAGTAGTCGATAAGTTAAGTAAAGCAGCTCACTTTATACCTGTTAAAACTACATATAAAGTTGCAAACATAGCTGATATCTTTCTAAAACAGATTTTCCGATTTCATGGAATACCGAAAGTCATAATCTCAGACAGAGATCCTAAATTTATAGGAAACTTTTGGAAGTCTATGTTTAAAGGATTAAATACTACATTAAATTTTAGTACTTCGTTCCATCCTCAAACAGATGGACAAACTGAAATAGTAAACCAAGTACTTGAAGATTTATTAAGAATGTATGTGAAAGACCAGCCAGGTAAATGGGAGGATTATCTGCATCTGGTAGAATTTGCTTATAATAATAAATATCAGACATCATCCAGATTTAGTCCTTTTGAAATTTTGTATGGAAGGAGATTTAATACTTCTATCTCTTGGAGTAATCCGGTGGATAGATTGGTATTAGGTCCTGAACTATTAGAGTAAATCGAAGAAATTATAAAGCAGGTACAAGGTAATCTGAAAGTTGCACAGGATCGATAGAAAAGTCAAGTAGAATTAAAAAGAACTCCAAAGGATTTCAAGTAGGTGAAAATGTGTTCATCAAGGTAAGGACCAAAAAGAGCTCTCTGAGATTGGGGAGTTGTGCAAAACTAGCACCTCGTTACTTTGGTCCATTTGAAATTATGTCCAGAATTGTACAAGTATCTTATCAATTAGCATTACCACCCAATTTAAAAGTACATAATGTTTTTCACATTTTTGTATTAAAGAAATATGTTCATGATGCTACTCATGTTGTTAACTGGAATGATGTACATGTGGAACCAGAAGGAGATTTTCTGGTGGAACCGGACTGTATCCTCGGGTGGAGGGAGATCACACTTTGGAACTGCACCATTGGACAGGTGAAGGTGCAATGGAGGCACCTTAGTCCAGAGGAAACCACCTGGGAATTGGAAAGTAATATGCGAGATGCATATCCAATTCTGTTCCAGGGGAGTTCTGAGGATGAAGAATAAATAACATCGAGGACGATGTTATGTTCTAAGGGGGTGTGTATGTCACATGCCCCAATTTTGAAAAAAAAATTATCTTATTTGATTTTATTTAAAGACAATATGTTAAATTTTATGCTAAGTTGTAATTGATGACTCAACAGAGTCAAGGATATTGAATGTAATACTGAATATTTTAATTATAAATAAATAAAAGTGGAGACAACAGCTTAGGAGAGCTGTTAAAAGAGTGTTTACTGGTCAAGTTTGTGGAGGAGACTAGGTGGAGAGCAAACAGACAAGTGGCAGCATCCTCAAACCTCTTCCGACTATTGCAGGTGGCAACCTCCCTATATTTGGGGTCATGATACCCCAAGAAAGTGGGATGAGAGCAGGTGGCTCAAATAATGACAACTGACCCAAAAGACCTAGGTAATTTTTATGCCCATTGAAGAGAGATGAGGCTGCTCATTCTAAGGAAGTGATCGTTCATGTGAATGTACTTCAGAGAAATTCAATGGCAAGGGAATTTGCGGAAAGAGTTTGAGGGGTTAACTACTTAGTGATCTAGTGCAGCTTTTCAGCTGAAGGATCTTACTGCTGAGTGCAGAGTCGTTACAGAGTCATTGGACTAGTTTATTGTTTGCTTGTTCCACCAGTTATCAGCCAAGGAGACCAGGAACAAGCTCGGGGGTCCTGAGGTAGCGTTGTTTGAGCGCTCTCCAGGAGTTGGTAGGGAGGAATGACCTCCTAACTCTGTTGTTGTCCAACTTAATCCGGTTCTACAATCTTTTTGTTTTACTGTGTTAGATGGTTAAATATGGATTTGACTGCTAAACGAATATTGAGTATCTAGTTGTAAAATGTTAAGAGTTAGTAATCTCTTTGGCTTTGTGAAGGAATGAATCTGAATAGATGAAAATAATTCTAATCTGTGTTTTTCCACGTCTGGAAGGACTAGACCATACTCCAACACAGACAGAGTATTTAAATTAGATGAAGGATATGATAAGAGATCGAAATGAATAGACGTATCATGCATTTCATAATACTAGAGTAATTTATTTCTGTATATAGATTAGTATTAGAAAGAACAATAACCTGTTTATCTATGTTTATTGTTTAATCAGCTTATTTATGTAAGTATACTGGAAAATAAATAGCAATAACTCAGCATAGGTAGAGGGATCATTATATTAATAAAATACCCTAATAGAAAATAGGTTATGCTTACACACAGTACATTCTTCTTCGTATTGAATTTAAAACATGTAGGAGGGTAAACTGTGTTATGCTTTATATATATTTTCTCTGTATTTTATTTATTAACCTGTTGCTTATGCAGTAGAAGAAATATAGCTAAACTACATGTCTACATTCAGTTCAACAAAGGTATAAACTAATAGGTATATAGTTTATTTTACTAAACATAATAATCTAAGACTAACAGTTACTATTAACTAAGGAAAGTAACATGAAAAATATTTATTGTATTTAGAAGAAATTTATTAAAGATATCCAAGTTCATCTATCAAATTCTTTTATCATTCAGTAGATAAAACAATAAACATACGATAATAACCAACATATACATAAATGCATATTTATAAAAAGAACTGTTTCTTTTAAATTTTACAAACAAGAATATACTTGTAAAAGAAAATATAGGATTGAAACCCTAAGAACAAATAATATATTTGCAAATAACAACCATCTAAGCGATAATCAGATTACTTGGATTATTTAATAATAATCAACTAAACTATTATAAATCGTTACAGTCCTTAAAGGACAAGCAAAAAGACAATTGTAATATCATAACTGGAAATTTGCACAACGCACCTGAATACTAATTAAAATGAATTTAACAAAGTAATAATATCTTTTAATAAATAATTGAAAGATTTATTTACACAAGGTTTCCACAGGAAAACCCTAACTCGTAATTTTGAGCAAAAACAAGTAAGATTTGTAATTAAAACAAGGCTGTGTGACAGTCTTAAAAACATTATTAATAATCTTTTACAGAGTACATTAAACAATAAACAAAACTTCACTCACAGTCAATAAGGGTGAAAACCCTAAGTACATAGAGTATAAATTAGTAATACGGTAAACCGAGACAAGCTCGAAGACAGAACTGTCTTAACAAAAGAACTATTGTCTTATATTAAAACACCATAAGGCTGAACATTAAAAACCTTATACAACACTCAGCTCACGGCCTAGTCTACCCATCGACTAGCGAGGGTTTGAAGACTTGTTAAAACAACAATGAGACTGCATATGTTATGTATCTAATATTACGAGCAATTATTTTAATATTAATGTAGTATTAATTAAAACATAGGATCACACCCCTTCAGTGAAACGGTGTATTTTTTACCTATAAAAGGTTTTCTCATCATTGTAATTAAATCATCAATCAATATTCAATTTTACTGTGGTTAATTTCCAGAGTTCATGTGGGTTTTAGAGTTTTAGTTCGCTTCAAGTGGTATCAGAGCGAGGTTACTATTCAAGCTTCTAAGGTTTCCCTAAAAAATAGGACCTTGTCCTTAAAAAACAAAAGGTAAAAGTAACCCCCCCCGCAAAAAAAGTAAAACAAAAAAAGGGGTAAAAGTGAAACCACACATGGTTTCTTAATAAGAGGGTGTGGGTTTGAATATAAAAGTGCAAAATAATTACTTGTAAAGAGAAAGTGAGATTTGAACTTAGGTGGGGGATGTAACACTCATCCCTCCCAACCACCCAATCTACTCACATTTTACAAAACTTAAGGAAAAATAAAGATTTTATTTTATAATAATTAATTATTATTCTTTAAACCTCACCATTCTTAATAAAACAAAATTCCTCGTTGCACAATAAAAATGGCAGAAATGAATGAAATTAAAGAAAGAATGGCAAAATTAGAGCTTAACCAAGCCCAAGGTTCTAAAAATATTGAGGGTTTACACTCAAGACTCAACCAAATTGAAGGAGAACTATTAGAGGCTGTCAAAAAAGAAGTCAACGAAGCAGTATCTTGGGAGATGGAAGGTGTAAAAAGAAACATCACAATATTGTTCGAATCCAGGTTAAGCAAACTCGAGCATCATTTGGAAAACATAATTACTACATTAGTGTGCAATATGTCAAAGGAAGACCAACCATCCTCAAATTCAAGGCACCATAAGACAATTCCTCCCAAAAGAGGAAGTCCACAAGAAGAGTTCGATCACGATCTCTCTCCAAATCATGAGCAGTCACCTTCTCCTCCAAAAAGGAATGGATAACCCAAATTATAATTGTCAAAATTCAATGGAGACACAAAACGGAGCGTGGCGTGGATCAACAAGGCAAAAGAATTTTTTTCCATACACAATATCACAACCGACGAGGAAATGATAAAATATGCCTCTATGCAACTAGAAGAGCGGGCTTACAACTAGTGCATGTGGTGGAAGGTTACAACACAAGAAACTAAGCACAAGTGGAGAACATTCAAAAACGATTTCTTTAAGAGGTTTGAAGACTTAAAAGAAAAAGACTTCTTCGCAAAACTTACCAGACTGCAGCAAAAAGGTGATGTCGATGAATACACCAATGAATGGGAAGCCCTGGCGACACGTGTGCCAGAACTCACAGACAGTCAACGCCTCCAGAATTATGTGTACAGACTAAAACTCTACATAAGAGATGAACTAGAGCTACTAAATGTATCAACCTTGGACAAGGCGAGACGCAAGGAAAAAATCATTAAAGAAAAATTAAAAAAAGCGTGGAACAAAAACCATGACAAAGATAGAAGGTCTATTCCAAATACGAAACTGACACCAAATACCAGCCACCACATCTGAGGAATGCCAACAAAACCACCTTAGAATCCCAATGGATGAAAGAAGGAAAGTGTAAGTATTGCGGAGAGAAGTGGGACCCAAGACATAGATGTTTAAAAAATGAGACCACCAAGAACTTATATCAATGTGAAGCAGAAGAAGAAGACAAGTCAAATAGCGATGAATCCGACATAGAAGAAACTCGTGACATCAAAAATCCCTTGTCAGATTCAGAAGATGAAGAAACTCCCAAAATATTAATTGCATCCATAACAGGAATACACCAACCACAAACATTAAAATTAAAAGGGCATATAAAAAATAACAATGTTGTAGTCCTATTCGACACAGGAAGCACCCATAATTTCATTGACGTAAGTGTTGCAAAGAGGCTTAACCTTTTCATATATCTAGTACCCAACATGAAATTAATGGTAGCAGATGGAAAGAAGATCGAAAAAGTAGGGAAATACCACAAAGTCACAGCTGCAAATACAAGACTATAACCTTGAGTCAGAATTTTATGTAGTGCCCTTAGGAGGAGTTGATGCAGTATTAGGAATTCAGTGGTTGAAAACACTAGGTACCTACTCAGCAAACCACCAAGAACACTTTATAAAGTTTAAATGGCAAGGAGAAAGATACAAATTATATGGGTTCCAACCCCCTCGCATGCAAATTTTGTCATCCAACAAAATGGAGAAGCTAATTCGAAAAGGAGCACTAGCATATGTCGTACAATGCCAGGAGATGGAATTATTAACGTCAGAAGTAGTTAAACAAGATCATCCAGAGATCCAAGGATTAATCCAAAAATACAAAAAGTATTCGAAGACCTCCCCATGGAGTTACCACCAAAAAGGAAGATCGAGCATGTCATCGAAATCAAGTCAGGATCCAGCCCTGTCAATGTTAAACCCTATAGGTATCCACACCACCATAAGATGGAGATTGAAAGATTAATCTGTGATTTATTGAAATGTGGAGTGATTACAGAAAGTCGAAGTCCTTATGCTGCACCAGTAGTACTCAGTATGAAAAAAGGATGGATCATTTAGGCTATGCATCGGTTACAGAGGACTCAACAAAATAACTATTAAAGACAAAGTCCCCATTCCATTTATCGATGAAATGTTGGATGAACTGCATGGTGCAAGGTACTTTTCAAAATTAGACTTAAGGTCAGGATATTACCAAATCAGATTAAGGCTAGAATATGTGGTGAAGACAGCTTTCCGAACCCATGAGGGACATTACGAATTTAAGGTAATTCCTTTTGGGCTAACTAACGCCCCAGTGACATTTCAAGCAAACATGAATAACCTATTCCAGTCATTCCTAAGGAAGTTTGTATTAGTGTTTTTCGATGACATCCTTATATACAGTAAGACATGGAAGGATCATCTCACACACCTAGAACATGTGCTCTCTATTTTAAAAGAAAATCAGTTCTACGCCAAGATGTCCAAATGTACATTCGGTAAAGAAGAAGTGAGCTATCTTGGACACGTAATATCTAAAGCAAGGTTGATCCGAAAAAATAAAATCCATCACAGAATGGCCTAACCCTACTAACATCTCCAAGTTAAGAGGATTCCTTGGGATAATGGGATACTACAGAAGATTCATTAGGAATTATGCGCACAGAACCGCACCCTTATCCAACCTTCTAAAAAAAATGCATTCCATTGGAATGAAGAAGCGGAAAAATGTTTTGAAGCCTTAAAAGGAATTATGTCCTCCACACCTGTATTAGCTACCCCAAACTTCTCCAAACCATTCGTGATAGAATGTGACGCTTCAGGTTATGGGTTGGGAGCAGTACTAATGCAAAATGAACACCCGATAGCTTTTGAGAGTAGGAAATTAAACAAGCGAGAACAACTGAAGTCTACATATGATAAAGAAATGTTGGCAATTATGCAGACATTGGTAAAGTGGCGACAATACCTCTTAGGGATCAAATTCATGATCCACACAGACCATAATAGTCTTCAATAACTACTTCAACAGAAAACGTTGTCCATAGAACAACATAAGTGGATAGAAAAAAATTTCTGCTTTAGACATGGAAATAATATACAAAAAAGGGAAGGAAAATGAAGTTGCAGATGCACTCTCTAGAAAAGATGAGGATATTACCTCTTACTACATCTCAGTTGCAATTCTAGAATGGCTGAATGAAATACGAAGTGAATACGCCAAGGACCCAGAAACAAGCACTATAATTAACAACTCCAACCGTGACCCCAAGTTTGAATGGAAAAACGATATTCTTTGGTATAAGGGGAGGATTTATTTGAACTCGAACTCTAAATTAAAGGTTAAAGCAATAAAATAATCCCATGATTCACCAGCCGCCGGACATGTAGGATTCTTCAAATCTTATTATAATGCAAGAAGGTCATTTTTCTGGAAGGGAATGCAGAAATATATCTAGCAATATGTGGCTAAATGTGACAATTGCCAGAGAAACAAAAGTGAAAATGTTTGAACCCCAAGGTTACTCCAACCCCTACACATTCCAAACTAGAAATGGGAAGAGATATCAATGGATTTCATCGATGGGTTACCTCCGTCAGAAGGAAAGGACAAGATCCTTGTAGTTGTCGATCGATTGACCAAATTTTCTCACTTCATGGCAATAAAAAAAACAGACACGGCAAAACAAATTATAGAAGTATTTTACAAAAATATCTACAAATTGCATGGCTTCCCAAAAGTCATCATCAGCGACAGAGATGCAAAATTTAATGGAAAATTTTGGAGGGAATTCTTTAAACAAATGGGTACATCACTCAATATGAGCTCAGCTTACCACCCCCAAATAGATGGTCAGACTGAAGTCGTAAATAAATGCTTAGAAGCATATCTACGTTGTTTCATAACAGATAAACAAAACCATTGGTCTCAATGGCTACACTTATCAGAATGGTGGTACAATTCAACATACCACACCTCCACAAAAATGACCCCTTTCCAAGCATTATATGGGTATGAACCTACAAATTGGAAGGAGTTAGTTTTGAACGATAGTAATTTTCCAGAAGTAAGGAACCAACTAGAGAAATCCAAAAAAACAATTGAATTACTAAAGGATAACTTAATCATGGCACAAAATCGCATGAGGCAATAAGCAGATCAACGCAGAACCGAAAGAGAATTTGAAGTAGGAGATTGGGTATTCATAAGACTCCAACCCTATAATCAGGTATCCCTTAAAAGTGGAGGGAAACACAAGTTGGCCCCAAAGTTCTATGGACCGTACCAGATTATCCAAAAGATTAGTCAAGTGGCATATAAATTACAGTTACCTGATAAAAGTTGTATCCACAATGTCTTCCATGTATCATGTCTAAAAAAAATGTTGGGTAAACATCAAATAGTACAAACAATACTTCCTATGTTAGATGAAGAAGGAAGGGTCATTTGGGAACCTGAGGCAATCATTGCAATCCGAGAAAGAAAACTCCGTTCTAGAACACTCAAGGAATATCTCGTTAAGTGGAAGAATTTTCCAGATGAAGATGCATGATGGGAGATAGAACAGTTTCGTCAACAATACCCGTCCTTACCCTTGCTTTGAGGACAAAGCATTTTGAAAGATGAAGGCAATGTTATGTATCTAATATTACGAGCAATTATTTTAATATTAATGTAGTATTAATTAAAACATAGGATCACACCCCTTTAGTGAAACGAGGTATTTTTTACCTATAAAAGGTTTTCTCATCATTGTAATTAAATCATCAATCAATATTCAATTTTACTGTGGTTAATTTCCAGAGTTCATGTGGGTTTTAGAGTTTTAGTTTGCTTCAGCATAACTAATGGCAAACCTAGAAGAGCTTCCCAGCTCAGGGTTACTCCCAATGACAACCCTGATACGAGTAGGGTGAGAACCCAACATTTGAGCACATGGCTTACCCATATAAAGCTACGAACTTCGAAGACAGTCGATGCAATTTCTCCGTAGTGGAAGTATGTAGTCTCAAGCCCCCTGCAAGGAGTTCCATTACAAGGTGTTAGTTCACAAAGTACTTAAATATTGTTTAACCTACTGTAAAAGAAAAAACACTTATTGTAAGATAAAAACAACTTATAATAACTTGCGTTTTGAATGTCGAATAGTCTTGTGGAAACACTGCCCCAACAGTAATGCGTGTTTATAGTTTTTCTAAACCCTACAACAAGGGAAAAGCAATCTCCCACAGCAAATAAAGCTCAACTTATCACGCGGAGATAGGCCATGAGGACGACAAGAGGGAGCTTTGAGCAGACAACAAGCCAAATGCTTCGAGACTCAACAAATACTTGCAGAGTGTAAACCCACAGTCACAAAGAATGGCATCAAGACCGAATACAAGATACTTAAGCAACACTAACCCAAGATTTGGGGCAACTAGAACAGAGGAGAACTTACAACCGCCATGAAAACCATGCAGAGCAACCTTAAGGGCCAGCGTGAACTGCGGAGGAAGAATGGAAAAGGGTTAGGGTTACAATGATTTTTATATCTCCAATGCTTGGTCAGGAGAAGACCACGTGTTCACAATAATATAAACCATGCAGTGGGTCATTTCAATAGTGTGCCTACAATCCAATAATACCCAATTATTTAAACAATGATCATATGATGTTTAAACTATATTATAAACCATGTTATTTCATCGTAATTCGTATATACCGCTTATCATATGATATGTTAGTTCAGTAATGGGATAATAACGTTAAATCAATGTTGACCTAGCAAATGGTGTCACCTATTAAACCTTGGTTTATCCCAAAAAACAATCATACATAGAACTTATCTCATCGTAAAACATATGCCCATTATATTGTAAATTTGATAACACGATATGAATATTTGGTAAACCATATTTCATTATCGTTGACCTTAGTAAGTGTAATGATCATATGTTAGGAAGAGATTAAGTTGGATGGTTTAAAACCATCGAACTACTTTAGTTTCTATATTAAAATACATTATGGTCTATGCATGATTATACCCTTTAAAACAACAATTCAAGTTGTGACAATTATAAAGAACTGCATAGCATAGTTTTGATTAGATTCTTGAACTCTTACAAGTTCAACATTGTTTAAGACTTGTATATCTAATAAACAAAATAGTTTATGTATGTTCAAAAGCCTTATAAAAACCAACAAATCGATGGTAGTTGGATAGTATAGTAATAAAACATATTTATGAATTTTTTACATAGTTCAAATTGGTTTAGACTTATTAGAGTATGGTTGTTCTCAACTTGGCATTGTGAGTAACTTACCATATCTATATATTTGGTAGAATGGTTTTAGGATTATCCAAAATAATTGTTGCTTAGCATAGGATAGAAAGTTGACCTTTTTTGAAAGTATCAATCTCAGAAAACTGTTTATAGACAGTAACTTAATACAAAAAAAGTATTATAGAAAAATAAGAAATTTCAATGGAATGATCCTACTTGAGTCTAAAATCATTAGAACCACATGGTTGACGAAGATTTAAGAAGTATAGGTAAGCAGTGTTTTCATGGGAAATGACATTATTGTTTTTACACTAATCAAACTTATTTTTTCAAGAAGTTTTACAGGCTGTGAGTTTCCTTGCAGAAGATAAATATCGATCAGTTTGTTACTCAAATAAAATAGTATGATAATGTATAATAACTAATAGAACAATCAGTATAACATTGCAAGCTATGCACATTAAAGTAGAAGTGACTCTGCAGCTAATATTATTAGTTCAGAGCCATAGTAAATATCTTTACTGTCGCTACGTTCGATAAAGAGAGGAACACATTAAATTTAACTTCGTTTACAAGAAAAACTGAAGGAAGCAAACTATTTTTACCTCATGGAAGTTGCTTGGAATTTAGCAGCTTATTTCCTAAGCTTATTAATTGCAAATAGAAACACTTCTGAATACTTTATGAAATTAAAAACGTTACTCATTCGATCATACCTGAAAACCTGTAAGAATTTGTAAATTTTATGCTTTAGCATAAATGCTAAGTAAGCCCGGGATTCAAAGTTAGATTCCACCTACTTGTCATAAAGAAGACTCGTCAGTAAACTGAAATAAAATAATATGCAAGCAAACCTTATTAATGTTACAAAAAGGAAACTGCTTAGTTAACGTAATTGAGATTATGTACTACTAATATTTTGATTGTTTCTTTTTCTGCTAACCTTTAGCTGTTAGTAAACCGTAGTTCCAACATTTTATGTTATCTCAAAATTTTAAATTTTTGTGAAAATTTGGGGGTTTGACAAGCTCCTTCTGTATCTCTTCCCAACGAAGTTTCTGGAACATGAGTTATTCTGCCCATATTTCCTTCAATTCCCTGATGGTATTCCTATGTTTAGCAAGGGAAACCATCCCTTCTTAACACCTCTCCACCTGAATCCTCCACTTCCTCACTTCTATTCTTAGGATTGAGAGTTCTTTTGCCAGTCTTCAGATTTCTTCATCTTTAGCATGTTCTTCATTATCAGAATCCGAATTGACAAAATTTTGAGGAAGTTGAGTCCATACCTTATCATCTGATGTTCCAATTTGAACATCTTGTACTTCCTGCATGGATACTTCTGAAATCACTTATGGGGGTGTTGGTTCTTTTGTAATAACACCCCTTCCTTGAATTTCTCCTGCAGCAACTTCAACCCTAGGTGCCTCTGAAACAACTTCTAGGGATGCTAGTTCTTGTGTAACAACATCCTCTTCTTGGAGTTCTCCTATAGAAACCTCAACAACTGATTGTGAAGGTGTTGGTTCTTGTGTGGCAACCTCTTCGTGAATTTTGATCTCCCCATCCACCTGATTGTCAGCTGCACCTTTGACAGGGGGATGCAAGGCCACTGGTTCTTGTGTAACAGAGCCCTGCCTTTCTATTTCTTCATGTTGCTGGGGTTGTAGAGTTGCTTCCATGTCTTCTGCAATATGGAGCTGTTCTTCATGGATTTCAGTGTCCCCCGAGGATTGTGATTGCATTTGTTCATCCTCTCCTAAATCCAAACTAGGAATTATATCCATTTCGGGATTGATTTCTTCTTGCTTCCTGAGAATCTCCATAGAAATTTCTAGGGATATTGATTCTTATGTGACAACATCCTGGTTAAATTCCTCATTTTCCTGCTGTTGGGGTTCCATTTCTATTAATTCTGTGTCCTAAGACGGTTCAGGAGTCACAGCACAGACTTCTTCGTTAAAATCAGGAATATTTTCAGCCTCTGGTTCATCTACCCCAATTTGGGTGGAAACTTCAACAAGAATATTTGAGGATGTTGGTTCTTGTGTATCAACACCCTGTTCAACTTCATCATCATCCTGTTGCTGGGGTTCCATTTCTATTAGTTATGTGCCCTGAGACAGTTCAGGAGTCACGACACAGACTTCTTCACTAAAATCAAGAATAATTTTAGCCTTTGGTTCATCTGCCCCAATTTGGGTGGCAGCTTCAACAAGAATATTCGGAAATGTTGGTTCTTGTGTATCAGCACCTTGTTTATCTACTACTTCCCTTTGTTGAATTTGCTCTTGGGGATCTTCACCATCCTTCCAATCAGATTGTCCTTCTACTGTTGGTTGTGACTGTAATTGTTCATTTTCCCCCTTTTCTGTACCAGGGATCATTTATGTATCCCTCACTTCTATCTTCGGTGCTTCTTGTCCTTGTTCTTCCACAGCTACTGGTACGGGTTGTTGTGTCACAAAGGAATGAACTATGAATTTGTAGCCTGACTAGTTAAATATTTCTCCACACACAGGGCATACCACTCTTTCTTCCACCTCACCATCCTTGGCAGGAGTTGATCCTTCTAATCGGTCCGTAGCTTCAACCAGTGTGTGCAGCTTCCTTTCTCCCTGCTTCCTGCATGATTCCTTCCAATTTTCTAGTTCTTTCTGAAGTGATTGTACTTCTTCTTTTAATAGACCATTTTCATACAAAAGTCCCTCAATTTTAGGTTCTTCTGCAGCCAGTTCCTGTGGGGCATCATTTGCTTTGGGTCTCAGAATGGGGAATTCAATCTGTGCTTCTAGGGTTGCCCATCTTGCCCGTGCTGCTTCAGTTGTTGTAAGTGACCTGGTTCTTTTTCTTCTTATTAGTGGTGATGCTTGTATCTCTTCTTTTGATCTCCTTCTTTTCTTTCGTGGTGCAGGAATCTCCAGATTTGCAGCTGATGTGGAAGGGATATCTTCTATATTAGCGTTTTCCTGTTCTTCTTCAATCAGAGTTCCCCCCCATTCAGGGGAATATTCAATGGTAAACACCTTGGTGTTTCCTTTTGTTATCATGGCTCTAAAATCCTCTAGTTCATATATTGTAGCATCTAATGCTGCTCCAGATTTAGCCTCTGCTGTCAGAGCTTCCATATTATTTACTCTCTCCACAGGGTATTCTCTTGCGTTTTCCTCCAATTCTTCTGCTTGGTCATCTGACTGATCATCCGATCCAGTATCATATCCCCCC
>LPNX010587801.1:32987-59290 GCA_001517045.1 Pseudotsuga menziesii
CAGGTACTTCTACTTCTGTCTCTATTGGAACGCCAAAAAAAAGGGTGGGTTCCTGGTTTATTTGAATTTGACTTGTGAATTTCTCCCAGTTTTGGTTCCTTTGAGCTAAGGCCCTTAAAATTATTAATCTGATTAAGCCATGGTGAGTAAGGGAGGAGTTTGGATGCTTGGCTGTTCTAACAAACCCCACCATATGCTGTAGGTCATTAAATAGATAAAATGGAATGTTCAGTAAGGCCCTATGGCGTAGATGAGATAATAGACGAAGTTCAGAATAATAAATAGTTTGGTACCTACCTTCACAGGTGATATACTTCTTGAGGAAAACTGCTACTTGATCCAATGGTCGGGGCAGTGACTGTAACACTATCCCTCTCCTTGACTGACGAATTTGCTCCCCCTCTATCAGAAAATCTTGTACTGCAGCAACATTGGGGGTTCTTTGACCAAACCAGGCTCTTCCCACCCGAGGAAGGCCGATGACTTCATCCACTATTACTTCAGAGACTTCTATACGTAACCCCCTAACCTCTAAGTGGGTTTCTATAAGATTTAAGGCAAATTGTAGAGTTGTCTCTCGATGAAACCCATTTAGGCGTTGGAAGAATTCAGTCCAGCCTGCAGCTTCAAAAATAGTGAAAACTTCAGCATTTATTCTTAGTTCTTGCGTATTTGGAGGTTCATATCGAGCTGGGATACCCATGTTTATTTGACTTCAGAATTCTTTATCAGTCCGACAGATTACAGGTCCCGACAATGGAGGTTAAAGCATAGAGTATGCGTGAACAACTGAGAGTGGAGTTGGGTAAATTCAGAAAGTTAAGAGCATGGAAATGTTTAAAAATTTATTTCAAATTAGGAAAGGTGGCGGTTATCAGATAAGCTTAAATGGACATTAAGTTGTACGAGTGGACAGTTAACGGTATGTGGGTGTAATAATGGGTGCAGAAAGGAAGGTATTATTAATATTGTCAAATCTAGTTAACGCTTAATCAAGTAAATAATCAGAACCATACCTTCAGAAATATGCGATGAACGGTGAAATTTGAGAATAATAAAGCGTGTGAAGTGAAACCATTTAAATTTTTATCATTATTGTAGGTGTGCTGTAATGAATTTTTCTCTCGGCGGACCAAAACCATCTTGTCAATCTTGCCGAAAACATAATGAATGCTGTGGAGTAAATCCGAATCGACGGCATCAGGAATTGGGGCCAGATCTGAAGGAATCACAAACCAAGGTTGCAAAGAGTTCTATGAATATTGGAGGAGTCACAGTCGCAGGCCATAGAGAAATCAAGCAGTTTGGCGGAGTTGCAGCCGTGAATCATAGAAAAATCAACCAGTTTTGGCGGAGTCATAGCCACCAGAAAAGGTAAAAATGGTAAAAATGGAAGACGTAAAAGTGGGCAAGATTGAAACGGTGTCGCAGCTACCGGAAAAGGTAAAAATGGACAAGAGTGAAATGGTGCCACAGCTGCCAGAAAAGGTAAAAAAAATGGGCAGAATTTAAACAGAGTCGCAGCCGCACGGGACGGAAAAAGGCATTAAGTTACAGTGTTGCAGCTGCGCGGAACGGGGTAAAGGGCGGTGTTTTATGGTGTTCCAGCTACAGAAAAATGAAAAAAATAGGCAAAGTCTTATGGTGTTGTAGCTGCACGAATGGGGTAAAGGGCGGTATTCTACGGTGTTGCAGCTGCACGAACGGGGTAAAGGGTGGTATTTTACGGTTTTGTAGCTAAAACGAACCGTTCAAGGATTTTTCTTCTCATGCAGGAAGTTACAAAAGGATGACCCGGTTGTTAGGCCCGATCATGACCATTGCTCCTTAGGCAAATCCCTGCACATATTCTTAAAAAAAATGGATCAAGTACAAAGGAAAAACATAAAAATAGTAGTAAAAATATCAATTTATTTAGGCACAAAAATTTATGTAATATTTACAGCGATTATCTAAATATTGACAGGGACAGAGAAATATTCATGCCCTTGTCTAACTGGTATTCCATATCAGCTACAATTTTTGAAGTGAATGCGTCCTTCGAAATGGGTTTATGGTACAGTCGCATCCTGTGACCATTAGAAAATAACGGTGCATGATTCTCATCAATGGTTACCAGGCGGACTGTACCATTATCAAATACTCTGTCTACTAGGTATGGGCCCAACCATCTTGTTTGTAACTTACCCTTGAAGTCCCTTTTGAATCTTGAATTGTATAATAATGCCCAGTCTCCTTCGCAGAAGACTTTCTGTTTGATGAATCAATCATGCCAATTGGATCTCTGTTGCTGGATTAATACTGTCTGATCCACAGCAGCTAAACGTTTCTCATCAAGTTCATTCAATTGATTCAATATTCTCTTCTGGGCTTTAGTCACATCTAAGTTTACCTCCGTAGCTGTCTTCAAAGTCTTGATTTCAAATTCAATGGGGAAGACAACACTTTTCCCATACACCAAGTCATAAGGAGAGAAATCTGTAGTATTGCGCCAAGTAGTACGATATGCCCATAATGCTTCCGGAAGTCTATCAGCCCAGTCTCTACGATGGCTCCTGACCGCTTTGGTCAGGATGGATTCAATAACTTTGTTAGTTCTTTCCACCTGGCCATTGGCCTGGGGATGGTATGGTGAAGCTATCCAGTGCTGAATATGGTATTTCTGTAGCAAAGATTCAAATTGATGCGACACAAACTGAGCTCCTCCATTTGTAACCACTTCCTTGGGTACTCCAAAACAGGTAAAGATTTCACCATACAAGAAATCGATCACATCCTGGTCATTGGCTTTCACCAAAGCCACAACTTCTACCCATTTCATCATGTAGTCGGTACAAACCAAGATGTAGGCTTTCTACCTGGAATGAGGGTTGATATGGCCAACAAAATATAAGGCCCATCTGTTAAAAGGTTCAACCACCAGTTGTGGTTGAAGAGGCATTTGATCCAATCTGTTAGGTTGGCCCATCCTCTGGAAGCTATCGCAAGACTGGACATATTTTCTTGCATCCTTGAAAAGGGTCAGCCAATAGTATCCCATTCTTAGCACTTTGTGTCTTGTCCTCCTATCTGCAAAATGTCCCCCACAAGGCTCATCATGGCAGGCCTTCAAAATATGGAATATTTCATTTTCTCTTACACATCTTTTGATCTCAAGATCAGGGACTGTGTAGAAGAGATGATTGTCTATCCAACAATACCTGGCACTTTGTTGAATGATTTTCCTCTTTTCTCTTTTTGAAAAATGTGCCAAAAGCTTCCCTGCAACCAAGTAGTTAGCGACATCTGCATACCAAGGGGAATGAGCTGAAACTGAAAATAAGTGTTCATATGCAAAAGAGTCCTCAATAGGCAGATTATCATCAATGTTAGTAAAACGAGATAAGAAATCAGCGACAACATTTTATTTTCCAGGTCTGTCTATAATGGTGATATCAAATTCTTGTAATAATAACAACCATCTAGTTACCCGAGCATTTGTAACAGGTTTATTCATTAGATACTTGATGGCTGAGTGGTCAGTGTGCACAAAGGTAGGATATCCAGTGATATAATGTTAGAATTTGTTAATGGAGTAAAGAATGGCTAAAAAATACTTCTCTGTAACAGTATAATTAAGTTCACCAGGGGCTAAGTTTTTGCTAATATAATAAACCGCATAAGGTGCTTGACCATCATGTTGTTCTAAAACTGCTCCAATGGCGATATCAAAAGCATCTAAAGAAATGTGAAAGGGCAAGGCCCAATTGGGCCCCCTTAGGATGGGAGTTGTGGACAAATTCTCCTTAAGTTTAACAAACACTGTCTGGCATGCCTCATTCCAAGTAAATTGCACATCCTTCATTAACAATGAAAACAAAGGAGAGGCAATTTTGGAAAATTTTTCTATAAATCTTCTGTAATATCCAGCATGCCCTAATAAACTATGCACTTCTTTCTCAGTTCCATTAGTAGGTATATTTTTTATTACCCTAATTTTAGAGGGGTCTACCTGGATTCCATCAGCAGAGATAAAATGCCCCAACACTACCCCTTCACTCATCATCATATGGCACTTTTCAGTGCTCAAAGGTAGCTGGGTCTGCTCGCAGCGTGTTAAAACCTTTTCCAAGTTTTTCAATGCTTCTTCAAATCCTTTTCCATAAGGAGTAAAATCATCCATCAAAATTTCCATACTATAATTAACCAATTCTGAAAAGATGCCATTCACAACTCTTTGAAATGTGGCTGGTGCATTGGATAAGCCAAAGGGAAGTACTCTATATGAAAAAGTTCCCCAGGGACAGGTGAAGGTAGTTTTATCCTGGTATTCAGGGGCAATCTGGATTTGATTGTACCCGCTAAACCCATCCAGGAGGGAGAAAAACTTCTTCCCAGATAAGGTGTCAAGTACTTGATCGATGAAAGGCAGGGGAAAGTGATCTTTCTGTGTTGCCTTGTTCAGCTCTCTATAGTCCACACATAATCTCCATTTACCATCCTTCTTGGGTACTATCATGAGTGGAGACACCTACTCGTTGTATGAAATGGGATATATAAATCCTGCTTCCAAGAGTTTCTAAATTTCTTACTTCAATATGTCCCTAAGATTGGGATTCATTCTTCATTCAGGCTGGCATACAGGTCGGGAGTCACTTTTGATATAAATGTGGTGGGTGCACAGATTAGAAGGGATGCCCTTCATGTCTGTGTACTCCCAATAAAATGCCCCCTTGTGTTTTTTTAAGAGAGTGATTAGGCGTTCCTGTTCATTTGGAGCAAGATTGGGATTGATATTTAGGGTTTTTCCAGACTCTACCTCAACAGGAACACTTTTCAAAATTTTCAACACTGGAACTATGTGAGTATCACTGACTAATGTCTCCTCTGTGAGACTCTTGTTCCTCTTCACCTAGAGTAGCATTCATGATCTGATAAATTTTCTTATTGAAAGAATTGGGTTCCCTGATGAAATTATTAATGGCATCGTCTTCAATTTCATCTTTAAAAGTCAAGGCCTTCCCTATCGTTAATAATGGCTGAACGCCCTCTTCTTCCTTTGGCTCCATCCATAAAGGAGTTTCAACTTCTAAGCTTGGCCGAGCTAGAGGATAGAGAGTGAGGTTCTTTATCTCGGTTCCATCTGATATGGTCATAGAACTAGACCGACAGCTGATGCAAGCATCAACTGTGGCTAACCAGGGCCTTCCCAGGATCAATTGGTGTCCTCCTAGCTGTGAATTTGGTTGTAAAACCAAGAAGTCAGCAGGTTATTCCCACGAATCAACTGAGATAACGAGGTCATCCAAGATTCCTTCAGGTTTAATAGTGGATCTATCTTCCAGTTCTAAAACGGTAGGAGTTGGCCTGAGATTAGTGAGCCCAAGTTTCCTTATAGTTTCAATGGTCATGAAGTTAATTGCTGCGCCTAAATCTACCAGTACGTTGGGTATCCGTGTGCTCCCAATCTGCACAGTGACAGTGGGATTCCTAGGATCGTCATATTTGGCAAAGAGGGTTTTCCCCATTATTAATTCAGATAATTTCCCTATGACATGAACAGTAGGAGGATCCCTGGGTTTTCTTCCTAGTTTCCTTGTACACAGATCCCGAATGGTTCTGGCATAGATAGGTACATCGTGAAGGGCCTGAAGGAGTGGAATTTTGACATAGAGATTTTTTAACTCTCCTAAGAGGTTAAATTGAGGTTGTCCCACTGCCTTCGGTAGTATTAATCTTTCAGGGTATGGTGGTTCCCTAATCAATTGTGTAGGTTGTGTGTCGATAAATGTGTCTTCCTGTGTTTCAGCCGGCATATTGATAGGATGTTCAACGTCTTCAATAATGGGGGTCTCTGTATTGGATAAATACTGTTGTTTCATCCTTTCTTCACGCACAGAGGATGGGACATCCTCAATGACCAAAGGCTCCACTACCCTCCCTGACCGTAAGCGGATGTTGTTGCAAGGTACTGGGGTAATGGAGTAAGTGGGCATGTTGGCAGTCTCAAACTGATGGACTACTTTATTATTTGGGTTGGGGTTAGGTTGAGCAGGCAGCTGTGGTCGTATCGGCATATTGGGCACAACATTATTCTGGAGTTGCAGCTGCGACTGCTGATAAGGCTGAGGGTATTGTTGAGGAGGGTATGGTTGATGAGGAAATGTTTGATGTGGAAGCTGTTGAGAAGGTTGGTTATAGGGAAACTGGTTCCCTGGATGGAAGTTCCTCCATCCAGGAGACCAAGAATTTTGTTGGTTTGGTGGCTGTGTCCAAGGGTTCCAGGAGTTAAAATTTTGCATCGAAGGTTGAGAGGGATACCATTGATGGTTAGAATAAGATGAAAGGAATTGTGTATTCATGTGCTGCATATTATTCCAATTATTCATGTTATTTGAAAATTTAAACAAGTTTGGAGCCATACCTTGATTTTGAGGCTGCCAAGGCTTTTTCTGTGCAATAAAGTAGGCCAGTTCCACATCTGGAGTTGATGCCTACATAGATGCCTTCACTTGAGGTAGTGAAGAGCATTCTTTTGTGTCATGGTTTAGCTCACACAACTAACACACTTCTACCTTGTCGAGTAGGCACTCCTTCATAGGGTGGTTCTTCCTACATTTAGGGCAGAATATACCAACTGTGAGATCCTCTACTGCTTGTTTATGCTTTTCCCTCAGGACATCTATTTCCTAGGAGATGGAGCTCATCATTTCTGTCTTGAAATTTTCGAGGAGATTGCTTATTTCTTCCCAGGTGGCTCCTCCATTAGATGAATTTTGTGTTCTGTTGAAGACATCACGTTCTAATTTGTCCCGTTTGTCCCGTTTGTTGTTCCTAGAATATCCCCTTGAATACCTTTTGCATAGTTCAATGATCTTTTCAAAGGACTCCTTTGAGATATCCCCCTTTCCTAACAGGTTCAACATGTCTAGGAAATATTCCCTAATCCCATGAAGTAGGATTATTTTGAGCACATCTAACCCCATATTAGTCTGTCCATCTCTCTGCACATTATATAAAATCCTTTCAACAAAATCTTCTAGACTTTCATCGTCCCTTTGTACCATTTTAAACAGTTCTTCTCTCTTATCCTTGGTATTGCAATACTCGTGATATTTATCTAGGAACACCTATTTCATCCGGTCCCAGGTAGAGACAGTTCCCCCACCTAGGCTCATGAACCAACGTAATGCATTGTCCTTCAAAGTGGTAGGAAAAAGTTTCAGCTTTCGTGCATTGGTGGTGTAGTCATAGCTGCGACAGAGGATGTCAAATTCAAAAAGAAATTCATCTTGATCGTTTGCCACTTTTCCATAAAAATGATGCAACACCGATGACGATATATTTTTCAAGGGGGCTATCCCCTATGGCTGTTGAATTGGGAATTGGAGTGTAGAAATCATCCCTTCAGGTGGGGAGTTACCCTCGTGGTGCTGATTTTCACCCATTGCTTCTTCGTGATATTCGGGATTGCGTCTGTTGCTCATGTCTTCTTCTGCTTTATCCTCTTCATGCTTCCACTGATCGTTAAATTTTTAATGGAACTGTGTCCACTCCTCTTCAGTCATAACCTTCCCATTAATGTGATATATCAAATCTTGGTTAGCTGATCCTGTAGTACTAACTCTGTCTTCCTCCGCAGAGATATCTGAGGGTGTTGTAGCTCCTCGTGTGTTCTCCACTGTGGAAACTGATGCTGCCACTCCAGGGGTAACTGGGCTTCTTCTAATAGGTGTTTCCTGATGGCGAGCCCCAGTAGAAGAATTGGTCCTATCAACTAGATCGTCAATGAATGTCCTTCTTCCCAATGTTGGATTTCGCCCACAGCCTCGACCACTTGCAATGCTAGTGTTCTGTGGGGTTCTGGGATCTATAGGAATGTCAAGCTGTACCCTTCTCGTATTCATGTTACCCAAAACATGCAAAATTAAAAACTGAAGAAAAATGAATAAATATAATTACTGGATGCAACTACTATGGTGTCTAATAATTATCCTCCCCGGCAACAGCGCCAAAATGTTGGGCACCCTATATGCAAGTTAATTAAATCCAACATACAGAGTGTTCAATATAAATTGTCAACCCAGGGAAGTCTCTTATTTCAAGGATAATGCGCACTGTATATGATTTAAACACTAATTAGCTGATGATGTAAATGAATGACCCTACTTTCCTGTTTAGCCTAACTCATCCCATAATCTACTTAATCTAGCTTACCTTCTTAAGAATGCAATCACAAATACCTTCTTACAATCCTTAATCTAGAATTAAAAGATTTAGGAAATAGACATCTAGATTATTTTTGCAGAAAGTTAAATCCTCAATTACCAAGCCATCTAAAGATCCATCTCAACTATATTAATTCAACTTAATCTAGGAATTCAAAGTGCAGGAATTAAGTTCTACAATTATAAATGTAAAGGAATAAACTACAAGGATCTAAAGAAAACAACAATTGAAAGAACTAGGGATGAACAAGGCTGTCACAACTATCACATAGTTTCATAAGAGAAAGTTAACCTACACAGTCGACTATCACACCACACCACTGCAGTTTACAGGGGATGCTATTACTGATCATTCAAATGAACACATGGCAAATTGATGATTGTTGCAGCTTACTGTAAATAAATTAATTTATCATAAAATTCAAACCACACAACAGAATAAATGAAATACCTAATTAAATAAGTAATCCTTGTGGGAAGGCGGGCCCAGCCTTCACACAGAGATGCTGGAAGTAGCACACGTTAGAACGCCGAGATCTGAAGAATCAAACTCCTTGTATTAAAATGGTAGATGAACACACAACCCCAGTCACAGCTTATAAAATATATTCGATTAATTTCCAACCCCTGGCTTGGAATAGTTCCTAGTATTTATACAATTACAATCATAACTTCTTCCCACTACTATCAGGTAGCCATGAAGATCTCTGATCTTCAGGCTGCCCCAATTACGATAAGTTGTTACAGCCGTGGAAAGATGGAAGCAGAAAATATAGGAAGGCTGTTACTCGAGCCAAAAATGACAATCATGATCAATCGAGAAGACACTCCATGGATTGTAGCTATTCTTGAGCAGCGACGCACTGTTGCATCCAAATCTATTGCAGCCTGTTGTAGCTACCTTTGTACAACTTGTGTGGAATTTATCCTTTGACCGCGTTCTTTGGGCAACGATGGAATGGATGGTGATTATCTCAACAATGATTATTCATTCCTCTCTTTGCATGTTCAACCTACTACACCTGTATCCTTTACATCTCGAATTATCTTTATAAAACCACCATATGTTAGCATAATTCAAGATGTAGATCCCTCATTACAACAATCATAAGCATTAATAAAGTAAGACAATGATTAACCATACCTGTATGAATTGAGGGACCAAGTGAAGGAAAAACATCTGTTTAGTGTACATAATGGAGTAGGATGAGGCAAAAAGAGGTAGGTAAAGGTGGTAAAAAATGGGTCATTTCTGGGCCCAACAATGTGTTACAAGATGCTTTGATTCTTGCATTAGATAATACTAGCGATTACTGGGTAGTAGATTCAGGAGCTTCATGTCATGCTACACCCCATAGGAAATTCTTTCATGATTATGTTCAAGGTGATTTTGGACATGTTTTATTGGGGGATGATGAACCATGTAAAATTGTTGGAAAGGGTAAGGTACGGATTAAGTTAAATAATGGAAGTGAATGGCTGCTAAAGGATGTAAGGCACATTCCTGCTATGAAAAGAAATCCGATCTCAACAGGGCAGTTGGGAGATAGTGGTTGTTTGTCTACGTTTGGAGAAACGTGGTGGAAGATCACTAAAGGATCACTGGTAATATCAAAAGGAGATAAGGTAGGTACGTTATATTTATGCCCTCATAATACTGATGATTATATCTATGTAGCTTCCACAGAAACAGGTGTGGCACTATGGCATCATAGGCTTGGCCACATGAGTGAGAAGGGGATGCATATTCTCCACTCAAGGAAACTGCTTCCAGATCTGAAGCATGTAAGTTTGGAATTCTGTGAGAACTGTGTTTATGGAAAATAGAAGAGAGTTAGATTTCTCAGGGTTGGGAAACAAAAGAAGAGTGAAAAGTTAGAGCTTGTCCATACAGATGTATGGGGACAAACTCAAGTACAATATCTTGGTGGCTCTCATTATTATGTTAGTTTTATTGATGATGCAACTAGAAAATCTTGGGTTTATTGCATTAGACAAAAATCTGATGTGTTTGATACTTTTAAGAAGTGGAAAGATTTGGATGAGAATGAGACAGGAAAAAGGTTGAAATGTCTCAGATCTAATAATGGAGGCGAGTACTGCAGCAAGGAGTTTGACAGTTACTATTCACACAATGGGATTCGTAGAGAGAAGACATTACCTGGAACACCACAATAAAATGGTGTGTTAGAAAGGATGAACAGAACGATAATGGAGCGTGCAAGGTGTATGAGATTGCATGCAGGGTTTCCCTTACAATTTTGGGTTGATGCTGTAAACACTATTGTTTATTTAATAAACAGAGGGCCTTCAAGCGCTTTGGATGGTGGCATTCCGGAGGAGGCATGGATAGGTAAACAGGTAAAATACTCATTTATGAGAACTTTTGGTTGTGAAGCATTTTTCCATATTGATAAATATGATAGAACAAAGCTTGAGGCTAAATCCAAGAAATGTACCTTTATTGGTTACAGGGTTGATGATTTTGGTTATCGCTTATGGGATCTTAAAAATTGCAAAATCATTAGCAGTAGAGATGTAGTATTCAATGAAAAGGTCATCTACAAAGATCAGTTGCAGGGAAAGAAAGAAGAAAAGGAAAACACAGAGTACACAGTGCTTGATGAAATCAAAGAAAATGAAGTTCCAAAGGCACCAGAAAATCAAGAGTAGCAGCAGGTACCTGAAACTCCTACAACTGTAAGAAAGTCTACCAGGTTAAGTATACCTCGTGAACGATTCTCTCCTTCAATGTATTATTTATTGATGACTGGTTCTGGTGAACCAAAATCTTATGAAGAAGCAATGCAGGTATAAACTAGAAAGAAGTGGGAGTAAGGCATGGATGAGGAGATGGACTCATTGGTAAGAAACTAGACTTGGGATCTGGTTAAGTTGCCTACGAAAAAAAGGGCATTGGAGAATAAATGGGTTTACAGGTTGAAGGAAGAAGATGGAGGCAAGAAGCGGTACAAGGCTAGACTTGTTGTAAACGGGTTTGCACAAAATAAAGGTATAGACTTTGATGAAATATTTTATCCTGTTGTTAAAATGAGTTCAATTAGAACTATTTTAAGTCTAGTGGCGGTAGAATATTTGCATCTTGAACAGTTAGATGTAAAAACAACCTTTCTCCATGGGGATTTGGAGGAAGAGATTTATATGCATCAGCCACAAGGGTATGAGGTCAAAGGGAAGGATAATTTGGTTTGTAGGTTGAAGAAGAGCTTGTATGGCTTGAAGCAAGCTCCAAGGCAGTGGTATTTGAAATTTGATAAGTTTATGATAGAACAATGTTATGATAGATGTCATTCTGACCACTGTGTTTATTTCAAGAGGCTAGATAATAGAAGATATATTATCTTGTTATTGTATGTGGATGGCATGCTTGTTGTAGGCTCTAATATGCAGGATATAAATGTGCTTAAAATAAAACTAGCTAAATCATTTGCGATAAAGGATTTGGGTGCTGCAAAGCAAATCCTTGGTATGAGAATAACAAGAGACAGAAAAAATCGCAAATTGACATTGTCTCAAGGTGAGTACATAAAAAAGGTGTTGCAGAGGTTTAGAATGTAGAATGCAAAACCAGTCAGTACACCTTTGGCTAGCCATTTCAAACTAAGCAAGGATATGTGTCCAGAGACACAAGAAGAGATTGATTACATGTCCAAGATTCCCTATTCATCAGCGGTTGGAAGCTTGATGTATGACATGGTGTGCACAAGACCAGATATTGCACATGCATTGGGAGTTGTGAGCAGGTATATGAATAATCCAGGTAAAGAGTATTGGAAAGCAGTACAGTGGATTCTCAGGTATTTGAGAGGTACCACTTCTCATGCATTATGTTTTGGAGGTTCAGACACTATTCTATATGGATATGTTGATGCAGATATGGCTGGTGATAAAGACAACAGGAGGAGCACCACAGGGTATGTGTTTACTGTGGGTAGAACAATAGTAAGTTGGATTTCAAAACTGCAACAGGTTGTTTCACTTTCAACAACGGAAGCAGAATATGTTGTTGCTATAGAGGCTAGTAAGGAGATGATTTGGTTGCAGAGGTTCATGGAAGAATTGGGTAAGAAGCGGGAGAATAGTAGGTTGTACAATGATAGCCAGAGTGCCATTCATATTGCAAAGAACTCAGCCTTTCATTTGAGGACTAAACATATACAACTCAAGTACCACTTCATAAGATCTGTTATAGATGAAGAACTGTTAAAACTGGAAAAGATACATACTAGCCAGAATCCTGCAGACATGTTGATAAAGGGAGTAACCAAAGAGAAACTGAGTTCCTGCTCGGTTTCTATTGGCCTTCAAGCATGAAGGTGAAAATAAGAAATTTGCTAAGTCTAAGGTCCAGAGCATAGTCCAGCAAGTGCAGTAGCGGTGGAGTTGCTGTGATCAGTTTCCAAGTGGGAGATTATTGGTTGTGGAGCTTGATCTTCCATATTCAGATATATTATTCAATTTTGTTTGTACCCCAGGTGTACTATACACTCATTCCCCCTGACTTGGGGTTCGGGGGCAACGCCCCCGAGACACGAGGATTCGAGGGGCAGCGCCCTCGAGAATTTTCTTTTGGGATGTGTGTTGGCCAATAGTTTTGTGGACCCATGGTATTGGGCTAACCGTAGTATTTTCCCATGGTATTTCCCCTATAAAAGAAAGCTTTTTAACACGACTGTGTATGGTATTGTATTGTATTGGAAGAGAGGATGTGAGAGCGTGAAGATGAAGTGTAACGGTTTTGTTGTAGGGTGTATCCCTTCATCTTTATGGACTGTAATAAAAGGACTGGAAATTTCTTTGTGGACGTAGCCCATCATTTGGGTGAATCACATTATATCTGTGTCTCTCTGTAATGTTATAATGTTTTTTTCATCTTGTTTATTGATTTAACTGTATATCTATTATTTCTCTACGGTCCCGTTTTCTAACAATGTGGTTGGAATTGTTGCGTTGTTAGGTAAAGTAGAAGATGATGTCCTTAGTTGGTAATAACTTAAATGATATCTCCAAGGGATATAAAATCAAATGGATTTATTATTTTGTAGCTTTTATTTTGAGTGTAAATCTCCAATTTGCAGGGCACTATCCGAGTATTTGGGAAGGGATAACATGCTTGCAGTTGTCTACAAGTCTCGAGCAAGGGTTGAAACATTTGAGTAATATGATCATAGTGGTAACATAGTGATAGGTTTGGGTATCCATGGGATAGCAAGTTCCCAATCAACAAGAATTAATGGAAGGTTCCATGTGATTTGTCTTGAAGACTTAAGGTAAAGGAAGATTTATGTATTTATTATTACAATACACTCAAATTGAAATGAAAAGACATAAATGTTGGGAATAAAGGGAGAGGCACGGGATTTAAAATATGTTAAATGACCAAGATATGATTTCATGATATAGGCATTACCATAAAATACTTTACAAGTATTTTACCTTAGACTTTTATGGGGTAATATTTTCATGCACATGTAATGCTGAGCATCTTATGGTTGAATGCATGCATTATGACGGAGGATTCAAAGTTGGTTATCCACAAAAGAAACTGATTATAGAGGATCCTAAATTATCAGATGGAATACTCCCTGAAGGATATATGGGATATGTTGTAAATTATGATAAATATGGATCAAGAGAAGTTATGTCTTTCAACTTCATCAAGCATTGGATTGAGAGGAACAATTTATTTTAATCTTTCCTCACATCTGCAAGTATACAAAACAAAAAACCGCATGAAACATGCAATATCTTATATAAGAATTGGGGTTATCTCATTTGATGGAGGTATCCCAAGGATAAAATGTCTTATTGATAGTGGAAATAGGTAAGTGGTGATACATATACTGGAAGGTCTAAATGAAATCCTTTTTTTTGACATTTTGTAAGTAATAAATTTTCATGTTTCAGTATGCTAGAAAATATTTATTTTCATATAAATACTTATTTTGTATTATAATCTTTAGTACATAATGTGGCAGTGCCTTGAGTTCAAGAAGTTTGATTTATCATCCATACATCACAGGTTTTACAAATGACATGTTTAATATCATCCATACAACTTTTTAGTGTTTAATATGTATGTTCCTTATGTTGATAGACATGTATTTTTGGAATGTTTTTGTTAGCTTATGGGGTTACTTCAGAAGTGTTTACACCATTATGTTCAGTATTTTGGATTTCAATGAGTAGATATTTTCTTGGGGTGCTTCATCTAATGTGGAGTGCATGGTGTGTTGATTACCCTTGATTAAGTCACTCAAAGAATTATTCACTTCATTTTTTCTACTTTGATTATATGGCATGGCATGTATTATGACATGGCATGTGTGATGAGGTTTCAAAGCCATATGATGGTGTTCTAGTGCCTTCATGAAGTCATTGTACAATCTAGCATCACTATGTAAGAGTATGGCAATTTGGCTAGGTGTAGGAATCTGACTAAGTGTTGGAAAATTAGTCAAAGTGGCTCTAGGAAAATGCACACCAACTCTAAGTGTTTAATGATAAAAATAATCTAAGACTATAGGAATGGAGACTGTTTGTTTTTTCATCTGACCATGTGATTGGATTGCCCAAAAATTCGCTGAGGGTGGAGTTACTAGTCTTCCAAAAGTGCCCTCTGGCATGATTTGCATTATTCCAATAGAATGCATGCCCATGATAGAGGGTGAGGTTGCAGAGGATTAAATTGACATCGATGGAGTCAGCATGTTGTCTCCCATACCGTGGAAAGTATAAAGTAGAAAAATGAAGTGAATAATTGCTTGAGTGACTTGGAAAGTAGGTTCTTTTAACTCTTCTCAGTTTATAATCTAGTGGTAATAGTTTTGAGATCTTGTTATCTTGACATCATAAAGGATCTCTTTCTTGCTGCAATTTTTCCTAAAATGCAGTTATTTTTATGAATAATGTATCTATTTCAATATGTATCTGGTTTTTGTGATACAAGAGAGCTAAATAAATGTATTTCTTCTTCAAAATGTGATGGGAAAGGAATGCCAAATAAGGGTTCTCATAGTGTGGATGATACTTTATAAGAAATCAAAAGATAGGGAACGACTGCAGCTGGCCTATGGCTTGACTTAAGTAGGTAGACTGTTCAATCAAGACAAAGCCCCATCATACATGATGTGGTTGGAATTGTTGCATTGTTAGGGAAAGTAGAAGATGACATCCTTAGTTGGTAAGGACTTAAATGATATCTCTAAGGGATAGGGAATCAAATGGTTTTATTATTTTGAGTGTAATTCTCCAATTTGCAGGGCACTATTTGAGTATTTGGGAAGGGAAAACAATGTTGTAGTTGTCTGCAAGCTTCGTGGAGGGGTTGAAACATTTGAGCAATATGATCATAGTGGTAACATATGATAGGCTTGGGTATCCATGGGCTAGAAATTGCCCAAACAACAAAAATTGATGGAAGGTTCCATGTGATTTGGCTTGAAGACTTAAGGTAAAGGAAGATTTATGTATTGATTATTACAATGCACTCAAATTGAAATGAAAAGGAATAAATGTTGGGAATAAAGGGATAATTGTGGGATTCAAAATATGTTAACTGGCTAGGTTATATTTTCATGATATTAGCATTGCCATAAAATATTTTACAGGGATTTTACCTTAGTCTTTTATGGGGTAATATTTTCATGCACATGCAACGCTTACCATCTTATGGTTGAATGCAATCCTTATGAGAGAGGATTCAAAGTTGGTGATCCACAAAAGCAACCAATTATAGAGGATCCAAAATTATTAGATGTAATCCTCCCTAAAGGATACATGGGATATGTTGTAAATATAATAAAGATGGATCAAGAGGAGCTATGTACTTCAACTTCATCACGCATTGGATTGAGAGGAACACTATTTTTTAATCTTTTCTCATGTATGCAAGTTTAAAAAATAAGATACCACATGAAACATGCGATATCTTATATAAGAGATGGGGCTATCTAATCGGATGGAGGTATCCTAAGGATAGAATGTGTTATTGATTGTGGAAATAGGTAACCGATGATATGGATGCTGGATGGTCTCAATGAAATCCTATTTTTTTTTGTCATTACATAAGAAATAACTTTGATGTTTGAACATGCTAGAAATATTTGTTTTCATTAAAATACTTATTTTTTATTGTCATATTTAGTACAAAATATGGAAGTGCCTTGAGTTCAAGAAGTTTTCTTTATCATCCATACATCATAGGATTTACAAATGACATGTTTAATATCATCCATGCAACTTTTTCAGTGTTTACACCATTGTGTTCATTCTTTTGGATTTCACTGTGTAAATATTTTCTTGGGGTGATTCATCTAATGTGGGGTGCATGGTGTGTTTATTACCCTTGATTAAGTCACTCAGAGAATTATTCACTTCATTTTTTCTACTTTGATTATATGGCATGCAGGAAATATGACATGGCATGTTTGATTCCGTGGCATGTGTGATGAGGTTTCAAATCCATATGATGGTGTTATAGTGCCCTCATGAAGTCATTGTTACAATCTGACATCATTGTGTAAGAGTATGGTAATTTGGCTAGGTGCAGGAATTTGACTGTGTTGGAAAATTCCTTAAAGTGGCTCTATGAAAATGCATGCCAACTCTCAATGTTTAATGATAAAAATCATCTGAGACTATAGGCATGGAGAATTTTTGTTTTTTCATCTAAACATGTGATTGGATTTCCCAAACATTTTTTGAGGGTGGAGTCACTAGTCTGCCAAAAGTTCCCTCTGACATGATTTGCACTATTCCAATAGAATGCACGACTAGGATAGAGGGTGAGGTTGCAGAGGACTAAATTGACATGGATGGAGTCAGCATGTTGTCCCCCATATTGTGGAATCTTAGTATTCCAAGTTTGGTGAAAATGAAAATTCACCTTAGTGGACCAAGGCTTTGGTAGATTTATCTAAGTGTTGAAACAAGGATTTAAAAGGCCCTTTTCAAATGCACACCAGATGCTCTCTTTATGTTAATAAATTTACCCAATGGTATGAATATGTTATCTGGAGGTTTTCCATCTATCCATATTCTCATTTTTCCCTCTGGTGATCACATGTGCGAAATCTAGGTCTGCCAAATATGCCTACTAGACAATTTTGGATAGTTTTGCAGAAGGTTACAATAATGTCCACTAGTGTACTGAAAATGCATGCCACATTTATGAAATATGTCCGCCATGGATTGAGAAATTCCCACCTGGAAAAATGATGACATGGGAAATGAAATGTTGACATGGCACATCATGGATGACGATGTGATAAGGTGGATGACACAGCAATTATGCCCACAATAGAGGAAGAAGTTGGCATTAGATAAGGTTTTGTAACACCTTACTTTGCCTCTAAAATTACTGCCATCTAATACGACATGCCTTCCAAAGGAACTACTGCTAGAGAAGATAGAGTTCAAGTGTTTTTATCCTCTGAGAACAACAAAGAAGGCTAATCACTAAAACATTTATAGTTGAATTAAGTAGCTCTGAACTCAGATCAAATTATTCTATGATTTTGCATAAGATAACAACAGTTGCAAGCATAATAGAAGGATACTATATGGAAACATAACCATTTGTTGGTTTTTCTCCATTCAACCCAAGTCTAGGCCCTTGTTTGTTCGTCAACAAATCCCATGATATTGGACCAATAGAGTAGGGATCAGTCAGCATCACCTGTGATGCAGATGTAGTCTCACCCGAGATATCATTATGGATAATTTCCAAAACCAGGTTTCTGCAGTTGGGTGGGGATTTCTTCTCTCAAGGAACCTTATCCACTCGCTTGACCGAAGCCGTGGGTTGTATTTCCTATTCTTGGTGTGTTCATTCAAAATATTAACCTACTTATCTGTCAACAAAGATTACAACAGTTAATATAAATCCTTATCACATATTCTATCTACCAACAATACGACACATGCATACAAGAATTTATTCATAAACAAATGTTAATCACTCTATTAAGATATACTTATTCGCATCATACATTCATTCAACATAAACATAGTCATCAAATACACACATAGACAACATTTAACGTGGAAACCCATTTGGGAAAAACCACAAAGGTGCTCTTCATCTGGAATGAGAAATATGTAGCACCTTTCATCCGTGCACTCAGCTTGCAGACTTTGTTTTATATCTTCTCTAGAATCTATACAGACATCTATCCTCTCATAGGTTTATTATATTTTCCTCTCCTTCACCCTACTATCAATCTGCACACAGCCCGGGTCAGTTTTCTTCTCTACAACTCTACAACTCGATAGCTATTAAGACAGGATCCAATAGAGACCGACCCACACACAACTTGGGTTCTCCCTTTTATAAGCTTAAATTTCGTAATCAACCGACCTATTCTATTGGTCAATAAGATGTCATTCCTATTCTCGTACATTTAGTTACACTAATGCTTTATTACAAAGATGATTTATTACCAAAGCATACTTTATTCTAACTGACTTCTTACCCACGATAAATAGAGTTGTCCTTTTCAACTGTTGTACTTCTTCTTCTGTCGTGGTTCCTTCCATTTTTGGGTGCTCTCTTCACAACTTCTCTTCTGTTGCGACTGCTCTCATCGCAACTTCTCTTCCTCCGTCACAACTTCCTTTGTTGTGCGACCAAAATATTCATATTCCCGAGCAGAATTCTGGCTGAATTCTTCCTATCTTTTCCTAGGGCTATCAATACAGGAGGCAAGAAGTTGAAATCAAGTTACCTTTATATTACATGTGGATGATTCATACTTTGTTTTCATAACTATATTTTGAAAATGTGTTACATGTGCATGCTTCATACTATGATTTCATTAAAATTTTTTGGAAATGTAATAAATGTTGGAAGGAATATTACATTTGTTTTCTGAGGGAAAAAATATTACTCACATGAACTGCATAAAAAAAAACGTACATTATCGAGAAATACAAACACCTAACATATAATAAACCTTCAAATGTATTTACAAAGGAAACATATATTACAAGCAAAATGCTATTCGAGAGATCTATGCTGCTCAAGAGGATTCTGCAAACCCTCCTCTTGAGAAGAAGAAAAGTGGGTAGAATCTGTCTTGCCTAAATGTGTATAAGGCTTTGGTTCTTCAGTAGTTTCAACAAATGCACACAATTTTTCTTCTAGGTCGTTGGATTTATTCATATAAAATTTCACATTGGATATTTGGTTATTTGCTTCATCAATGTACTTCTTCAAGCTATCCACATTTTTCTTATACTTTTCTTTGATTTCCTTTTTTTCTTTGTCCAACTCAGCCTTTTTATTTTTCAATTCATATTGAACTTGATCTAATTGTCTCCTAAGCTACTTTGCCTCTATCTCCAACTGTTGTGCCCTCAATTATGCATCATCCGAAGTTTGAAAAAATGACACTCGTTGAAGAAAGGATATTTGCAAAGTGGAAATTTGAGATTTCATTTATTTTATCTCACTTTCACATACCGAATGTTGTACATGTTATCCAATATTTTCTACTTAAGTTATTTAATTTCGAAATTTTATGAGTTACCTCCTTCTTCAATGGTTCCATCATTGTTGTTGGGTTGAAAATATCACCTCTAGCATTCATTGTTGCAATAACATACATCAAGGTATTCTCTTGCATTTTTAAGGCAACGTTAAACTTAAGTATCTGCTTTTTGTCATTTCCACTAGATTGTATTGATTCAATAACATCTTCCATTGTATTCTCTCGCATTTTTAATGACCTCTGATATTATATTAAGGACCATTGTTGTGCAAGCTTATCATACCTTTCAGATCCTTCTCCTATTTTATCTCTGTTTGCACAGACTTTTACAACAATCATCTCAATATATTTTTCGTTCAAATTTTGATCTTTGTTATGAATCATTTTCTTCATTTTTTCCACTCTTTCTTATATTCCTCAATATCATCTTGATGTTTCATTTACTCTTCCTTGAATCTCTGTTCAAAATGATCCTTTAAACACTCAATGAATCGTTCTTTGATCTTCAGTTCATTCATAAGTTTTGCTTCCTGACCCACCACAGTTTCTATAGGAGGTACATTCAAAACCTCGGGCCACTTTTTCAACTCATATTGAAGAGTTTGTATGATCTCTTCATATCCTTTAGTTAAATCCTCAATAATTTTAATGGAATCCTCATATTCCTTCTTATTATCATC
The DNA here is from genome assembly GCA_001517045.1 of Pseudotsuga menziesii. Taxonomy (NCBI): domain Eukaryota; kingdom Viridiplantae; phylum Streptophyta; class Pinopsida; order Pinales; family Pinaceae; genus Pseudotsuga; species Pseudotsuga menziesii. The sequence continues at coordinate 53,388 of LPNX010587801.1, forward strand.
TAAAATTCTATCTACTTCTTTAGACATATGTTCAATAACTATGTCTTTGCTTTCTATTATACGTCTTTCCTTTTCTCCAATCTCCACAATTTTTTTTCTGTAACATTACAATATTCAATAACATATCAAGAATTTGCATATCCTTAGTTGCATATATGTCACAACTCTTTATAGAGGAATTATTTTTTATGGCAGCTGATTCTTTTAAATGCAACATATTATAAAAAAGAGAGAAAACAAATCCACCATCAAAATAATATGTTGGAGCGCTTGAATAAACATTTTTAGAGGCAATTTGTTGAATTGCAAACTTTAGAGGTGCAACCTTATCAAATGGAATATCTACACAAGAAGCAATATCATCATCACTGGGATACTATCCACAATCCACAAAAAACTTGTATATGATTTTCCGTCGTATCATCATCACCGTGCTCCTACTCATAATCCACACAACTCTCTAAATCCTGCCTCCGATTTTCTGTCATTCCACCTCCATGTAAGCTTTCCAAAATTGAGACAACAATCTCATCTTCACGGTTTGCTAAACCAATGTCATTTCCTGTACCTTCTATATAGTTCTCCATAGCCTCTTCATGTACTTCTGAAGTTGAGGGACCAACAACTCCTTCCACATTATTCTTTAGAGACTGTCAAGGAACTTCTTCATTATTATTTTTCCACTTTAGGCCTTCTGATGTATGTTTTTTTTAGAACTACTCAATCAAACAGTAGTGGATCGATATAAGTCAATAAATTTTTTTAGTGTTATAGGGTAACCAGATTTCATTCTCTTGTTTTTGCTCTCCTATAGTGAAAATTAAAATTTCTTAGCCAATAGATGAGGGACATCTATGGGCATGCCATCAATCCACTGAATGACTAGTTTCATGATCTTTCTTATGGTGATTCGAAATTTCTTTAAGAACAATATAAATCATGGTTTTGTATAGTCCTAGGGGTACATATTGCCTTCTTAAACCATTTCTGGGAACATATACATTTTCCCCACATATTATTTCGGCCATCTCATTCTTTTCTAGCTTAGGGGTTTTCCAAGATGTCAACATTACTATGTCCCTACGTAGAATTCTAGTGGATTTGGAAATCAATTAAGGGTCCAAAGAAACACTCCTCCCAAAAATAACCAATTTTATCTCCCCATCATCAAAAATAGAAATCACATCATATATCTCTTCATTATTGAAATTGAACTGTCCAAAAAAAATTGTGCACTCCTTCTCTTTTAAGGGTATCAACCATACCTCTTGTCCACATGCTTCTATTGGTCCATTTATCAACACTCTTTTTTAATTTCTTCACAGTGAACCGTTCAACCTAGGAACCCCCTATTTCACCAACTTTTTCTATTTTATGGGACACCTTTATTTCAACTGTGACCGAAGTTGTCTTACTTCAGAGCTGAAATCATGAGCAACTAGCTCATTCACAGGTAATTTTGGAAATCCACCCAACTAGCAATGAATAAATATGGCAAGGAAAGTAAAGGATGCACATTGATAGTACAAGAAGAGGATGCATGCAAGAAGAGATTGCAGGTAGAGAATGCATGCAAAAAATTGAGTTCTACTATATTAATTATCAATCTTCTAATAATGAAGAATTTTTCTAAAGTACTTCAAAACTGGGCTTTATTCCACCAAGGTCCCCACATGATTTCCTAATTGTTTATTTCACTAACTTGGGAATGAATGGTATTTTTATATGATTCATAATCTTCTATGTATGATGATACCAAGTTCAATGCTAAATCATGCCCCATAATTTTGGTATATTTTTACTGATATAGCACATGGGATGAGGCTTTGTATTTTATACATTATATTCTATTGCTCTACTCAATTTGGTGAAGGTCAACTTCTTTGTATTCCTATCCAGAATGAGCTAGTTAATTTGCTTGCTATATAGAGTTATTGATATTCATTCATCTATGCAACCATGGGAATTTGGCAATATAGATTAAAATGAGTAGAGTTATATGAATATACTAAATCGAAGGGAAAATGAGATTTGAAGATTTTTTTTGCTAGGTACAACAATAGAGAATGTGGCTTGTCTCTTGGTGAATAAAAAAATTGTACTTCATTAGGAGCTACCATGGAGATATATTTTTCATGTGATGAAAATATCAAATATTGGTATCGACCTACATATGCATGAGAATGAAGGCGGTATTAACCCGTTTCCCCCATCGATAAAATTAAATCTATGACTTCAACTATAATGTTTAGGTTTGGATATTGATATGGATCGGGGAGGAATTCTATTAAGAGGATAGTCTTGGTTATTTACACCAAGTGTGACCACATGCCACTGTTTTCCTATGATCCAATTTCTAGCCATGCTCCAACTTTCCAATTGTTTATCATATTAGGTTGGTTGATGTTGTTTCCACCCTCTTAATAATCCACAAAAAAACTAATAGCGATGCCTTCACTTTCTTTATTGGATGCTTGTTCTATCACTTCTAGAGAATATGGTAGATATTAATGGAGAAAAGGTCTTGCATAGATGCTTGACAAATGCAAACCATGGCTAAAAGTCACATTGAGTTTAAACCCTAGAAAATAACAATTTGCTTAAAACCTATGAAAAGACAATTTTTATTCTATTCATATTAAATCCTCCCTATTATTTTCCTTGTATTATATATCAAATGCAATATGCATAACTATAACACCCTCTTAGAAGTAGGACTAATTTGTCAATAACTTGGTCGAAATAGAAAACTAGGACTAAAACCACAAATTGTTATGTATAGCCTAAGTGCAAATATTCAAAATTGTGCATAGAAAAATGAATGCCACGCTCCGTACAAATGTCAACAATTGAAACTGATACCACGAGGTTGAATCTAGATATATTTTTGACAAAAACCTCTTTCATATTCCTAATATCATATTTCATTTTCCCACAGTTAATGTCACAAAGTGGCAACTTTTAAGTTTTGAACCCAATTTAACCTAGTTCACAAAAATGCCCACCAGGCCTCACCGTTGGGTATTTTTTAGTGATTTCAGTTAGAAATGACGTGCTTTAATATTTCACACATTCTTGTACATTTTTTCTTCCATTTGGGTTCAAAAAATTAATGGCGTGCAAAAACACTTTATGGTTTTCTTATATTCACGAAATGTCCACCTACATTAATAAAAATGCAGGCCAAAACCTCCTATTAAATGCTTACTGCTCATGGATTTGGAAATATGATAGCTAGATATATAGAGGACAATACCCTATTGCATTTTTATAGGATGCCTAGATTCATGTGCCTATGGTACACAAGTGAAGTTTTAAATCTGGATATTGTTAACTTTCTAGATTGTTTTGTATAATTTTTGTCGAGTACACCAACAAAATTATGAGTGCACATATCATGACTTTATTATGGTAAAGAGTAGAAGAATATATGTATCAAACATATTCTTATGCATAAGTTCCCAATAACTTGGTCAAAATAAAAAAAATATGACTAAAATTGTTATGTAAAAGCCTAAGTGTAAATATTCAAAACTGAGCCTAGAAAAATGCACGCCACGGTTCGTACATATGTTAATAACTTAATCTAAGACAATGGGGTCGAATCTATATATATTTGTAAAAAAAATCTCTTTCATATTCCCAAGATATTGTTTGATTTTCCCATAGTTAATCTCATAAAGTGGCAACTCTTATGTTTTGAGCCCAATTTAACGTAGTTCACAAAAATGCCCTCCCATCCCTCACTGTTGGGTCCTTTTTAGTGATTTCAGTTGCAAATGGTGTGTTTTAATATTTAAAACCTTATTGTACATATGATTATTCTATTTTGGTTCAAAAAAAAAAAATTGTGCAAAAACACTTCGTGGTTGTCTTATATTCACGAAATGTCCACCTACATTAATAAAAAAGCAAGCCAAACCCTCCTATTAAATGCTTACAACTCATGGATTTGGAAATAGGATATATAGATATATAGAGAAAAATATCCTATTAAATGTTTATAGGGTACCTAGATTCATGTGCCTACGGTACAGATGCAAAGTTTTCAATCTAGATATCGTTAACTTTCTACTTTCTAGATTGTTTTGTATAGTTTTTGTCGAGTGCATCAAAAAATTTATTAATGCACATATCATGAATTTATTATATTAAAGAGTAGCATAATATATGTATCAAACATATTCTTATGCATAATTTACCAATAAATTGATCAAAATAAAAAATTAGGACTAAAACCGCAAGTTGTTATGTAAAATTCTAAGTGTAACTGAGCCTAGAAAAATGCATGCCACTGTCTGTACAAATGTCAATAATTGAATATGAGACCATGGGATTGAAGATAGATCTATTTTCAACAAAAACCTCTTTTGGATTCCCAATATCCTGTGCCATTTTCCCTTGGTTAATCTCACAAAGTGGCAACTTTTCTGTTTTGAGCCCAATTTAACCTAGTTCACATAAATGCTCACCCAACCCTCATTGTTGGGTCCTTTTTAGTGATTTCAATTGAAAATGGTGTGTTTTACTATTTCTCACCTTCTTGTACATCTGGTTCTTTCATTTTGGTTCAAAACATTGATGGTGTTCAAAAATAATTCATGGTTGTCTTGTATTTTCATTTTCATTGACATTTAAACTATAGTATATAATGGTTACTAATATGTAGAAAAATATTCCAAGCCACATGTGTCATATATGAAAATGTTCATCATTATCATCGCCTTCATCATCATCAGTATAGTCAATATTGTCACATCTTCATCATCGTTAGTACCATTTAGAGTTGGATATGACACATTCAACTAGCATAATTTTACAATATTTTTCTTATCATATGCTTGCATCACATATACCATTTTCATGAAATATAATGTTTATTTCATCATCAAAAGGGTTACAAGCCATAGTAGATATGGTTCAATATGTGTAATGGGTTAATGTGTTTAGGATAATAGTGTTTGGAGGTAACAGTGTGTTGTTGAACAATTGCGTAAGGAGTCATACTATGTCCAAGATCATAATTATGACACCATAGTGGTTAATAGTTAAGGTGTGAGAAGGGTTATAAGATAGGTTGAGCTCAAAATAATCAAATATAAATGTATGTTAATTAGGATATTATGGTGTTTCAAGGTCAAAATAGTTCATTGAAGTGTGTTAAATGGTTATTGTGTTAGCCATCATAGTGTGTTTGAGCTCATAGTGGTCATGGATTACAACGTACTAGTGCTTTATAAGTTTGTTTAGGTATAAAGTGTGTGAACTAGGGTTGATTATGTCAAGGATCACAATGTATGGAGGTAAAAGTGTGTCTAGGGTCATAAGGTTAAGGATCATGGTTTTATCTTGTTAAGATTACAATCATGAACATATTATATTGGTCCTTGTATACGTATGTATAGTTCCCTATAGATATTAGTTTTTATCCTTTTAAGTTCAAATTACCAAGGTAGTAATTACTATATCGGGGAAAACAACCTAGTAATCTTCCATGTGACATTGTGTGTTCAAGTTAATTGTGGACATTTGTTACAATGTATTAAGGTTTTAGTTTTTTTGTAGTCAAAATGTGTTAAGGGAATATTTTTTCATGGCTCATAGGGACTAGGTGTCATAGTGGTTAAGGTGTTTGCATTCTTGGGGTCAAATTTTATGGTGAATCATTTTGTTATGGGTGATAAGGGTTAGGGTTTAAGATGTGCAAGTGGGTTGGGGTGTAAGGAATCATGGTGTGCTCACAATAAAAATGGATAGGTATTATAGTGTATTAGGGTATTATTATGTTTGGGATTAAAGTGTGCTGGGAGATAATTTTTTCAAGTCGCGTCATCCAACATCTATGTTCATAATAGTAAATAATGAAGGTGTGTGAATAGTTAACATATATATAAATTAAAACA
>LPNX010587801.1:59351-69391 GCA_001517045.1 Pseudotsuga menziesii
GCCGACACTAAATTTGAAAATAACAAAAAAATTATTTTTATAGAATGGATTAGGATGAGGAAATCCATTTATTTGTTGCCTTTTCTTGGAACCTTTAATATCTCATTGATTTTTTATATTATTACAATTTTATTATTATCATATGCTTGTATCATATATACCATGTTCATGAAATATAATGTTTATGTCATCATCAAAATGATGAATTTATTTCCATTATCATACTATACAACAAAAAGGTGAATATATTACAATGCATTCCTTTTTAAAAGGTGACCACAAGGCGAAAAGAGAGAGATATGTTGAAGATGTTGATATTGCATGTGATTATATAATGAAGAACAATTATGATCATCATCATCATCATTAGTACATTCAATGTTGTTGTCAATTATTCCTTGAGAAATTAGTCATCTTAACTCTCAGTATTACTAGTCAATGAAGGCATACGAGGAGGATTTAGATATAAATCTATGATGGCTTCCAAGTTCCAAACTGTATTTCACATATATTGACAAGTTAATGTATTCAACACCCCCAATGAACTATAGTGATATATACTTTTTCCAATTACAATTGTAAAGATATGTTGCTCATCAAAATAGTTATGAGTCATAGCGGATATGGTTCAATATGTGTAATGGATTAACGTGTTTAGGATAATAGTGGTTAGAGGTAAAACTGTGTTGTGGGACAATTGTGTAAGGGGTTATAATATGTCTAGGATCATAATTATGACACCATAGTGGTTACTAGTTAAGGTGTGTGAAGGGTTCTAAGGTAGGTCGACCTCAAAATAATCAAAGGTAAATGTATGCTAATTAAGATATTATGGTGTGTCAAGGTCAAAATAGTTCATTAAAGTGTGTTAATGGGTTATTGTGTTAGCCATCCTAGTGTGTTTGAGCTCATGGTGGTTATGGATTAAAATGTACTAGCGTTTTATAAGTTTGTTTAAGGATAAAGAGTGTGAACTAGGGGTGATTATGTCAAGGATCATAATGGATGGAGGTAAAAGTGTCTAGGGTCATAAGGTTAAGGATCACGGTGTTTTCTTGTTAAGATTACAATCCTGAGCATATTATATTGGTCCTTGTATACATATGTATAGTTCCCTATACACATTGATTTTTATCTTTTTATGTTAAAATTACCAGGGTAGTAAGCACTATATCAGGGAAACCAACCTACTAAGCTTTCATGTGACATTGTGTGTTCAAGAGAATTGAGGGCATTGGTTACAATGTATTAAGGTTTTAGTTTTTTGTGGTCAAAATGTTTTAAGGGAATAATTTTTCATGACTCATAGGGAATAGGTGTCATAGTGGTTAGGGTGTTAGCATTCTTGGGGTCAAATTTTATGGTGAACCATTTTGTTAGGGGTGATAAGGGTTAGGGGTCATAGTGGTTGGGGTTTACGGTGAGCCAGTGGGTTAGGGTGTAAGGAATAATAGTGTGTTCACAATCAAAATGGATAGGTATTATAGTGTGTAAGGATGTTATTGTGTCTGGGTTTAAAGTGTGTTAGAAGACAATTTTTTCAAGCTGAGTCATCAACCATCTATGTTCATAATGGCTAACATTGAAGGTGTGTGAATGGTTAACATATATATAAATTTAAACACACACACACACACACACACATTATAAACACAAATATGTACATAAATTATAGAAAACGATACATAAAAAATTAAACAAAGAAAATTTAACTCAATTTTCAAATTTTCACGCATACCCATGCATCTTCCTTTACAACATCCTGTTGATTGGTGGAGTGGCGGAGTTCATGTGGAGTATCAATGACTTGTGGTACGTTGTATCAATGATTTGTGATACTTAGCTCACCTTGGAAACTCTTGCACCCACAGTTTTTCCTCTGCAACATCCCAATGTTTGCTCGTATCAGTGACCAGTGTTCTGAGCAAGCTGCTTAAAGGCATTTATTCTTCACTGCATATCCTGATGTATCGGTCCTTTCCCATTGAACTAAAATTCGTATGATTACTATTTACCCCATCTTCTGGTGCGAGACGAGAGCAATGAACAAGCAATATTGATGGCTCAAGAACAAGCAACTTGACCCTTGAGGATTTGAGACAACTAACTATCCATCAAGCAAGAAGTGGGAGAGGTGATTTGGACCAGCAGATACTAAGGAGAGGAGAGTTCAATTGTGGTAGGGGAGAGGGAGGCTAAGCAGAGCAACTGTAAGAGGAGCCAATGCCTCCGAAATATGTGAGTACCAAGCCTTAAATTTTTCCAATTTGACAAATTCATTTCTAAGGGGGTTTCATTGCTAATTCAATCTTCCTTGGGGTTTCACCTACCATCGTATGTTTGGAGATTGGAAAATCTCAAGGATCACTTCATTTCTTAGGATAACTACAACTTTGGTATTTTCTTAATATGATATAATTGTTCCTTAAAAAAATGTCTTGAAACCATACAAATTTATTTGGGTAAATATCTAACACTTCTTAGATCCATGCATGAAAGGATTTTAGTTTTTCTTCTCCCAATTTTGTTCAATGCACCCAAACATATTATAAGAAATTGTATCACTCCCCAACCATGATTTGTCCACAAAGCTCCCACATATAAGCAATGTTCAAAATGAATTGGACACCTTAATTCATGAAACTTTTGGGAAATTCAAGATAACAAGTACATTGTATACTCCTTGAGCCAATTATTGACCTCTTGACAACAATCTATTGATTCCTTCAGTGAATTCAATATCAACCCAAAATTAACGGAGATTAAGCTCCATCAGTTTGGGTGAAAGAACAAAAACAAATTAATTATGTAATGTACATAATTGGTTTTTAGAAAATTAAAGAACTTGAATTCCTGGCCAATATGATTTGTATAGGAGTTCTGTCGCTAGCTAATGTGGCAATAACTATAAGTGAGGTTAATAACTTAACTTAGACTATATATCCTTGATGGGGAAAATAATATTAACTAACTTTATTGTTAGACATGAATACAAACAACTAATGGAAACCTTTCAAATTCGGACAACAAATTCATTATGGAGTAAGATATGGAACTTGGAATATTGGCCCATGAACCATAGATGAAAACAAAATCTCACATGGCATAATATTTGTAAATAGGTTTTTGTACCATGTCATTGCTCCATGTGTCTAGGTGACTTTAAAATGATTGACCATCTTTTCACTACTTCCAATCCCAGAACATCGAAACCTCTATCCCATGGTACAGGTAGAACCAAACATGTATTTGTCAAATTTGTGTTCTTCAAGTGAAGGGAGTTTAGGAAGACTAGAGGAAAGTGAGTGATTTAGTAGGTCTACAAGAGGGAAATCAACTAGATGTCAAAAGATGATAAGAAAATTCTATAAATGATGGAATTTTTTCTTTCTAAAGGGGGGCCATCTTCTTATGATGATGATACCATAGGCAACATCAAGGTGTCCTTGATGTACACAAACATATAGTAAAATAATGGGTACCCAAGGATATCCTCAAATAAACACATATTTTTGTGTGAACGAGAGTATATATTGGATTGCACCATCGCCATTACATGGTTTTAGGTTATTTTGCATGGATGGCATAAATGTCGGTTACAACATATGTATTGGATTGCTGGAGTATGTCAGACCTCGTTACAATTACAAATATTGGATGTGACTGATCCAATATACATAAAGTATGAGCAAATATGGACTATCTGCAAATTATTTATAGTTAAAAGACAAGGATCAAAATAAAGGAGCGACTATGTACATTGACGAAAGGCCAAAAGAAACATGGAATATTGCAAGGTTTATAAACAATACACAACCTAGGTCTACAAATAAGCAACGCAATTGCATATTTGATTGGTGTGAAGGAAACCGTGTTTTCGTATGTGCCATAAAGTCAATAGATGCAAGGAAAAAGTTGTTCATCAATTACAATTTGAATCGAAAGCGTTCAAACACTGTTACTATGGGAGTGGTACACATAACATTTTACCCAAACTTTAATTAATGAATCTCCAATCTTATGTTTTTTTCATGCGTCTATTTTTATTATTTCAATAATGTTTTCTATATTTTTGTTGGAGGGTCATGAGCAAGGCGAGTCCCCTATAGTTTATCAGGGGAGTACACCATCCTCAAGGCAACATATACACCTCACTATAATTGTACAAATATAATATGAAAAATATGCTTTTTTGTGAATATATTGGTTTCATTTTGATATTGTTTTCTATATTTTTGTTGTAGGGTGCTGATCGGAGCAAGTGCTAAGTTGTTGATCAGACAACACCATCCTCGATGCAACATGTATACTTGGTCATTGTAATTGTAGAAATTAAATATGAGCAACATGTTTTTTTATTATGTTTATTTCGTGAGTATATTGGTTTCACTTCGGTTATCTTTTTTATATTTTTGTTGTAGGATGTTGATCTAGGAAACTCCTCGACAGTATACCAGAGGACAACAGCCTCAAGGCAGCAGGTATACCTCATTGTAATTGTACAAATATAATATGAACAATATGTTTCTTTATTATTTTTTTTGTCAGACTATTGGTTTCAGTTCATAATTAGTTAGAGAGGAACAAGAAACTGATTGAATGATATTTTTTAAATGAAAACTTTCTAAATGAAGCATGCAAGAAATATAAAAGAAATAAAAATAAACATGCAAGCAATAAAACTTTGGAAAAAATCATGAAAAATATCCCTGTTAGCATAAATTTCCGATTCTGAAAAATGTAGAATAAAACTCTGAAACAGAATCGAAATACGAATACCAAATAGATCATACCTCCAGCGATTGATGCTACTTGACTTGCTGTAGAAGATTTCCCTATTCCACACAAGTTCAGCTTCCTGTACGGTACTTCCAAGCTCTGCTTTCTCTTTCTTGATGGTGTAAAACTGAAGGGGATTGAGTTAGTGAGCTTGGGGACCAACATGGGTTTAATAGCCAAGCTTCTGTTGGCTATGTGTCAAATGTTCCACAAAACTAGGTAGAGAACCCTATATGGAGTAATGGCCCACTCCAAAAGCTCCCAGCAAGAAAGAAGTCTCCATAACCAGAAATCAGTTCAAGTGTAGTGATAACCGAATGAACCGGCGGTAGTGGTGAGAGAGCTGTGGAATGCGGGAGTGGATGCGGGAGCTTACATTCTCCCACTTGGTCCATACTTCCAAACTTAATGTCTCATCTTAAAACCTATTGACAATCTGTATTAAGTAATAGATACAAGAATCATGGTGATAAGTCCTCTTATGACAAGTATTACCTTCCATGTATTACTATGTATTTATTGCTATTTTAATTTATGTGGCAACAATTTCTTAATGAATAAACCTTATGTTTATTCTTGGTCCTCATAGATGAATTTTCTCAAATTAAATTAAGGTGCACCTAAGTATGAGAAAAAACATCACAATAATTAAGAATTTTATTAAAAATAACATTGTCCATACAATGAGAAACTACATAATGGAACCAAGTCCCATATTCATTACATGATCCTTGAATTTAAACGGTGGCATGCCCTTAGTCAAAGGATCGGCGATCATCAACTTAGTGTTGACGTGCTCAATGAGCACTTTCTTTTCTTTAACACGTTCCCTTATGGCTAAATACTTAATGTCGATGTGTTTATTTCGACTCCCACTTTTGTTGTTTTTAGCCATAAAAACAGCAGCTGAATTGTTGCAATACATTCTCAATGGCTTAGAGATAGAATCCATAATTCTAAGCCCAGAAATGAAACTCTTAAGCCATACACCATGTAAAGTAGCCTCAAAACAGGAGACGAACTCGGCTTCCATAGTGGAAGTGGCAATCAAGGTCTGCTTGGCACTCCATGATACAGCTCCACCGACCATCATAAAAATGTATCCTGATGTTGATTTGCGTGAATCAATACATCCAACAAAGTCAGAATATGAGCACCCAATTACTTCCAAATTGTTCGTCCGTCTATACATAAGCATGTAGTCTTTAGTTCCTTGAATATACCTCATTACTTTCTTTACAGCTCTCCAGTGGTCTATACCTGGATTACTCTGATATCGTCCCAACATTCCCACAACAAATGCAATGTCAGGTCTTGTGCAGACCTGAGCATACATTAGGCTTCCGACAGCAGAAGCATATGGAATGTTCTTCATTTGTTCCCTTTCAAGGTCGTTCTTCAGGCATTGGTTCAAATTGAACCTATCACCCTTCACAATGGGAGCTATACTTGGTGAACAATCCTTCATCCAAAATCTCTCTAAAATTTTATTAATATAGGTTTCCTGAGATAGACCTAAGATCCCTCGAAATCTGTCTCTATGGATCTTAATGCCAATGACATAAGATGCCTCACCCATATCCTTCATATCGAAATTTTTAGAGAGGAATTGTTTCACTTCATGTAGCATACCCTTATCATTTGTTGCTAGCAAAATGTCATCCACATATAAAACAAGAAAACAAATTTTACTCCCACTAACTTTCAGGTATATCAATTGATCCATAATGTTTTCTTCAAAACCAAAAGAAGAAATTATATTATGGAATTTCAAATACCATTGGCGGGATGCTTGTTTTAAACCGTATAAGGATTTCTTGAGCTTGCAAACCAATTGCTCACCATCACTAGAGGGGAATCCTTCAGGTTGTTTCATGTAAACCTCCTCCTCTAGATCTCCATTTAGAAAAGCCGTTTTCACATCCATTTGATGCAACTCCAAGTCGAAATGGGATACTAATGCCATAATAATGCGCAAGGAATCTTTTTTAGATACAGGAGAGAAAGTCTTCGTGTAGTCGATTCCTTCTTTCTGAGTGAATCCTTTAGCAACAAGTCTAGCCTTGTATCTCTCAATGTTCCCCAATGAGTCTTTCTTTGTCTTAAAGACCCATTTACATCCAATGGCTTTTGCACCATTAGGCAACTCAACAAGATCCCAGACTTCGTTACTCTTTATAGAATTCATCTCTTCCTTTATGGCATCGTACCATAATTCTGATTCCTTGCAATTCATGGCTTGTGAAAAGGACTCGGGATCATTTTCGGCTCCAACGTTAAAGTCAGATTCTTGTAGATACACAACATAATCATCAGGAATTGCTGATCTCCTTGGTCTAGTAGATCTTCTTAATGTTGTATCACTATCTTCTTGAGAAGTATGTGGTTCAACTCGTTGTTCAAAAGTTCTTGGAAACTCTTGAACTACCTGATCTACTAGAATGCCGTCAGCAACTTGTGGAACTTCAACAATTGGTTGTTCAACGCCAGTTTGTACTTGAGGGGTGCTATGAACAATAACCAATCTATCACTTGAGGTGGAAGGTTGAGATTCTGAATGATCCTTCTCGAAAACTATGTTCCTGGTTACATCGCTCCCACTGATCAAGTCATTTTCAAGAAATTTTACATTTCTTGATTCCACAATCCTAGTGCCGTGAGATGGACAGTAAAATATGTAACCTTTAGACATTTCAGCATATCCAATGAAATACCCACTAATGGTCCTTGGGTCTAGCTTCTTTTCTTGTGGATTATATATTCTCATTTCAGATGGGCATCCGCAAACGCACATATGTCGCAAACTCGGTTTCCAACCTTTACATAATTCAAATGGCGTTTTAGGAACGACCTTGGTTGGAACTCGGTTTAATATATACACTGTCGTCTTAAGTGCTTCGGTCCACAAGGATTTAGGAAGATTGGAGCTGCTAAGCATACTCCGCACCATGTCCAATAAAGTTCGGTTTCTTCTTTCTGCTACACCATTCTGGTCGGGTGAATTAGGCATGGTGTATTGGGCAACAATCCCATGCTCTTGAAGAAATTTTGCGAATGGCCCAAGTGCTTGTCCATCTTCTGTGTATCTACCATAATATTCTCCACCTCTATCTGATCTCACGATCTTAATTTGCTTGCCGCATTGTTTCTCTACCTCAGCCTTAAATATCTTGAAGGCATCTAATGCTTCGTTCTTTTTATGAAGCATGTAGAGATACATATATCATGAGTAATCATCTATAAAAGAGATGAAGTATCTCTGACCATGTGAGTCCATCTCTGGACTACATATATCAGTATGTATGATCTCTAATATGTCCGAACTCCTATTGGCACCTTTCTTTGACTTGTTGGTCTGCTTTCCTTTTATGCAATCCACACAAGTCTCAAAATCAGTGAAATCCATAGTATTAAGTACTCCTTCACTTACCAATCTTTTAATTCTTTCTATGGATATATGACCTAACCTCCGGTGCCATAATTTAGAGGAATCTTCATTAATAACACATCTTTTAGTGCCAATGTGAACATGCATTGAATCATAAGTGACATTGTTTTGTAAATTAATGTGGTAAGGACCATCAGACAAAATACCATTCCCAACATAATCTGATTTATAAAATAAACTGACGGATGTTTCTGAAAAGTTAAAGGAATATCCAAAAGGTACAAGTCTTGAAACTGAAATCAAGTTTCTAGAAAAACTTGGAACATAAAAGATCTTTTCTAATTCTAAAACAAAGCCACTACTTAAAGTTAAATAGCATGTTCCTATAGCTTCCACATGCGAGCCCATCTTGTTTCCTGATAAGATGCTTTGCTCACTTCCCACTGGCTTCCTTAGGTTTTGCAAACCCTGCAAGGAATTCGAAATGTGAATTGTTGATCCAGAATCAATCCACCAAGTGTTAATATTGACATTGACCATATTAGATTCATAACAAACAAACGAGATTGCATTAACTTTGTCCGCAAGCCATTTCTGAAATTTTTCGCATTCCTTCTTCATGTGTCCCTTCTTTTTACAGAAGAAACACTTGGAATCCTTCTTAATATTAGCTTGGGGAGGTACTTTACCTTTCCCTTTCTTATTGGCTTGAGATTTGCCCTTCCTATGCGTTTCCAGCATTGCACTTTCTCCCAGTTCGATCACCAATCTTTCTTCCTCTTGAACACACATGGTCATGAGTTCATTTATTGACCATTTATCCTTATGTGTGTTGTATGAGATTTTGAAAGGTCCATATTGCTGCGGAAGGGTGTTGAGGATGTAGTGCACCAGGAAAGACTCTGATATTTCAACCTCGAGTTTCTTCAATTGAGCCACAGTGTCCCTCATTTGCATGATGTGCTCGCGCACACCTTTCACACTGGTGAGCCTTAGGGATGAGAACTTCATGATTAGGGTGCTTGCTAGTGCCTTGTCTGAAGTGACGAATTGATCATCAATGGATTTTAGCAAATCTCAGACCCTTCCATGCTGATCAATTGAACCACGAATACCAGCTGAAATTTTAGTCTTAATGAACATCATGCTTAAACGATTAGATCGCTCCCATCGCTCATAAAGCGTGATGTCCGCTACAGTGCTGGTATTGGTGAGTGCTGGTGGTTCATCTTTCCTGATAGCATAATCTATGTCCATCCATCCCAAATGAAGGAGAATTCTCTCCTTCCAGACCTTATAGTTATCTCCCTTAAGTTCAGGGATATCACAACGAATTTCAGAGAAATTTGCAGGTTGTACAACTGCATAAAAATAAAGATCACATGCTTACGTTAAAATTGAGACCAAATAAATTTTCATGTTTTACCAATGTAAATTCATGCTTTAAAATTGAATCTAATGACTTAAAAATTGCCTGTGGGCTAAATTTTTAATTCAAGCACATTCAAATATTCTTTATGATAAAACTATTAATTCATAATTCCTGTGGGTAAGTTATGAATAATTCAATATTTTATCCTAATTAATTACATAAATATAATAAAAATTCTTGTGGGATAAAATTTATCATATTTTGTATAATTAATTACAATTAATGTCTAAACTTTCTTTATGTGATCCTAAACAAAAAAATATATAATATTAACAAATTAGAGATGTTGTGGCTATTCTCTAATTAAATATCATATAGATCACTAGACATTATTGATGTTCATTGTAACAAAACAAGCTTCAAATGAACAGATCTGAATGAGGGAAAGCTAAGAAATCTAAACTCCACTGTCAGTTCCAGAATTTAAAATGGCTCAATATA
>LPNX010587819.1:0-25880 GCA_001517045.1 Pseudotsuga menziesii
ATTTAATCAATTGTTCTTCTTGTGATGGAGTAAGATGTGCACTTATATTTAAACTTTTGCCTGGACTGATTTCAATTGTCTTACTCTGATTATCTGTGATTAAATTAACATTGAGAAGTTCATGAAGTACTAATGCTAGAGAGTGTATTGTGCAATTTTCTTGAAAATTATAACCCAAAACCTGATTTGCTGCAGCATATTGTATATCTCTTAATTCTTCAGAAATGTCAGGTTCAGCAATAAAATAATTAACAAGCCTTCATTATTTGCTTCCTGAAAGTCATAGAACTGGTTGATGCTCAGAATAGGCTGAATTATTTCTTCTTCTTGTTCTTTAGTTTCAGTAATCCAAGACAATTGATCTAGGGTTGAAGGTCTTTGGGCAGAAGGATAGAGTGTGATTTGTTTTCTTTCTGTCCCATGTGAAATAAGCATGCTACCTGACCTACATCCTATGAAGGCATCTGCTGTGGCTAACCAAGGTCTGCCAAGGATCAATGGATGACCTCCTAGGTTAGACTTTGGCTGGAGCACTATGAAATCAACAGGATACTCCCAAGAGTCTAAAGAAACAGTAATATCCTCTAATACTCCCTCAGGTGTGATCTTAGACCTATCCACTAATTCTAAGAATGTTGTTGTTGGTCTAAGATTCGTCAAACGAAGATATTGCACTGTTTCAAGGGTCATCACATTAATTGCAGCACCTAAATCTATCAATGTCTTTGGAATTGAAAATTTATTGATAGTAATAGTAACCATTGGAATCCCAGGATCCATATATTTCTCAATAAAAATAGTGTTAGACATTAGACCTGCAAGATTTCCTACCACTTGTATTTTAGATGGATCCTTTTTCCTTTTATTTAGACATAATTCTTTTACTGCTTTAGTGAAAATGGGAATATCTTTTATAGCTTGCAGTAAAGGAATTTTGACATATGCATCTTTTAACTCATTCAGAACATCAAAGTTAGGTAAGGAAATTGAAGGTTTTTCTTTAACCAGCCTTTCTGGGAAAGGAGGTTCATATGAGACTAAAGCTTTTCCTTTTTTACTCTGATTTTCTGATTGAGGTTTTTCTGTATTTAATTTTTTTGTATTTTTCTCATTTTCTATTTGTTCTTCTACAATAACAGGAGATTCTTTTTGTAAAGCCTTTCCAGATCTTAAAGTAATATTTTGCAATGGAAGAACAGAATAAGGAAGTGCCATTCCATCATCAACATTGTACATAGGTCTTTCTGTCTTATTGTTTGGATTTGGAATGGGCTGAGCTGGTAGTTGTGTAGGTCGAGGTGGAGGCTGATTGGATGGCAATTGAAGTTGTTGAGGTGGTGGACCCAATTGAGGAGCCATATTGGGTTGTTGGAAAGATGGGACTTGGTAAGATGGGGCTTGATAAGGAGGAGTTTGGACTTGATGCTGCTGGTATTGGGGATAGCCTGAAGGTTGTCGGTATGGCTGCAAATAAGCTTGCTGATATGTTTGATTACCATGGGAATAACCTCTCCAATTTGGAGCAGATTGGGCTAAAGGAGGAGACCAGGTTTGCCNAAACACTCCTCTCTTATTCCTTTCAAAAATATTGTTCTAATCATCTCTGATGTTAAGGAATTGTATTTAGATTTTTGTAAATTATATGAAAACCTTTCCAAATACTCCTCTAGACTCTCATCCTCCTGTTGAGTCATGCCAAAGATATCATCTTTGAGATCCTTTGATCTACAATAGGCTTGATATTTCCGAAGAAAAATCTTCCTCATTTCATCCCAACTAGTAATAGAGTGTTCTCCTAGGCCCATAAACCACTTCAAGGCAGCTACCTTAAGGGTAGCAGGGAAAAGACGGAGCTTATGGGTATCATCAGTATACCCATAAGTTCGACACAAGATGTCGAATTCAAACAGAAAAGAGTCAGGATCTTCAGAGGTTAGGCCATAAAAGTTTGGTAAAATAGAGGGTGGAATGTTCTTCATCTTTACATCTTCTCCTAGGATAATACTAGTGTCCAAAATAGGAAATTTGAAGGTGGCTTCCTGATCCTCGTCTATCTTTTCATTTCTCTCATGTCCTCTTTCTTCTTCTCTTTCATGTCTCCTCTCTTCTTCTCTCCTCTCCTATCTGCGTTTGTTTTCTATTTCTAGCATCCTCTCATATTCTCTTCTTTGCTCAGCTGTTGGGCCTTTTGACGTTTCTTCCTCAGACATTTTGGAACTACCAACTGTTGAAAAACCTTTTGGAAGAGAAGCTCCTGTTAGTGTTGTTTTGGGGGGGGGTTTAAGAAATATTCCTTTTTCGTCTCTAAGTCTTGACATAAAAGTAAAACCTAATCTGTGTTTTTGTTTAAAATTTTTATTTTTATCAGAAATCTAAGGTTCCTAAGTCTGCTTCTACAGTGCCTCCCCGGCAACGGCGCCAAAATGTTGGGCTCTGATCTATCAGTGTTAATCATAACTTGAATTTAAAATCAATCCGGGTTTGTGAAAAAGACTTGGAGGGTCTTGAAGAAGCATGAACAGATGTTGGGCTCTGATCTATCAGTGTTAATCAGAACTTGAATTTAAAATCAATCCGGGTTTGTGAACTTCGAGACACATCTAAGTTTAGGACAGAGAAGCTGGACTCATTTAGAATTTAGCTATCTGTAATTAAATCTACTGACAGAAACTAAGATACTGCAGCTCACAGAGACAAAATCCTCTTACAAGGGTAATTTCATTGTTTCCTTTGTTAAGCATACAGTAATTGGTTTTGTGAAAGCATAAAAGACTGAGGTAAAAATTAATTAAACAATGAATTTATAAATCCTAGGATCAAACTGCAAAATTCCACCAGCGCTGAAGACACATTCACCAATCAAGATCTCTTACAAGACAACATTCATAATCTGTAAATGTTCTTTATCATCTAACTATCAAATAAACAGCATTTAACAATACACAGAGGTTGTGGTCTGAACTATTTGATATCCTCAGCATTTATCCAATGAAGAACAGCGTTTTCCCAATATTGCCGGTGATATACAGCATGATAGAATTTGTAATTTAAACCATGAATTGAAAGAACAGAGCATTAATAAAATCAATTGAACACTTAACTGAATTTGTTTTGCAATCTATAAACTAAATCTACCAGAAAACACATACCAATGGCTCGATTAAAGGATTTGCACCAAAATGAAATCGCTGTAATTATCAAGTCAACACACCGGCAATGTAAAAGTGCGAGAGCTCAACGATGGGGGCCCTCCAAAGCCCTACTCCACGCACAATGAAATATTTACAGAACTAAAGTTTGATATTCATTCACCAGAAAATCATTTACACAGAGATACCACGCAGATTGGAAGCACAAGTGCGTTCCTCTTCAAAATCGTGATGATAACTTCATTGTCTTGCAATTGATTTATACAAATTATAATTCAAACTGAAATTGCTATAAACTTGCATCTAATTTAATGCTAGAGCGAACGAAATCATCTTCAGGATCGTGGAGTTCCACAAAATCAGCATTGTTCCTTCTTTTGTGTTGAATGCAGAACGGGTGGCCACCTTTGACTCTGATTGACTCGACATCTGCACAGGCCACTTCATCTGACTGTTGGATGTTCATCCATCTGTGGACATTAAGGATCCATTCTTGATCTTCCGTTTCCCTCCTAACTGTCCTGCAATTACTCAACTTTGGAGTTAATACGGGAAGTCAGTACATCCCGTAGCCTAAGTAAAAATCCTAGTCAAAATGCCTAAAAAATCACAAAACTCAATTTATTAATAAGCAAATGACATTATACCTCTTTAACCATGGTTTATAGATGAACTTTAAAGCTTTTTACGCAAAATGGAGGTTTTATAAAGGAAATGAGGATTATATAAGAGGCAAAAAGGGGTCAAAAACAGTGCCCAACAATCGGGTAGTAACCTCCTCCTATCTTACCCATAAATGGATACATGGGGATACTATAATTAGGAATACCTTGAGATTGAGGTGCTATGTAGCCATAATTATAATACTAATACGACGGTCATCCCCCGAACACATAAGGAGGTACATAACCTCTTGACATAGCAGGACCGAAAGATGAGGGGAAAACATGGATAGAAGCAGTACTCCATCCCGAAGGACCGTGTAGGTTGTAAGGAGTGTGTGTCATGAAAAACACATTTGAAGGAAAAGGTACAGAAGATGATGGAACATATGATGGAATGTATGATGTACCGCCAATGTTCACATGTCTAATTCCACCTCCGCTAGAAGGGATCCCAGTATTATGATTGGATGTGGGTATGGAATTCCTCCCACAAAGGGTGCGGAAGGTTCAATATGACCAGTACCAAATTGATCGGCATGGAAAGGGATGGTAGTGCCCCTAGGAACAACAAATATGACGAAAAACTATTGTTCATATTCGGCATGCCATATAAAAAAGGACCAGAGCTCGAGGGGACATGGTGAATCTCACTATTCGGCCAACGTGAGAAAGACCTCCCATAAGCAGTTGCAAAATATGACATATGGGGTTGTGAATTGAAAGAAACGTCTCCCCCATGAGGGTCGGTTCCAATCAGGGTCTCAAGTCCGCTAAATGTCATGTTTCCCATCCTAGAGGATGGATACGTAGGGACCTCCAGGGTCTTAGATGCATGACTCATGATGAGACCGGTCTATGAATCAAAGTGTGTATGAGTATGCTTAGAATGCCTAGTCCTCTTTTGAGGAGGAGGAATAGATCCACAAGGCAAAATCCCTACCTTATTCTGGATGGTTGTAGTAGATCCCCGTTGAGCTTTTCCAACACACTTGTACTGACAATTCACCCTCAACAACGACGAACAAGACAAGCATGATAAATGTTAAAGTGTTAGGCCTACTCTCGCTTATATAAATCCAACATGTATAATCAAATGCAACTACATCCATGGATAAAAAATATTCATATTCATACACATGTAATGGATGAGAAACATATATTTCTATCAATAATGAACATACATAACAGTGACAAACTCTATCACCACCTCGTCAAAACGAAGAAGCCGAGTCCTCCACCACTTCAATCCTCCATCTCAGTGACAAGCTTGGGAAGAGTAGTAATGTGTGCTCAAAAGGACAAAGGGATGAAGACTCAAGCATGTATGAATGAGGCAGCAATGAACTATAGTTTCCTTTTCTCTCTAATGTTATCCTCCTCTAATGCATCTAAGAGGCTCAATATATAGCCCTTCAATAGGAAATGAAGGGTCGAGTCAGAGTGTTTCCAAGCATATGGAAGGCCAAGAGCCAAGCTATTCAGGACTCATTGAGGAAAACTCCAAATATTTTTTTTTTGTGTACATCTCCTGATGTACGCGGGCTACAGTGGAGCAAACTGTGTGTACATGCGGCTTTTAAGCTAGAACTCGCGTATGGCAATAAACGGGTGTTTTTAAGGGATTTCTTGGATCATCAAAGTATAATTCAAGCAAGGGGGGTCCAAAGAGTCCGCAGAGGGACATGGAAGACCATAAAAGTGTGATCGACCAAGTGTGGTAAAATCATTTATAACAATTGTCTTTCACCCCTCCACAAGCTTATAAATTAAGGTGCTTGGAAAGGATGTGGGGAGTTGAAGACAAGAAACTATCCTTATACTCGAGAAATTCTTGGCGTTAGTATTGGACTTAGTTTCCTTATATTTGAAAGTTATCCCTGCAGGTACCTATGTTCATAGTAAGTTGGTTCGGTTGTTTCTCTAGTTTATAATGAGTTATAAAGGGTGGTTCCATATTAGGGATTTCTTGCGCTGGTTATATTCGTTGTAGAAGGGACAACAAGGTAAAAACAAATGTTGAGAATGCATAATTTTTATGATGAAAATTTATAGCAAATTTTCTTAAATTGTAACCCGATAATGTTAAGCTATATAACGAAGTTTCAACTCTTTTTCTTTTACATGCGATGTTATTTTAAACAACTGGACTGTTCAACGTTTTTCCACTTTTGGATAAAACTTTCATCTTGTTCGTTCATAATTTTAAGTTTCATTCTTCAATTAAGCAATAACTCTTTGTGTAAAGATTTGCTTAGCTTTTAAACCAAACCTTTTAACACAAAGGTAATGGGTTCCCTCAAAATCCTATGCAATTTGTTTTACAGTTAAACTAGTGCAATATACTATGTCAGCTTAATTAGTACATTTCATTTTTATGTCTTACTCTAAGCTCGTTTAGGGTATTGGTTATTCAAACCTTATGGGAGATGACTCTTGAAGGCGTTTGACATTTACTTGTAATTTTAACCTTTCTAGATATCATATAATAAACCAATGATCATTTTAAACGCATACATGTTGTATGCAGGTTGCGAGTGGGAGCAACGGTAGAAACTTCAAGGTAAATTTGGCGTATTAATTCTAAATTTTTCAAGTTAGAATTCATGTTTTGTTAAGCAGCAAATCCTTATCCTCTAGGAATTTTGTTACACATTATTTAGTGACTATGGCTTACTCTTGTAGATTTCCAATTTGGCTCGGCTTATCAAATTATTCTATTACCCATGTTCCACAGCCAATTCGTGTTATTCTGCTTATTAATCATTTTTGCAACACGACTCGATTTTTCACAACAACCATACGTTGAACCATAAATTTAAATGTCTGGACTCCTCTTCTACAAAATCCGCAGTGAGCATTAATATAGCTGAACTGCAATATCTGATTAGTATTTATGGTAAAAGTGCTATACTAGAATATACCTTGCTCCATATCATTTTAGGCCTGCATAGACAATGAGCAAGGCAATCAAAAAAAGATCCATGTAATTATTTTTTGTTTTCTAAAGAGTGGTATGACACACTCGAAGTTTTTCTTTGGAACATGGATGGAAATAGTGATAGCCTTTTGTAGATGAAGGGCTATAAAAAATCAATTTCTGAGTATTCTAGCATGTTGGATAATAAGGCTCTATTCTCCTTCCTACCTAGATTCAGTCACAATAAATAATAAGGGGTGTTAATGATAGCAGATAGAATAAGTTAGCTCTTAAAAAGAACGTGTTAGATGTCCTCCCCAAAGAGTTTCAACTCAAACTAAATTTAATGATATGGGTTCTATATGCTATGTGAATACTTTTCATTTCATTTATTTATATCTTTCATCATGCCTTTCTAATTACAACCTTAAAAAAAATGAGTTGGTCGCTCCAAACATCAAACTTCTTGTTGAATTGGTATTTGTATGATGTACTTACTTATTTTAGAGGTTGGATATATACTTTGAAGTGGCCTTCTTACATGTCTCTATTGGATTGAGACTAATGTACACCAATTTCAACGACGAGATGGGCAAATATCTTTATTTTTACAAAAACGGTTATGATTTATATTATAAAATGAGAATAGGAACCACTGTAAGGTATACAATGATCTGATTTAAGGAGACCATATCCTCTTGTGCCTGCAGATTCCTCGACAAACTTGTTCGACCAATCCATCACACATATAGTCAAACGGACTCTTAAAACTTGCTTCTTAAGGGGGTACGACTGAATATAAATGAAGATTTACCGAAAGCTCATTTTTTCCTAATACCATTGACTTATTAGCAGCATGATCCGCCAATTCATTTAGCTCACGAAGAATATGAAAAAATTCTAACCAATGAAAGGTCTTGGAGATAGACTTTATTCTTTTGATCAACCTAGCCAACCTTAAGTTTCGACTCTGACTTACTCCATTCATCGCCTGGATTGTTAAACAAGAATCTCCAAAGACAATGGCTTCCTCAACTCCCTTTTCTTTTAGTTGCTTGATTCCTTGCCATAGTCCATAAGCTTCGACCATGTTGTTAGAGTTCGTCCCTATATTCCAGTAATATTCTATTTCTATTTTCCCCTCAGGGCAAATGATAACCCCTCCTCCTCCCGCCATCCCTGGATTCCCCTTTGAGGCACCATCAAAGAACAGTTTGAATATCTTCCTCTCTTTCAACCAGTTTCCAAATTGAGATTTATCTAATCTTATTTCCCAAATTTCCAACTTCTTCAAGGCCAGATCTATATCTCCAACAGAGAAGTTAAAAGAATTCATCCAATTAATTTCATTTGATGTAGGATTGGATTTGTTTTTGGAAACCAGTGTGACTTTTATAACTTCTCCCATGAGAGCTTGCATATTGATTACAATTTTACCTGGAGGGTGAGCTTTATTTTGAAAATTTATGATATTATGTTCTATACAAATATGCTAGCAGACAATCTTTGGCAAACTTCATCAAGCACTCTTTAACACCTTTTTTTTCCAGATCTCCTTTTTACGCCTTTTCCCAATTAATAAAACAGTGTTGAGTGTTACCTTGCAGCTCAATCGTGTCGAACCATGGAGTTATGAGTTGATCCCACACTTCTGTGGTGTAGGGATAGTCAAAGAACAGACGTGTTATGGTTTCGATGCTTTCACAATACATTGGGGATATAAAGGGACCCTCGATCCCTCTCTTTTCTAAATTCTCACCAGTGAGGATCTTCCCATGCACCAACGTCCAGCAGAAGAGATCTATTTTCAGCAACGTACTCGCTTCCCATAGGTTCTTCCAGATCGCAGAGTTATTGGCTACATTCATGATCGCTGAATACACTCTGTAACCTTGTGGAGAAGTATACAGGTCTATGTTGCATCCCCATCCACGCCTATCCTTCTTTCTTCTTGCCACTGGTGCTAAGCATGTTAGATAATCCAATAATTGATTTTTCTCTCCTTTGAGCTCTTCTGGGCATTCTAGCATAGTCCACCTGTTCCAACGATATGGAGGATCAACGTCCCATTGAGATATGTCCCACATCGTGCAAATTCCTTTCCTGTCAATCCATCTTCCAAATCATGGGAGAGAGGGAGGAAGCGGATTCCCCATTATTGAATCCTGCCAGAGATTTATCTCTTTACCATTGCCTGGAATCCAATCGAGGTCTTCTTTGAACCTCGACAGTGCCTTCTTGCATAGGGAAAATATGGTAGAGCCTTGTTTGTTCCCTAGATCAGTATATAGACATATGAGTCTCAATCCTGTAAAATATTTGTTCTAGATCACTTAACTGCTCCAAGAGGGATTTTTATCTATCAGATTCCAAAGCAGCTTTGCTCCCATTGCCAAGTTTTGAAGCTTCAGATCTCTAATCTGAAGACCTCCTTCCATCTGAGACATTTTGATTTTCTTCCAGTTGATGAGAGCAAATTTATTTCCTCCACCAATTTTCCCTCCTTGCCAAAGGAAGGATCTCAACATACTCTCTATTTTTGCAATAATTTTGGAAGGAGCCAACAAAATAGAGCATTGGTAAAGGGGGTAGCTGTTAAGAACAACTTTAATCATTACCAGTTTCCCTGCCAGATTTAACCAAACTACTCCCCAAGCAAGAATTCGTTTTTTGAATTTTTCAATCATTGGATTCCAATACAAGTTTTTCAACTTAATTTTTAATATTGGCACCCCCAGATACTTAAAGGAGTACCAGTTAGTTAGTCCTTCAATTTCTAGTATACGATAGATTCCAGACATCTCCCTTGGGTTGATATTCCAGTTGTAGATCGAGCTCTTTCTTAGGTTCAGTTTACTCCCAGAAACATGGAAGTAGTGATCCATTTCAGTTTTGAATCTTCTGGCAATGAGCTGGCTTGCCCCTCCAAGCAGAATTGTGTCATTTGCAAACTGTGCATGATTGATGTCTTTTGTTCCTTGAGCCATACTAATGCCAATTAAGTCTTGATCCCTCCTTGCTTGCTCAAGTTGAAGGCCAAGGACAGAGGCTTGGATTACATAGAGCAGAGGTGAGAGCGGGAAACCTTGCCTTAGTCCTCGCGAAGCTTGGAAAAAGCTTATTTCCCTACCATTAATAAGGGGGGAAATCCAAGGCTTACTTATGCAGGATTTGACCCAATTGATGAATCTCGGATCAAACCCATATCTTGACATTACATGAAAGAGAAATGAATGAGATTTTCTGTCAAACGCGTTGGCTAAGTCTATTTTCACCACCATACCTTTTTCACCATTCTTTAGGCTGGAATGAATTGCCTCTTGGACCAAGATTCTATTATCCCATATTTTCCTTCCTTTAATGAAGCCTCCTTGGTTCTCTAAGATGATATTAGGAAGGATATTTTTTAACCTCCTATCCATAATTTTGGTTATTATCTTATATCCAATGTTACACAGACAGATGGGCTGAAACCTGTCAAAAGAGTTAATGTCTTTCTCTTTGGGAACTAGTGCTAGAAAAGTAGAGTTTGTGCTCCAACCAATTTTTTCACATCTCTGAGATTTGGTCACCATTTTATATAAGTCTTTCTTTACAATTTCCCAGCATGCCTTAATAAAGTTTGCATTGAACCCATCCAGGCCTGGTGCCTTATCATCCTTCATATCATCCATGGTAGCTTTCAATTTGTCCAACGTGATCCTTTCTATCAGCTTGTCATTTTCCTTTTCTAACAATCTTTGGCACTAAAGCCATTATCTCATTCTCTGCGTTGATGCTTGTCTCTGCTGTGTAGATAGCGCTAAAGTGGCGAGTAGCTTCTATTTTGATTTCTTCAAAGTTGTGGATAACTTGGTCCTAGGCATGAATCTCATGCACAACTTTATAAATTTTCCTCGACTCTGCCTGCTTATGAAAATAGTCAATGTTTCGATCCCTCGCTTGGAGCCAGAGACATCTGGCTTTCTGTCTCCATAATTCTGCTTCTTGTTTGCAGGAAACGTGAAACTTTTGTTTCAAATTAACTTCCTTTTTTAGATCCTCCTCTGAAATCTGGTTTGTTTCCATGGAGATCTGTTGTGCCTCAAGCATAATCCCGACTTTTTCTTTTTTTTTGGGTTGAAGTTTCCATAGATTTTTCCCAATTCTTGAGCGCCTTCTTAACTCTACGTAGTTTTTCTTCCCATACATAAAAAAGAGAGCTCGTGACAGGATCGGACCATGCTTCACCAACTATCTCCATGAAATCTTTGTGTGAGACCCACAATGGGCTGAATTGAAAAGGAATAGGGTTGAGATTCTGGTCCTTCTCATCTCGAGCATGGCAGGTTTATGATTTGATCCCCCAAACGCCAAGATTTTGGAATAAGGGTTCACTCCCAAAAGGAGAAAGGAGTCTTAGACCAAAAATCGATCTAGCATGGCAGTTATGTGTCCTGGCCAGTCTTGGCCCCAATCTCTTGTTATTCCAGGTGTATTTTCCTTTAGCTGGGATGACATCTTATAGTCCCCACTCCAGGATAATTTCATCAACTTGCTCCCTTATGGGATCTCTGACCGTCAATCCTCATCTTTTTTCAGCTTGATTTAGGAAGACATTTAGGTATCTAGCTAGGATGACATTTCCAACAAATTACTCCTTTCCTCTCAAAGTAGATTCCAACAAAAAAAATTAGCATATGGGGCAGGTACATAGATGTTAAAGAGTCTTACTTGGATATTAGATTCTTTCTGCAGCAGTGTAGTTAGAATCCAATGAGGGCTATGCTTGGTTTCAACTAAATCGTATTTCTGATCATCCCAGAGCATTCCTATTCCTCCAGAGGCTCCCCTAGAACTGACTGTTGTTCTTCCTCCTTTCTTCCAAAATTTTGCACTCACTTGGAGAAATGTATCTTTCTCCATCTTGGTTTCCTGGATCAGTAAGATGTCTGGTTGGGCTAATCTAATCAGATCTTTCATAGCATCTTCCTTAACTTTGTTTCCCAGACCTCTATAGTTCCAGGAGAGGACCTTCATTACTTACTTTTAGTAGACGAGGGAATCCCTTTTTGGGATTTCCCTTGTTGCCGTGTGTTTTTGGTATTTTGGAGAAGTTTTTCCAAGGTTAACTAAGACCCTTACAGTTTATCCTTGTATGTGGCTTGCTCCCCCACTTCCTTGGTTGATTTCCTTCCTCTTGCCTTCATCTTGCTTGGTGTAGCCATCTCGATTTCCCCTTCCTCTTCTTCTTCTTCCTCAGTATCATATTCCTCCTCTGATTTTTCTTGGTTTCCCCCTTCTTTTACCCCCTCTACTCCTGAATTTGATTGGATCTAAGAGGCATTGCCTTTCTCAGACAGGTCTGATAAGACAACTTCTTTTTTTGGATCTTTATTCTCCCCGTTATTGGATTTCTCTCCTATAACAATAGTTCCACTCCTAGCCTCATTGGCCTTATCTTCCCGGGGGGGTTCCTTTGTTTGTTCCCCCCCCCTTCTTTCCTTTTCCCTTCTCCACTTTTTGCTTTTGTCTTGCTTTTCTTTACTATTTTCCAACCTTCCACTTTTTCCCGTTGATCCTCTTGCTTTTACAAACAGTTACGATAGAAGTGCCCGTATTCATGACACCCTCTACACTTGAATGGAAGTTGTCTGTAGCCCAACTTTTGGTAGTGATACTAGTTCCCTACTATGAGCTTGATTGCCTCTGATAGCACAGCTTCTAGGTCCACCTCCACATAGATGTGGGCACAGGGATATTGATCTTTTGGGCTTGCCATATCGATATACCTTCCCATGGCATTTCCAATTGCTTTGAGCGATTTAGGGTTCCAACAATGCATTGGTAGATTTGGCAGCCTTATCCAAACTGGGACGACCTTGGGAATATTTTCCTCGAGATCGAAGTTCGGCGTCCAACCATTCAGGTAAAGTCCATGTGGTCCCATGAAGTAGGGTCCATTTCAAAATATTAGCTCCTTATCCTCCTTAGATTCAAAATCAAATAAGAAGTATCCTCGGCCCACTGAGTAAGATGCCACATTCTTCGAGATCAATGGTCTCCAGTTCCTTTGGACCCAACTCTCAGTGGTTTTAGGTGAAGGCTAGAGTCTAGTGAATTGCCCAATCAATACCCAGTCTGCCAGCAAGAGTGCCACACAGATAGTGTCCTCCAGTGGCAGGGCAACAACTGGAACATCCTCAATCCATTTGACGAATTTCGACGGGGTTCCCTTAGAGATCTTCTTGCTTTGCTCAACTACTAGCTTCTCGAACACATCTGATAGCAGAGCAGAGGACGTCCCAAGACCGCCCTCCTCAGTCCCCATTGGGCATGTGCTCTATCTACCCCAGACCTTGTCCCCTCAAGGTAACAACCAATCCCTCTTCGACCAACAAATTCCCGATCTGAACTCACCTGCTGCATATCCAAACACCACAGCACGTGATTTGCATGCAACCTCGAATCAGCACTGCAAATAGAATCTCTGCACAGTCAAGATTGCAAGATGACCTCCAGCCTTGATTTGATCACAAAACATGCATGCAAAGCGTGCATGCATCCTCCAATCAAACTAGATCCACTGCACAATCCAGACTGCACGATGAATTCTAGCCTGAAGCGTTGGCCTGCCTGCTAGCAAATCTTTCGAGGGTCAACACGCAGTCAACCTTGGCTCAATTGGCACACCAGCAACAAAATTCAGATTGATCGACAAAGTTTCAACACTTGCAAGCTCTCAACCCCTAGATGGCTAAATATCTTTGTCAAACTTTCATGGATTTTTCGAAATTCTAAGTTGTAATGCTCACCAAGATAAATTGGTCTACTTACATCTCTAAAAAGTGATGCAAATATATTATGAATATAATTTGGAAACTCTAATTAGTTGAAGTTAAATTTGGTGGATGCCTAGAAGTGTATTATAAAAATTGTATTAGAATAAGAAAGTTAATTAACAATTATAAACAATTATAATGTTTATATTAAATTTATTTGAAAATTACTATATTTATAATTTTTTATAAAAACAAATTAAAAAAACCAATAAATACAAAAACACATATCTTTTTCATTTGATTAATAGTATCAATTTAACCTACAAAATAGAAAAGTATTGTTCAAGCATTACATTTAACTCATCTAGCTTGCACACATACTTGAACATATTTCAACTTAAGAATCACATTTAACCCATTTAATTGTTACTTTAATTTTTTTTTAGAACCAGCGTAGATCCAAATCCTAGACTCTATCAAGAGCCGAGAGAGATCAAATCTCTCTAGGTGCAAACCTCTTCTTGAGTATTACACTCAATGAGCTATCAACTTTGGTGTGTCCTATATATACCATTGATTTGATTCAAACCAAAAGACACATATTTCTATTTAAGGTCAACATATAATATATTTATTGTTAATATTTAATATTATTTATAGCCAACATATAATATTTAATATTATTTTTTATTTTGTTATGAACAAACATTACAACATCTCTCCATAAATGGTTTTAAAACCATATGCAAGACTCTCCTAAAACCATGGGTTGTTTATGAGGCCTTGCACATGGTCTTAAAACTATTTGCAAGGCCCTCCTAAACCATTTACGATAAAACCATGGGTTTTCTTAGGAGGCCTTGCACATGGTTTTAAAACCATGTGCATGGTCCTCCTAAACCATATACAATAAAACCATGGGTTGTTTAAAAGGCCAACATTTTTTTGCAAATNTTTTTGTTATGTAGGAACATTACAACATCTCCCCCATATTGTGTTTTTTTATGATCCACATTTTTTTGGGGATAATTAAATTTTTAATTTTTTATTGTTTTGTTATTTTTTACTTTTTTATTGTTTTGTTAGATAGGAAGATTACAACATCTCCCCCATATTAGGTTGTTTTTTTTGCCGACATTTTTTTTTGTTTTATAATTAAAAAATCTATTTTTTTATTAATAAAAATAACGTTACGTAACGTTACAAGATCTCTCCCATACTGCAAAGAGCCTCTCGACTCAAAAAATAATGTTTAAATATACTTAACATATTTCAACACAATATTTTGTAAAGTTGTCATAAACTACCATATCGCGATTGAAATAGCTACATTATCCTAATATCTTGCCAAAAATCATCATTGAAGATTATGCTACCACGTAGCCCTGTTAGAATTGGAAGTAAATGTTAAATTAGTAGCCCTGTTAGAATTGGAAGTAAATGTTAAATTAGTAGGAATGTCATTACCGTGAGGCCGACGAAACAAACCAATTTGCAAAGTCGCAAATTTCTATGTGAATTTGATGTTTCAAAAGTCGACAAAGTACTCCTTTACTAATCAACATAATCTATACGTTTTTCCCAATGTGCCGACATAAGAGAAAATGATAAATAAGTTCCCTATACAAGTGGATCTTGAAATATGTAACTTCTTCTTAAAGGAAACTTATGGTCAATATATCAAAGTCTATGCGTCATGATTTCTATATCATATATAAATGGAAAATTTTAAATATGAATAGTATTTTTCATGATTTAAAATGTGTATATAAAAAATGATGTTTTCATAAGTTTTGTTTAATTCTAAATCTAATTATATTGAAATCTCATTCTTTCATTTTAATTAATTAGTTTAATAACTTTATTATACCTGCCTTAGCAGGTATATTGTAATCGATCGATTTTGACTTTGGTTGACTTTGGTCTATTTTGATGCAGGTTTAAAAAATTAAAATCTGTTTTGTAAAGTATAACTTACGGATTTGTAAAATATTTTTTTTTTAATTTTGTTAAAAAAACTATTTTGTCAACAGCTGATTAGTGGATAGAAGCTGATGTCAACATTGGGATTTGGTATTTGGATTTGAGTTGACATGTGTCCACATGATGTCATAATTATAAAATTTAAAAAATAAAAATTATATCCATTGACGGAGACTCCAGCATAGAAGCCTTATCCGTCTGCACAACGAAGAACAATGAATTTTATTAATGCTAGAAAAGTTACTGAGCATCTGAATTCAATAAATATGAAGAAAACATAGTTGATAATTGAAAGCCGAAAAGAACAAAACCTTATTCGAATTAGGAACCAGTTCTTGCAGAGCCTTCATTCTCTCTGCAATCCTCTCCCTATGCAACTGCAACAAGAACCAACAAATTGCCACATGAAATATAACACCTGCAAACTTCTTAAAATCCACGAGAGCTTGATCATGTAAGTTACGAAACAAGGAAATGAAAGAGTCTTAACATACTCGTTTTGCAATACTATGAGGATCTGTAGCCTGTCCACGATGTGCTCTTACTCTAGGTCGAACAGGTGGTGCAGCACCAACTCCGGTCGGAGGTGGATTTTGATGTTGAGGTTGAGGCATTCCGCCATACCCTTGCATTGGCACTTGTCCCGACTGAAACAAACTCCATAAGCAAACCGTTAAGAATAAAAACCATTTACAGAGATACAACGAAAAAAGAAAAGAATCACTGCCAATCATCGAGGTATTCTTATGTGACCTGCGGATGGAAGTTTTGGCCGGGCGGCCGAACACCCCGCGGTGATCCGGGGAAAGGTGGGAACAACCCTCCGAGGTTCGAATCTCGGGCCTATATTATCATTACAGAAAACATTTATTTTGACTTCCATTAAGAACCCGATATGAATTTTCAAGCTTAAGACCTACGATCTTACATTATTTGCTGACTTGAAGGAAGCTTCAATTTCATCACGCGATCGGGTCTCATTCATTTCGCCTGATTTTCCAGCCTGGCCGAGACTGAGAGGAAGAGGAAGCATTCCTCCGTCGCTGCCATTACAGCTGCCCCCTGTGCTGGGCGACCGCGTCATTACAGCAGTGCCGCAAGGCGAATTGCCCATGGAGGCCAACAACTGTGAAGCAGTTGCATTTCCTGTGCTTAGCTGCAAAACCATGGATCGACCTGGAGACGTATTGGTTTCATTGATCCCTTGTGAGACCTGGTTTGGCGTCTGAGTCATCGACGAATTACCGCTCAGTGAATGCTGCCTTAACCTGGAAGCTAAGAACTGGGATTCATCGTAGTTGGAGTACTGCATATGTTCGCCCGCGTGACCTTCGTTTTCCTGAGAGTTCAAGCCCTGGCCTACTATCCCGGAAGGCAGCAATGGCATTGTGAATAATCTCTACGTATTGCTTTGCAGGTTCTGGGGGCTGTTGTTATTATTTGAAGCATTGTTGCCTTGGGAAGCATTGGCAGGATTGAATTCCCACGGCACAGTTTTCACGGCTACGTCCGACCAGGAAGGCATTAAGAACATTTGCTCCAGGAAGTCTTCCATGTTCTTATGAGGCTGGTTCGTTTGATCGAATTGTGAAGAAAAATGCTGCTGCTGGCTGTTTATTTGCTGCTGTTGGCTGTGCATTTGTTCCTGGAGGGCGACTTCAGGGCTGCTGCTTAAACAAGATGTGACACTACTCACGCTCTGCACTGGTCCAGTACCTAAAAGAGAGGTCGATGGCTGCATATCAACAAGGAAATTGACGAGGCTAGCCAGGATGTCTTGTCTTGAAGAAATTCGTCCACGACTGAAAATGCAAGCAAAAATCAGCTCACCAACCAGGTCTCTCGATTAATATATACCAGTGACAAAAATGGCGTAATGCTAAACAAATTTCAGGAATTTAAAGCATTAAAAGGAAACAGACATAGTAAAGCCAGAAACATTTCGGAATACACTACAACCTGTAAGGAAATTGATCGCCAAGCTCAACATTTTCTCCAACTGAAAATGCAACAAAAAATCAGCTTACCAACCAGGCCTCTCGATTAATATATACCACGGCATACTCCACTTACCACAGCATACTCCACTTGCTATGGCCAGTCGTCTATGCGGTCTGCCACCTGTTGTGAAGATCCCTTATCGCTAGTGGTCCATGCAGTTTGCCACCTGTTGTGAAGATCCCTTATCGCCGGCCGTCCATGCGGTCGGCCACCTGTTGTGAAGATCCTTGATCAACGTTTTAGAACAATAATACGGGTCGTCCATGCGGTCAACTACCTATTGTGAAGATCCTTGTTTTATTATATAATTTTAACAATAATTTGTGAATATATATTGTATAGAAAAATAATTTCTAAAATTTCAACATTTCAATTAACATAAATTTATTTCAACAAAATTATATATATATGAGATTTATAATTAGTACTCATTATAATTCAAATTTCTTAAAATATTTAGTTATTCTTACAATTTCATACTTTTTATTAATAATATTAATTTTTTTTCCATGTTTTACTAATTATTTATTTATTTTAATTAGCATAAAAGATATACATAAATAACATTTTGTTATAAATTTTAATCGTATCATAATGATTTTAAACTTAACTTTGAATTTTATTACATTAAAATATTTTTAAGAGGTAGGTATAAGCAACTTTGTTGCTAATTTCACTTGTTTTTTTGCTTCTGATGTATTTGAAGAGGGAAATATAGCAGGTCGTTATTTCACCTACAATTAATATTAATATGTATATCTTTGTTACACTTAGTGTCAAAAAAATGTCTTAAGAGAAAATGTCTTTCTTAAAGCAAATTATTATCTAAAAAATGTTGTTGCTTACAAATTTCTTAGGAGGGTTTTATATGCTAAAGGTTGTGAGTTTCAAGATGTTTTCACTTGTTCATATTTTAAGATGAACTCAATCCTATCATTATTGAACGTCATATTGACCCATGGTTGAATGTCATTTATTCACCAAAACCAATGACCTATTCACCCCAGCAAGGCCCTTGCAATAAAAGCTTAAATCGATAAATTGCAAAAGTCAAGGTTGATGTACCCTATTGCATACATTTCTTGGGCTTCTAACTTGGTCCCTATTATAAATAAGAAAGGCAATATTCATAAATGTATCGATTTTCATGATTTAAGCAAAGCTTGTCCTAAGGACAACTACATGGCCCTTTTTCTCGATCAAATCATTAATGAGTATGTGGCCCATGAGGTTCTATCCTTCATGGATGGTTTATTGGGCTACAACTAGATTTGAATCTAGCAATAAGACCAATACAAGACTACCTCCACCACTCCTTGGGGTACCTTGGCATACCAAGTTATGCCATTTGGGTTAAACAATGTTGGACCTACCTTTCATGTCATATTGTTTCCATGACTTGGTGCACATCATTCTTGCCTACCTTTATGATCTCATTGCTTGTTCAAAGCCAAGGTCATAACACTTATAATACTTGTGTAGTATTTTCCTTAATTGTATTAAGTCTAACATATACTTGAATCCCCTAAAGTGTGTTTTTTTTGTAATCGGCTTTTGGGGTTCATTGTATCCAAAGCCAACATCACCGTGAACCCTCTAAAGCTTTAGGACGTTTCTAAACTACCTCCCCTTCTCAACTTATGTCAATTGTAGAGCCTACAAAGGAAAGCCAATTTCTTGCATCGGTTCGTCCCTAATTCTAATTACACTGCCACTACTCACGGTTTTCTTCACTTATTTTGATATGATGTACCATTTATGGTTTTCTTCACTTAGTTTGATATGATGTACCATTTTTTTGGGATGATCAGGCTCAATAGTGCTTTGTTGTGCGGGAAGAAATATAGTTCAAAGCAACTTTTAATTCGAAGTGATCTATTTTGAGTGGTATGATATATGCTAATAGGTTACGTTGTTTGAATGAAAGGTGCATATGCCATAATTTTAACGTTATATATAGATTAACGTTATTTTTCATTTTTAATTAAATGTTATATTTGGATAAGAGATGTTGCTTGAAAGGTTTAAAATATTTTTAATATTATATATAAATTTTAATTATATAAATATTATTATATATTTTTAGTTGTATGTTATATATGAATATATGATGTTGAAAAGTCTACATGTCATAACATTAATATTATACACATATTATGCATATAGAGGTTCTTACAATGATTAATCATTATATCAATGTTTTTATAATTCTTACACTGATTTCAATTATACAACTAGTTAGTGTAAAAATGTATAAATATATATTGTACATATTTTGTAATTTCAAATGTGAATAGAGCTTTATCATGATCTAATATTTGTGCATAGGAGCAATGTCTTTAGGGATTTTGTCCAAATCTAAATTGACATATATTGTAAAAAATTCAGTCAAAGTTTTGTATTTATGAGAACCTTAACTTTCTATATCACCATATTTTGGAAATGGGATGGGATCTTGCTACAAGATTAAACAACTATAATGAAGTGTAAAGCTATGCAATCTTGTAGCAAACAAACTTCTCTTTCTTGAAAATTCAACTATACAAAAGTTAAATTTCTTATTGATTTGGAACTCTGATTCTAAATCAACCTATATTGTGAAAAAATCAATCATAATTCTGATCGATAAGAACTCTAAATTTATGTATTGTTAGAGTTTGGAAAGGGGAGGGAAGCTTGCTACAAGATTAAATAACTGCAATGAAACATGGAGTTGTGCAATCTTGTTGCAAACTCCCCTCTTGATCTCAAAATTCAACAATACAAAAAGTTAGAGTTCATATTTATTTGGAACTTTGATTGAATTTTTAACAATATAGGTTGATTTTGAATTGAGCAAAACACCTAAGTGTAATGTACCCCTAGTTTTGACTTGGGATGTTTTCAATCAAATCATGTGAATGATGTAAATTTGCTAGTATGGATTCCTAGTGTGAAGCTCAAGGCCAAGGTTTGACAAGTGAATTTCAAGGCATCTATAATGTAAATATTTATGTATGGACCATGTGGTTGGCTTGTCATGTTAACTTGAAAGATAAATAAATATTATGTTGGAAAAATAAGAAAATGGTCCAAATTAGTTGTGTAAAGAGCACTAGAAGGGCTATGATTCCACTAGAGGGGAAGATGAAAGGGAGTCTATGGGAGATTAAATACTCTAATGCCTAGTGTCAACCTTAGAACT
Organism: Pseudotsuga menziesii; assembly: GCA_001517045.1. Taxonomy (NCBI): domain Eukaryota; kingdom Viridiplantae; phylum Streptophyta; class Pinopsida; order Pinales; family Pinaceae; genus Pseudotsuga; species Pseudotsuga menziesii. Next base: position 20,661 of record LPNX010587819.1, read on the forward strand.
CACCATTTTGTTGCCATGTACCTTAAATGGGGCAATTACTTCATTTTGACTATTAAATCCAATCATTAAATGCATGGGTGAGGTTGGTGGGAAAAGTATCCCCACGTAGTTATGGAAGCATGCCAATGATGAATATACTTCTATGACAACTATAAGAGTCCTCTCTTCTATGGTTAAAAGTTATGTGAGTTGTCTTTTTCACCATCCTCTCATCTCCTTTGGAGTTTACCACCACTCATTCTCATGTAGATTCTACACTAGGTAGTGTTTTTCTCATGTTGTTCATTCCATTTCCATTACCAAACCACAATATAAATTAACTAGTAGAAATGAGAGAAAAATGAATGGTTGTAGGTGAACATATAGGTTGGGTAAGATGGGAGCCTTTACCCATTATTTTTTTCTACTTTTGAATGCTTGAGAAGCCATGGATTAACGTTACATGAGGTTCTCCAACAACATACAACAAGTTGGACTCTTTATGCACACACTAGTAAGCATTGTCAAGGGTTTGATTTTATGAGGGAACTGTGGAGCAGTGAAGGGAAATGTCTTCCTTGTGTTGTGTGGGGTGGTATAAAAGATTGTCATGGTTGGGATGGTTGAGTGAGATCCTTGTAAGTGCTCAGAGGTAGGTAGTTTAGTTAAGCATGAAAGCAAATGGGTTGTAGGCTAAGAGAGGAGTTTGTATGTGTTTCCTTCACCTTGGTGGTTGTATAGCCCGACTAGTGGGTGGTATCTATAGTTGATACCTATGATTGGGTCGATTTTTTTTCACACAACCAATTGCTTGGATCTTCCTTGTTAAAAGACAAGTATTCTGTTGTTTATGAGCGTGGAATGATCTTTATTTTTTTTTCTATGATGAATATGTTTGTTTATTCATGATGTGTATGTGGATGGAGTTTATTTCCGTTGTGTTTCACATTCACGAATTGTATGTGCATTTCTTATTTATGGAGTCGAATAATGGCCCATGGGGCAAAATTTAGAAGCATAAAACTCGTATTTACCCCCTCCTTTAGTCGAAATAATGGATGGGGATGTGACACTAAAGGCATTATTCCACCATGCATGAGCTTTGACGCATCGTAGAACTACGCCCATGTCTAAAAACATTGTTGGGTTCCCATAATATTTCTAAATGAAAAGATTATTCATTTGCTACACGATTGACTTACTCCTTGAAGTAATGAAGTTATCTAATCTTGAAGTAAACTTTCCACCCATTCCTGAAATTTGATGACAAAAAAAAATATAATTCCCATCCATCTATAATTTTAATTAAAAGCTTTAATAATATTCATCGATTTAAAATAAGGGCAAAACTCCTGCAACATTGTCCATTATACATGACCCTTAACTCCCTATATAACTCCACTCATGTTTGAAATTTCCATCACATTTTTATCATTAACTTACGATATAACTCCACTCATGTTTGAAATTTCCACCACATTTTTATCATGGTAAAAATTTGGTAGGTCAAATTTTGTCGAGGATGATGAACTAAACATATTTGAAAACTCAAAAACTTTGGTCTTGTTAAAGTCTTCACAAGCATGTAGGGGTCACAATAATGTTGGGCACATGTTAGTGTGTTGGCATATTTGGACAATATGATAGTTTGAAACATTTATTGTGTGAATAGAGTGCCTAACTAGTGAATATGATATTTTAACGTTGGGCACATGTTAGTGTGTTGGCATATTTGGACAATTTGATAGTTTGAAACATTTATTGTGCGAATAGAGTGCCTAACTAGTGAATATGATATTTTTAAGGTCAACATAATGCTCCTTTAAAAGTCCACAAAATTTGTGTTTTCTCCCTTTTGCACATAATAAAAAATTAAGTCATAAAGTTGCTCTGTCTTGAAATATGTAACTTCTTTAATGAATGGACCAATGCCTTATTTTTTGTCATAATGAACTAATAATAATAAGAGTAATAATTAAAAATTCTATATTAAGGTGAAGCAAGTTATCATAGTTTTTTCTATCAAACATATTTTACTAGCTAGGTTGTGATTATATATATATAGAAAATTTGTGAGGACAAATATAGTTTAGTAATTTTTAAATTGTTTTGATCTATTTTTAGTTGTATGTTAAAGATGAATATATGTCTTTGTTTGAAAGATCTTGCTAAGTATTTAAATAGCATAATTTGAAATTCAAAGTATAAATGACAAAATAAAGTGAGATCTTAGTATGAAAAGACATAATTACCACAACAATAAACGATTGTAGATAATAACATATCTCAGTAGCAATATTTATATGGATGAAAGTAGTGTTCACTTACCTCTTCAAAGGGGCAACCTCCAAATGAAACCAAGCTCCAATTACAAAATACTTCACAACACGTCGTGTTTCATTACTTCTACTCCTAATATATAGTTTCTAGTGAAGGGGCTTCCTAGTAGGCATAACCTTCTAGTAAGCTCATTTAGTGAAGAATTTTTCAAGTAAGTAGAACCTTCTAGTAAGCCTTCATAGTGAAGAAACTTTCTAGTAAGTGGAACTTTCTAGAAGTCTTCTTACAAATATTGTTTTCACACTATATAGACTTTCTAATAACTAGAACCTTCTAACAAGTCTTTTTACAAATATTGCTTTCATGATATATCTACTTTATTGGTCCTATTTAATATATATGGCCTCAATAAATAACAACTTATCTATTAAGGGGGTTAGAGTAGAACCCTGTAAGATCCACACATTGTAACTTTTAATATTCTACATAAATTCCAACTATATAATTAGTTAATGTTATCATGTATATTCTTAGTTTTTTTCATGGAAAAAAAGTCGCAATTCATTAACTGGAATGAACCACATTGTTCATTGGGTCTGTAAGGCCTCTACATGTATATGTTCTTTACATTTCCTTTCCAATAAGTAGCCAAGCAAAAAACTGTTATATTTGCCTCATACAACCAAGCAAAAAACTGTTATATTTGACACATACATAATCCTGTATTTTTATCATATCACCATATTTGCCATTGGAAACATATTTATCATGTAAGTATTTGTCCAATGAGTTTTTCAACTTGGATGTGGTCCAAGATCACACTCAATGATTGTGTCATTATCCTGTTCCCATTTTTTGCCATATTCCATCACCAACCTGAAGCCATTGTTTTGATAATATATATGCAATCTTGTTTCTTTCCCTATAGATGTGGTGAAAACATATGTCTTGAAGATTACCAATCACTCTAGACAATTCCTCATAAAGTGGCTTAAGAAGAATATTCTTTGGTGATCTCTTTGGCCTCATCCAATCTATCACTAGCAAGGAATCGCCAAAAAATTGTAGTTTTTGAACACCCTTGGAATGAGCAAGAATCAATATTAATTTCAGTGCCATTAATTATGCATGATTTTTTGTACTCTTACCAAGTCCTATTGAAATCTTAGTCCAATGTGTATTTGAGAAGGAGATAATACCACCTGCTCCTCCATAGGTAGGATCCCCTTGTGAGCCTCCATCAAAGCAACACCACCAACCAATTTTGTCTATGATCTCAGCTATGATCCTTCTCTCCTTAGTTGGGCCGTTATCCTATGGAAAAAGTCAAGAATAACAAGGCTTTTTGTGGAATATACCTCAAGAGCTATAAGAATGTCTTTAAAGATGGCCTTGTTCCTTGCCAACCAAGCCCCTCGTATCACAAGGGATGGTAGGGCCTTATAGTCTGAGTAACCCATTTTTATCCATTCCTGAAAAACTTCTTGAAGACCTATCACCCTCCTCTCAAATTGAATACCTTCCACCAGAGAGGCATGAGAGCACATCCTTATGATGTAATGACACTGCACAATTAAATGAAATATAGTCTCACAATTGTCCTTACACAAGGGGCATTTACCAGGATTAATACTAAATTTTGTTTACTAAATGTTCCCATACCGAGACTTTATTTCAAAGGGCCTTCCACATAAAAATCTTGTTCTTTATAAGACAATGCAAAGCCCACATGTATATTCTTAATTATATGTATATTCTTAGTTATATCATGTCTATTCTATGTATATCATGTATATTCTTAGTTGTATGTGATTAAGTGACATTGTTTAATAGGTCCACATGTCATAACTTATATATATATATAATTAATGCTATTATCTATGTACTTAGTTATATATGAATATGTGAAGTTGTTTGAAAGGTCAACCTGTCATAATTTAGATATCATACATAGATTTCAAGTATACAACTAGTTAGTGTTATCATGTGTAAGTATTTATTGTACATATATTGAAATTCTAGATGTGAATAGGGGTTTACCATGATTCAAGGGTTGTTTATGGTGAAAAAATGTCTCTAGGGGTTTCAACCAATCTTAAGTCAACTTGTATTATCAAGATTTCGATCAAAATTCAAAATTAAATTGCAATATGAAGCTATGTAATCTTGTAGCAAACTTCACTTTGACTCTCAAGATTTGACTATACAAAAACTTAGAGATCCTATTGATTTGGAACTCATATTCTAAATCAACCTATATTGTTAAAGTTCAATCAATGTTCTAGTTGATGGGAACTCTAACTTTCTGTGTCGTCGGATTCCAAAAGCAAGAGGGAAGCTTGCTACAAGATTAAAAGGTTTCAATGAACTATGACGATGTGTACTCTTATTACAAATTGTCACGTCCCCATGCCTCCGACCGGCAAGGAGGAGGCGACTACAAGCTTCGAACACACAGGCTAAGAGCCCCATGAACATATGCATACATGAAGATTGCTGAAACAGAATGCTTAAACATACACACATGAACATTTATCATGCACAGATGCAAACATCTATCAGGCACAGCGAAAACATCATACATTTAAGCAAGCATTCATTTTAACATGTTCATCATTTTCATATCATTGACAAAAAATATGGTTGCAGAAGTAAAAATGGGCAAGATTACTTATCTTATGAAAACTTTGCTCCGCAACCAGCTACGTCGCTGCAACGTTCCACCCAACCATAGGCCAGCGTGCTCCTTAATCTCTCAGCAGCGCTGCCACCCCCGAGCTGGGCATGATTCTCCAAGGAATAAGGGAACTAGCAGGCTTACACATAGCCAGGGATATACACAACACAACCAAGCCAACATAGTTGGGTTTATCAGGCCATCAAGGAGCTAGAGAAGGCAAATTGCTAAGCTGGTGAGCTCATTACAGAGCCAAGAACACCTACACCAGAACTAGCCTGACC
>LPNX010587819.1:25949-47154 GCA_001517045.1 Pseudotsuga menziesii
ATGTGAATAGAGGTTTACCATGAATTTCAATATATGTACAATAAATACTTACACATGATAACACTAACTAGTTGTATACTTGAAATCTATGTATGATATCTAAATTATGACAGGTTGACCTTTCAAACANTGCTATTCAAGGGTGATGGAGAAGAAGGCCAGCCCTCTAGCTCTGTTTGTGTGGTTTCCAGCCACCAGGTTTATCAAGCAAATCTAAGCCAACATCCCTTCTCCTCTCACAGTTCGAAGACCAACCATTGCGCTCAGGCAATTAATTTAGCTGTCACAGCTTAAACAAGGAAAGCCAAATCCTGAATCGTTCTTGGCCCTATCGTGGCCAAAACGATTCCCAAACGAATTATAGCAGTCCCCAAACGTAACAACAGACACAACTCACGACATGGGAAAGCAACAGTCCCCAAAAGAGAAACGTAACAGCATACATTACCAGCAACGTGGAGAAACAACAACTCGTTCTGGGCAACGAAGTCACTAGAAGAAATTACACAGACCACGCTGGGAAGGAATTTACAGTCTCCTGACCTATGTGTGAGGAACAGCAATGTAGAGCCCACAAATCAACCCGTGAGGAAAGGTTCCGCCCACACCATTCACAAATTCGCAGAAGAAAACCGCGCGGGTAAAACCCAGGAAAATTCCTGTGCGTGAAAACAATGAGCAGACATATGGGAAGTGCGTGAAGGTGAACAACTACAGGGAGGACGCGAAATTGCAGTGCGTGGGTGTTCAGCAACTCGTGGAAATGAAGAAAATGTCTGCGTGAGACCAAAACCGCCCAGAGCCTGTGCGTGAGGGGGAAACAGACAAAATCGTGGTAAGAGTGGAATTGCCTGTGTGAGTGAAGTCCACAGGGGTGGAGTGTGCGTGGGGGTGTGGACTGACAGTCCTGCCACCCCACTCCCAAAACCATTAACTGCCTCAACCACCAGCAACCATTATTCAATGAAGGTGGTTGGATAACACAAGGGGAGAAGACACATGGGCATTTTTCTCTCATTGGCCAAGGTTTAACAATTTCCCCACCCTTATCCTTGTGAAAATCATGCCCCTTTCGATTTAGTTGCCGCGATCGTAGCTGGTCGGGTTCATTTAATTAATTATAGATGCATCTTTACATGATGACCAACATAATATATATATATATATATATATATATATATATATATATATATATGTTGCATGCCCCGATATGCCATCGGTGACAATTTAAATCCAAAACATAGCATTACTGATCAATGGTGGGGCCTTGGCCTTTAACTCCACAGCATGATCATTTACAATATACACATCATATACATCTAATGCAACGGGGTCAAAACCGAGACGTGACACAAATTTCATTCTCATTCTCAAAATTTGACTATACAAAAGGTTATAGTTCCTATTGGTTTAGAACTCTAATTATAAATCATCTAATATCATTAAAAGTTGAATCAAAATTTTGGTCAATCAGAACTCTAACTTTTTGTGTTGTCAGATTTTTGGAATGGGATGGAAACTTGGTGTGAGAGTAAACAACTTCAATGAAATATAGAGCTATATAATTTTATAGTGAACTTCCCTCTTGTTCTCCAAATATGACTAGCTAGAATTCCTATTAATTTTGAACTTTAATTGAATTTTGAACAATGCTGGTCAATCTAGAATTGCCTAAAACCCTTAAGGATATTGTTCTACCATACATGAGTTTCAAATCATAGTAAAACTTTGTCATATTCTTATTAGATTAATAATTAAAAAAAGGATTATTTCCCTCAAAATCAACTTCCTCAGAATATTAGATTAATAATTAAAAAAAAGATTATTTCCCCTCAAAATCAACTTCATAAAATATAGAGCCATCAAATAGGAGGAGATGTGTAACTTCTTAGTGACACGTCTTTTATAAAAAATAACATGTCCCCTCAAATTACATATATAAATTACACAAATTAAAGTAATTAAAACCAAAAACATTACATTATTCACTTTATCAATATTTCTACTTTAATTACTCACTTCATCAACATGTCTACTTTAAAAATGAATTTGCAGATCTAAAATTTAATCTCTTTCATGGCTTCATAAATCTTTTTTTTTAAATAAATCTTATCCTGAACTATTCCACTAAAGTACCACTTTCGTGAACTCCTTCCCCCTTTGATTAATAAACATAATTTTGATAACTATATTAATGACAAGACACTACTAAGTCTTCCGCCAACGAACCTTTTGTGGAAATATTCAACGACGCAGCACGTGGGGCACTCATGATTGACTAATACATGACCAGAAAACAAAAGCGAAGAGTCAGCCGATTGCTGGAGTAGGCTGTCGAGATTTATAGTCGAAGGGCCGGCTAGCAATTAATTGTGCGGCTTACAGGAATCGATAGCTGGATCTCTGCACACCGCAAACCCTCGTCTTCATCATCTATGGCCTTTAACTTCCGCCAGAGTTGCAGCAGATACTTGAATTGAGAAAAAAAATATGCGGTAGTTCCAATGAGCAGAGAAGATATTCATATGCTTGAAAATTTAAATTCATGGAATTCAGAGCACTAATAGAGAGAAGCAAGAGATGTCTGGGAGTGGGTCAGCAGAGAGGTCGCAGGGTCAAGTCTCAGCGGTGCTGCGGCTACTGAATGAGGTCGTCAGGGGGTCGAGTGGAATCCCATGGGATAGCGCGCGGCGCTTTTCGGAATATGCCAACAGACTGGAAGTGATAATAGACAAGGTGGACAAGATTTTATCAGACCCGCCGCCTCCGCCCGTCCAGACTGCTTTGAGAGGCATAGCGGCCGATTTGCGCAAAGTTAAATCCACGATAGACGTCTATAACAACAAATGCAAGATTTATGTACTTATACATTGTAAAAACCTGTGCAAGAATTTGCAGGAGACCGCGCACAGTATTGGGTATTGGTTAACATTGCTCGACCTCGGCCTCCAGAACAACAATGACTTGCAGAAAAAGTCCGACCAGTTGTCACGCGAAATGCAACAAGCGCAATTCGCTGTGAGTCCTTTTTACCCCTTTCTTCCATTTTCCCTGTAATTTTGCTTGCTGACAAGAGATAAATGATATTTCATGACTTCTAAATCTTACTTCAGCAATAACGCTTTCATAGGACACTAAAAACCATCAAAATTATGTTCTTGTTCATAAACTGTAGTTCAGGTAGAAGTCTGAAATCCATAGTTCAGTAATTTTATCGAACAATGTTATCTATATATAGTTGTAGGTTAGCTTTATGAGTCGTCAGAAAATTCTGCCTAGACAAGGTCTAGAATTTAACTCAAAGTGGGCAGTTTTTGTGTATGTGAGAAGTCTCTTAAAAGTTGTTTCGCTGCAGAGATGGGTGGTTAACATTTATATATATATATATATTTCTGTTCATTTTACAGTTTAGTATAATGAATTGTGTAATTAAAAATGAAAAAAAAGGATTATAATAATTAAAAAGAATATAATAATAAGACAAGTTAATCCAAATTCATTTAAAAGTTAAACTTCAATTTTTAAATCCCTGTAAACTTTGAATAGCAAAAAAATCTATTCTAATGTTCAACAAATGACAACGATAAATATATTAAAAACTAGACGAAAAGAACTTACATTTTTTTTTTCAAATTTCTAAACTTTTTATTAAAATTTTCTTATAAGATTTTATTTTTCTAAAGGCTAAAACCAGTTTTAGTTAGTACAGCCAAACATAGGACAACTATGCTTGGATATGCTCTCAGTATACTCAATTTTGGCCAAACAGTCTTATGCATTCTGACATTAATAGCTTTTGTTATGCATATTTACATTGATGGCCCTCTCGTTCATAATGTCCTTTGTGACTTCAGACATCTTCATTGTTAATTGACCCTCACTCGTCAGTCTCACTCATGAAGATTATAACTTCTTTTTTCCTCAAAAATATAAATGGGATCGCTAATGGGATCCCTAACGATAAAATGGTTCTTAGGTATTAGAGTAGGGGTTTTTGTGAAATGTGTTATTGCAGTAGCCTGTAAACGACTATTTAGGCCAAGAGCAGCCTCTATACTTCCTTGTGGGAGTCCGTACCTTTTCAAGAAAATTTCAGACTTATATGGCAAGTAATTTGATTGAGGATTTTCTTTATTTCCTGGGTACTATCTCGAGACACCTCAAAATACAAAGGAAAGCCTATGAGGCTGGGAAAACAGAGTGCAAAGGACGATAAAACAGAGCCAGGATTAATTATCACTGTTGCCTTAGTTTTCCCCAATACAACAGTGAAAATGTTGAAGAATCAAATACCAAACCCAATCTTCAGGACCAAGCACTCAACTGTGATTTCTGAAATTCTTTTTAAAACTAGATTTAGCTGTAGATAGGCTTGAACAAAAGGCTTACTTGGGATGCCGAAGTCGAGATCTCCACACAGCTTATGGGAATGCCAAACAATCCCAGCTCCCTCGATGCTGTTGGACCATGCTACCAGAGCCGAGACCAAGTGATCCATAAGGAAAATGATCCCACCTTCAAGCTGGAGATCATGTAATGCCATGTTTAATTGCCTTTGCTCCGTAGTTGTTCTGAGTAAATGGAAAGGAAATCCTGCACGAGGAGAAGTTAAGGCCACAACTCTGATGTGTCTTGTTGCACTACACCTATCATTGGCCTGGGTTCATGCAGCCAGGATGGGGGTATTGGATTTTGGTTAAAAGGATTGCACTCCATCATGGAATTAAAATGACCTTAGGGTCTCCACTGTTTTCCACAAACATTTCTTTTGAAAGACTTGTTGTCTTGTTTGCCATGACATCTGCTCTATGGTTATTACTTGTCGAATATGGAGAAGATGGAATGAATTGAGAGTGTCTAACATATTTAAAATTTGAGCCTTTATCCTACCAAGCACTGCATTATCTTCATGATGACGATTTCTCAGAAGATTGATGATCAGGGCTGAATCTCCAAAAATGAGAACTGTCTTGATGTTTCTTTCAATTACAAGCAAGATACTGATGTAGAGAGCATGGATTTGTGCCTGATTGTTGGTCATTTTCACTAATCCCCATGTTTTATTGACTTCTTCATTTCCTCCAGGGTCAAGGATGATCCCTCCCACACTTGCCACCACTTGTTGTTTGCTGCTATTTTTTTGGTAAGCTAGTAATACTTCTATTAGTGATAAAAAAAGATTTACATACAGTCATAATATCAAGTTTTTGGCTGGTCCGAAGGGAACCCGTACCACATGTAAAACAAAATTTTGGCACTTTCAGTTTTATCTACCAAATTAAGTCTATAAACAGTATTGAGCTTAAGCCTATGTAAAGTTTCTATGTTCTGAGCATATTCACTATAACCAGAAAAAATAGACTTGAAGACCTAGTATTTGTGTATCATAGTTTTCAGGAGGGTGGCTGACTGGAGTCTTCTTGCGGTTCTCGTTTTTAGCCTCGAATAGTTGGTTCAATGCATCCCACATTTCCTTAGTTGTTTTCTTCTCATCTAGATGTGGAATCATTGACGAGTATTTTCATTTGCTTCAAGATTATTTGTTTGTTCCTCCTATGCACAAGTTGTCTAATTTTGACTAGTTTCCAGTTTTGAAGCAATATCCAGACTTCAACACCTTTAAATCCTATTCTGCAAGTTGTTGCAGTAAGAAGAGACTTAATTGAACTCATCCCAACCTTAAGATCATGAATTCATGACCTTTAGGTGCCTTTAGAATTGAGTTGCAAATCTGCTAGTTGAATTGTCCTGAATTATGAATTTTCTTCCTAGCTTCCAAACTTTGTCAGATTGAGTCTAATTGTCCTTATCAATGTTTTCATAGCAGGTTGGGGGCAGAAACATACCAGCCACTTCTAGTTCTGCACCAGAAGCCATTGGGTTCCACATAAGTCTTGGGGCCATTGCCTTGAAGCTAATTATCTTATCTTATGCAACATCATCACCATAGATAAACAAGGGAGTCATTTTCTTAAGGGGCCTCTTTTTCCATCACTGCATAGGATGATCCAATACATGGCTAGGAGATACAAGGAATTATATTGATCAAACAATTTGTTATCATCATCATCCTTAGGTCTAAGCCTTTACATTATATATATCGTAGAGTGACGAGAAGGTACATGAAGATCTTGGCCAACATCGTTGCCTTTTCAATCCTTTTGGTTTGATTGAATCCCAGTCTTCTTCTTCTTCAACTATGTGGTGCTCTCCTTGTGCCATGTCTTCCTTGGCTGTTTGGAACTCTACTTGTTGTTCTTCTTTGTTCCCAATGATCTAGCTGATATGTGGCATCACTTCCTTTGATTCAATTGTTTTGTCTTGTGCTGGTCTGTCCTTTCCGTTGCTGTGCCCAAAACTCAAAACTGTCAAAATTTGAAATGATGGGACCAACACACGCTGCATTGGAGTTGCAAAAGGCACTGTGTTTGTTGTAAAGGAAAGTTTCCTATGGCTAGGGTTTAAGAGGCCATCAATGTACTGGGGTTGAAAAAGAGATGCAAATGGTTCTGCAAGTAAATACAAGCAAGATCAGAAATTAGAATGGTTCATACCTTAGCCAAACGAAGGTTGATCCAAGCAGCCCTTCATTCCTCTTCTTGCTCCTCTCGCTCCAAGAGACCTGCAAAACGAATTATATCTTCCTCAAACCAATATGACCACATATAAAGCAATGATAATCAAATAAACATGAAATAATAATCTGATTGACATCATAATATGATCATAAACTGAGATTCAACCACACATTGAACAATAATTTGGGAAGAAGAAGGACATCACATCTTTATTAATCATGAAATGAAGTACAAATATACCTTCTTTTCAAGTTGGGCACTTCACGAAACCTTGATCTGGTTTTGCTGCTTCTCTTTTCCAAGGAACTCAGCCTCCAAGCTCTGCAACACAAGGGGATGATCACTAGGGCAAAGGTAGGGGAAAAGAGAGTCCCAATTCCTCCAGCGTGACAATGCAAAAGTTCAAGTCCCCTCTCATGGACCTCCCTACCTCTATTTATATGCTTTTGAAGAGTAGGGTCAAAGACAAATTAGTTACAACTGAAGGAGTCAGTTGCATAACCACCCAAACTACCAAAACTTCGAAAAAGGTATTTTTGACATGAATACGCGGGTTGCAGAGACATCAATCGCGTATGTAGTAAGTATACGCGGGTTGCAATGCAAATGCTCGCGTATGACACGCGGGTTGCAATGCAAATAGTCGCGTTTTCAGGGTATATGCGAGTATTATATAGACAAGTCGCGTACAATACGCGGGTTTCCTTAAGGAAACACGCGTATGCATAAAAAATCTCATTTTTAGGTACTTCTGGGCATTGTTAGACTTTGGTGTCTTCTGAAAAGTTTTAGCTAACTGAAGTATATTTCCAACGGTGCAGAGATGAGGTCAAAGGGAGTTACAGAACTCAAGATATGGGTCCTCCAATATAGTTGTTTTTTCAGTGACTTTCATGAAGTGTCGTCATGGAAGTGTCGACATGCGACGAAATCATGGGAAAGTGGTCACAGGCAGAGATGTGTCATTTTGAGCTATAACAGTGTTGATCAAATTGTATTGTATGTCGCATTAAGGTTTTAGATGGAGAAATTGGTTCCCTTGATTCTTCCTCTTCTAACTCTGCATCTTCTTGGTCCTTGTTTACTTCCTCTGGATCCTTCACGTCTTCCTCTTCTATCTCTACTTCCTCCGATTCCAAAGGGATTTCCTTGCTTGTCTCCATTGAAGGGTCTTCATGTACCTGATTATTTCTTGAATTGAAACCTTCGCTGAGGTCTTTTAAGTTTTATGTTATATTTATAGGATCCATTGGAGTTACTGGTTCATGTTTTGGCTCTAGAGGAATCATAGAAAGTTTTTCCTTTGTGTTGTTCTTGTCCACTTCCTCTAAAACGTTGAGGGTCTCAAACTTGGTGTTGTTCGTTATGGGCTGATTTTTCTAGGTATCCTTTGGTTGTTGTGACCCCTTGGATAACTGCTTTCTTTGCATATTAGAACCAACTTGAAAGGGTTCCACTCTTGATTACTAGAAGGATTTATTTTCTGGTTTGAGGAAGCCTTGTTATATTGGGTCTTCATATAGTTCTTAGCGAAGTGTCTGTATTCGTGACATAAGTCGCATTTAAATAGAATTTGCTCATAAGCAAGTGCTTGAAGATGACTCCATCCGCACATATATTAATTTGGGTTGCCTTAAGGAGGCGCTTTTTTAGATCCACTTCCACACATGTTTTGTCACAGAAGGATAAATTGCCTTTTGGTTCAGCTTTGCCAATGAATTGCCTTAAGTTCCAACTTGTTTCCTATATCTCCAAGAGTATTTTCATCCTACAAAATTAGTGGAAGGTGAGGCAATCTAACCCACTCGAGGGCTGTGATTATCCTTTAGGTTTGAAATTAAGAGATCACCGAGTTAGAAATAAACCCCCAAGTCTCATGAAGTAGAGTCTAGAGTGGAAGATCAAATCACAATCTTCATTGCAGTGGAACAAACAAATAATCTTGAAGCAAATGAAAATACTCGTCCTTGGAGCTTGGAAGCCCATTGTTATGTATCCATGTTTTTGGTATCCATGTTTCTGGTTCTTGGACTAGGTGATAGTTAGTAAAATTTTCCACTAGGGCGTGCTCATAGAGAATTGAGGGTTTTTTTCCTTGAAGATGGAGTTAGAAGATCAATCTGAGGAACGACATCCAACTTTTTAACAAATTGGTTTTGCAATAAGTGTGCTCCTTTAGCCAACTTCAAAACGCAAACTAGTGATGTGAATGCCTCAATCTTTGCATTTGATGCACCTACAATTGCCATGGACCACAGTAGGGATCCACAAAGGATGGCTTGGGCTTGTTCAAGCCAAAAATTTAAGAGAAAGAATGGCACACATGCCATGGACAAGCTCCAATGGAGTCCAGCACAAGCAAGATGGCTGCTAGGGGAAGACCTGTTGTCGGCTTTCACGCACCTCAGGGGTGTTGGCGTTGTTGATTTTTCTGAGTAGCATCGAGAGCCCATCTCTTAGGAGATTGGGACCACGGTGAAGACTCAACCCAGTGTTGAGCGAACATTCTGTTGAATGGTAGATTTCTGGTTTGGGACCATGATATAGACCCAGCTCTGCCCTGGGTAGACTCAACCTAGTGTTGAGTGACCATTTTGTTGAATGGTAGACATCTGGTTTGGGACCACGATGTGGACTAGTCTAGTACTGGTAGACTCAACTTAGTTCTAAGTAGCCATTCTCTTGGAGAATGGAGGCACCTGGTCTGTTACCAGGAAGGCACTGTAAGCCCTAGACTGGGTTTAGGCATGTGTCGCACTCTGACCCTTGATCTATGGGCTTTGTGTACTTCTCCAAGGATTAGCTACCCTTGGTTAAGTTACCCTAGTACCAGATTTAGGTGTCACACAGAGTGTGAGATAAAAGCATTAGTAGCTCTCTTGGTTTATGATGATGTACTTCTGGAATCAAAACGACCATAGGGGCACTTGGAAAAAGGCTAAAGTCAAAGTCAAAAATAGATAAGGACTTTTGTACCACAGGTGAAAGTCAAAATTAAATAAAAAGACCTTTTTGGTAAGAAGGTAAAAGTAAAATTAGAAAAAGAATAAAATATTATTATTTTATCTTTTCTAATTTTGGTCCACTTACAGGTGAACGGAGACTATAAAAGAAGATCAAGTCTTCTCATTGTGATATACAAGTTTGTTCTCACAGGTGAAGCTGCTATTACTGAAGAAGACTGTTTCATGTTCTTGCCTCAACTAGGGCATCCATTCTCAGCAAACCCTCATCTAGGGTTTTTATCAGAAAATCTATCTATAGCATTTTTGGATAGCCACCTTCAACATTTTGTTTTTTTGGCAGCCTTCTTCATTTTTTGGACAGATCGGGCCGCTGAGATTTTTCATGGGCAACCCTTCTTCTGTTTTCGTGGGCAGTGCTTCTCCGGGCAGCCTTTTAGAGGGCACTGCCCTCTTGGCACCTCTGGGCAGCCTCTAGCAGGCATACCCGTGAGGGTTGAGGCCCGTAAGGCACCCTCAGGAAGCTCGTGGGCATCCCCGTGAGGGTTACCGAGGCCTAACAGGCCCTCCGGGAAGCCCGAAGGCAGACCCGTGAGGATCTTGTGGCAACTGTAAGGTTGCCAGGCCTTTAACAGGCCCTCAGGCCAGCCCAAAGAAAAGACGGGCAGCAGAATCATGGCACCCGGGCAATGCATGACCGGGCAGGAGAAAGGCAGACAGGGCAGAAGCAGGAAGTTTCGGGCAGGTCAGAACTCAGTTTGGGCAGCCATTGACAGATCTGAGAAAAATCTGATTTTTGCAGATCTGAGAAGTTATTTGACAGACTGTTTTGGACAGTCCTTTCTAGGCAGATCTGGAAATTTCTACTGCTAGGGCTTGATATTCTAGCTCTGATTTTTACTGAGAATTTTACTGTAACTGTGTTTAAAACCCAGATTTGGGTTTGAGAAACTTTTTGAAGAATTTCCTAAGTCATCTCATTTACGAGATAAGCTACTAATGCTTTTTGGGGTTTTTGTCCTTTGAAGGTTTTCCCAGTGATAAATCTTGTGTCCATTGTGTTGATGTGATGAATGTGTTTTTACTGCACTTGTTACTTGTTTAAGTTTATTTGCAATTTTTTTAACTGTTTATGCTAATGCTAAAATTCAACAGGTGTGGCGTAAATCTTCAAGCCATTGGGTGTGTCCTGTTGATGAAATTGTCATTGATGCCAACATGGTATTGATGTCATCAATATCACCACTTTGTTGAACTCTTGAAGAAGCCCTGCTGATGATGTTGAAGACCCTAGAGATAATCCTGAAGCCTTGGCAGACAATGGAGAAGCCCATGAAGTCTTGGAACCTTTGATGAAGACCCTGATGACCTTGCAAAGGTCATGGAGCCCACTACTGGCAATTCAAGTCATTTCATGATGGCCTGTACAAATTGAAGAAAATATGAGTAAAGGATCTTGTCAATGCAAGCAAGACCCTCATAAGATGATAGCCCTTGTCATGCCCTTTCCAACGGTAGGTGGCACGTCACGTGGTTCCTCATGGTTGATGAGATATTATCTTTTGAAGTTGACCCAACGAAAATTATAAGTCAGCTCAGTCAAACACAAAGTCGGCTCAGTCAAAGTTTTATTAAAAATAATAAAATATTTTTATAGTATGTCGGCCCCATTAAAAATAAATTAAATATGTATGTCGGCCCTAAAATTATGGAGGATAAATTAGTATAAATACCCCACGCAACTCTTCATTTTTCACATGGAAATTTCGGCCATCTCTGAGGCAGCCGCAGGAGCAGTGGAAATTTTTTGTTGGGAGCAGCTCGTTTTGTGTGGAAATTGTCTGTGGAGCAGCAGAGATTTAGGGCTGGTCATTTTCTACAGCAGTCTTTGTCCTCGGGCTGCTACAGCAGCTCTTAAAGGTCTGAGATTTTTCAAGTTTTTTTTTTCTGTAACCTCGTGGGAGCTTTGAGGAAATTCGGAGGTTTGACTGAGGCAAATTTCGGAGGAGCAGTCCACTGAGGAAAATGCAGGAGCAGTCTGTGTAAAACGCAGCAGCAAACATTTTTGAAGTCTGATATTTTTTTTGAGATTTTTGAAGGTTGAAAGTAGCCACGATAAGTAAATTTCGGTGGAGATGGAGCTCTGATTTTCAGACTGTTCTTGAGGCAAAATTTTGGCAGCAACAGACTGTGTTTTTCAGGCAGCAGCAGAGTTTGTTTTCCACAGAGAAATTTAGGGCTTGTTCTTTTGCAACAGCAGAACTGTTTTGATGTCTTTTGGGGGATTCAATTGATGCTAGTGTTTGCAGCAGTCTAAGTTTCTGTTTTTGCAACAGCAGCAATGAATTAAGTGTGCCCTAACTTGTGGATGACAGTGATGATGGCAAGCTAGAGTTTCTAAAATCCACACTTGCTTGGAGACCTTGTCACAAGCATTCAAACAAGCATACACCAGTCCACATTTTGCAGTAGAGCTTGAAGTTGACTGAGGTAGTGGACTAAGGCAGCTAAATGTTGGACTTGCTTGGTCCAAAGTCTTTCATGCTTGACTTGTGTCAGATAAGGATCATTGCTGCCTTCTTACAGTTTGAATTAATGGTGAGCAAACAGTCTAAAGTTACATGCTAAAACAGTCCAAAATATTCATGCTTGAAACAATCCTGTTTTGAAGACTATACAGTCCGAACTCATTTGGAAATTGATTGCTGAATTGTTCTAGCACTTGCCTAAACAGTCTTGGATGGTGATGAGGTTTCTCTTTGACCTTTTTCTCATGCCTAAAACAGTCCAAAATTGATGGAGGTCAAGGATAGCAGCAGAGGGTTGCTACAGCAAATGATGGTTTAGATTTAAATTTGGACTTGTCTAGAGTGTCAAAACTGTCCCAAATTTTGTGAACAGTTTGAATTTGCAGCCACTGAGATACGAGCTTTGGAGTGACTCCATCTTGTTTGAGGTTTTCTATATTTATTGTGTGAATAACAGTGGTACATTTATAGAGAAGTGTGCAATTGTGTACAGACTGAGGTATGTACTGATTATATTTGGCTTAGTTTTTTTTTGAAAGAAAATGTGACAAAATGGAGATTGAGTACCTTTAGTGATATATCAATCCTTGTGAGGCCTGTGAACTAGAAGATGTATTATTTATTGAAACATCATTTAAGGACAATATTATGGGCAGTTCTGTAGTGAACATTGAAAAGGTTAAATTGAACAGTAACAACCTTTGTTGAAGTAGTTTGTAAGAGGCTTTACAAGAAGTCAAAGGATAGTTTGTGGCTGGGTTTGATGACAAGATTACCCTGACTGACTAGTGACAGTTGGCAGCCTTCACTTGTACAGTTGCTTTGACTTAACAGTATCAACATTTGTTGAAGTATCCTAGACTTAAAAATAGCAAGCAGACTTGACAAGTGACAGTCTCTTTTGATGACAGCAGTAGAAGTCCAACAAGTTGACTGTAACAATCTTTGATGTGATTTGCAACAGCAATAACTTGAAAGTAATTTTTGACAGCAGTAAACAAGACATGGACAGGATGCTGATGTGACAGAGATTGCTTGTGATGAAGACATGATGCTGGTGGACAGAATGCTGATATGATGCAAAGCTGCACTCCTACGCTTGATGATGATGATGACTCTATGATTCCCTAGTTACATACGGTAGTAGCAGTAATGTTTCAGAAGTGTATACACAGTTCAATTGTCTGCTACAAGTGACAGTACATTTACAAAGAGGTATGTACAGTGATGTGTATGCTATATACTTGTTGACACAACAATGAATATGCAGTGAAGTGTATACAGTGGTATACTTACAGTAATATAAACATAGTGACAAGTGAATAGATACAGTGGTAAAGTAATGTTTACTATGATGTTATATATGATGTTGTTCATGATGATATGTTGATGCACATACACATTGTGATGGAAATGCATGATTTGATGATGCATGCTCTCCTATGACGAACAACTCCATGATAATGATGCATTCTACAGTATGATGATCTAATGATGATGATGTATGCTACACATAGCCTTATATGATGATGCAGACCTTGATTAGACCAACCTTATTGATGATGATGATGCATACTCCTTGATTATCTCAGCCAAGACATGACAAGTTGATGGCAGCAACAGTTCATTGAACAGACCTTGATGAATCAACAGTGTATTGAGCAATTGTGATTGATGGTTGATGTGCACAGATACTTGAGCAGAGATTGAGACTATGACCAGCAGGAGTGATGATGAGCAGATGATAAGCAAATTATGACCAGCAATGAAGAATGATGATCAGAGCCGCAGAGATTGACCAACAACAGAGCAGATTGAAGAGACAAGTGATGTTGATGTGATTGATCAAATAATGTAACAGTGAGCTTTAATTGTGAAAGCAAGCTTGTCTTGCTTTTGAGGTTAGGATACCTCAAACCCTTCTTAGCAGGGTCTAAGAAAACCAGGCAGGGTCCTGGATAAAGAGTAGGTGCTCTATGTATCGGTAGGTGTTGATTTTGCCTAGCGGTTGTAGCCGGACCAAAATAATATAAAAAGATTACAAATCTATATTGTGTTGTGTTATGGTTTCTGATGATCTAAATGCTTATGCTATGTGAATGATGTTTATGAAATGATTATGGTAGAATAATGGATTGATGAATTGGTAGCTAACCGTGATAAGCTAAAATTTGGCTTCACACTGATTCAACCCCCCCTCTCAGTGTCAACAATGGTGCGTCCTTGGGGGTAAGTCTCGAGTTGAGATACTGTCACTCAACACTCAACTCCTTCGTCTATGCCAATCCTAGCGAAGCCAAGGGGGTGGTCCCTATAGAAGAATCTAAGGCTTTTAAGCTAAGAAACAAAAGATGAAATTAGTCTAGGAGTTTGAAATGAATTACTGAGACGAGACTTGTAATGATTTAGATAACTTCGATAGCATATGAAATCTAAAGCATTCACAACACATTGATTAATTTAAGTAGAAAGTAAAGATTGTAAACCAGTGCTGTGGAGTCAATGGTGTTGTAAAGGGAAACGCTGTGCAAGTGTATCTTGGCCAGTTTTAGTTATTATGGATGAAATGGATTAAGGGGAAAAGGGGATTCCCGATATACCGTGAGCTACAAGGAATATGTCTAGATTTCAACTAATGTGGCTTCGCATAAGGACATGTGGGCTAGATGGAGTCACGGGGGTGTGTCCAACACCACACCAAACGAGGTGTAGCCGGATAGGGCCCCGCGGTCACTTTCTAGTTGTTCCCGCTTCCTTTGCAAAATTTGCCCAGAAATAGTGAAGCTCGAAAACGCCGGATTTTCATTATTTTTTGTGGGCGATTGATTTTATTAAAATGAGTTTTTATTAGATGTGAAAGATTAATGAGTGCACACTTTCGCTGTTGGTTATCCCAAAGCTCAGGGCGGACCTGCGATGGGCAAGAGCATACACAAAAATGACAGATGTTTATTCCAATCACTGTACTTGAAAAACAGAAAAGCATAACATTAAATTCTGAAACAAATTTAGAAACTATACAACCTGTTAAGGTGGAGTGTGTGATTGTGTTACAAAAATAAAACAAAAACTTAGAAAAATTCACACCATGAAAAGACAAGTGCAAATCCCCCTGGGGGGATGGGGTGTGGGCACTTGGTTGCCCACCTGATCTCCTTTGTTATGGTAATTACAATGCTTAAAGAGTCCCTCTTTCTCCTTATAAGGTCAAAGGAAAGAGGTTACAATAGTATGAAGAAATGTTAAGGATGAAGAAGAGGGTTCAAGGATGTCTTTGTTTGCTTGAGCTTGCCAACATTGGTGCTTAAATCCTCTTTTTTTGCTGTCTTAATACAAAAACCAGCAAAGATATTTAGTAGAAAAAGTGCCCAAAATCACTTTAAGAGTGATTCGGGCAAACTAGAAAAATACTAGAAAATTATTCTTAGTTAGAGACTAAATCTTGAAAACAATGAATTAAGAAATTTGAGCTTGCGAGACCCAATTTCTTAGGATCTTGGATAGCCTTTAAGGGGCTGCCAATAAAACACTTTGATGCTAGATATTAACCTTAAAATAAAAGAAAACTACTCAAATTACAAGCTTTTAAGATTTACTTGATATAACTTGAAAAAAAGTAGATTTCTAAGCTAGATCTAAATGAGAAAAGGTAAAACTTTATGCAACTTTTAGATCTAAGCAAGATATTCTTATAAATTATATCTAGAAAGATTTTAACATTTTAAAGTAATAGATCTAAGAAATAAGAAGAGGTAACCAAAGGAAATAGTTTGATTTAAATGGAGAAAGAGAAGAAGAGGTGGCTTGGTGCTCGAATGATCAACCGTGGAGCTTTCCGGTGGAATGTCGAGGGACTATGTCTTGAATATGTTGGAGAAAATGAGGAAGCAAATTAGATCAACACTTTCTCCAAACTAGGATACTTGCAACTAATTAAAGGCTTGCCAAGATACTTGTGAGATCCGATTAATACATATATAGAGAGAATAAAACAACATGCCAATAAACTTATTGGACATGTAAGATCTATATCTCTAAACATACATATAAAAAAGAATTAGCCAATAAACTTATTAACTAAAATCTTTTCCTACCAATCGATACCAATCATTCGAGGCCAAATCCACATGATCATAATAAGCAAACTATGAAAAAATTACAAGTTACCTCAATGAGACATGGCAATGCTCATCCACACAATAGAACACGATACCATCTAGGCTCTAAATCCTTCTTTATTTCAAGCAAAACAACTATAACTATTACAACCAACAATCTTACTCTCTATCCAAATCGAACTTGTTTTAATAAGAGCCAAGGCGTTGCTTATATAAGAAAAATGAGAGCAAACCCCAAGGGAGGCAAATTTGCCAAGTGTTGGAGATTTTTGAGATGATTGGGGGCGAACTAGGGTGAACTAGAGGTGGTAGGTGCCACCTCTCACAAAGTAGGTCACCCCTGCCTCTTTTTGTGACACATATACAACAAGAGGTGAACTTTTTCATGGATAAATGTGCCCCTCTAAGGAAAAATTCGCCCCTTCATGGATTTGATTGGAATTCGCTTGATTTGCTTTTGATTTGGTCTCCAATTAGCCCCATAATCATCCTTAGTTGAACTAGAACATATCTTGGACAAGTTCCCATTGATTTAGGGATGTGTTTTTTTTCCATATTTTCCCTTTTTCTAATTTTTTATTCACTTTTTGTTTTTTTGGAGATTTTTCACTTAAGTGATAAATTAATCACTTAAGACTTAGGAAAAGTGGGTTTTGGGGTATAGTGGGTGCTCTGAGTTTGAAAACAAGCACCCCCATGGAAAATTTGCCCCCCTAGCCACACTTTTATGACACTTATAAATTTCCCAATTAAACTTTAAAAAATAGCCTAAGTTTATGAGAAAAATGATTTTTTCTCAGAAATTAAAAAAACCTAAGGGGGACCTATTGCAATGTTCATATGACTCAAAAAAGTGACTAGCATGGTAATATACATAGAAACCTAGATTTTAATAACCTCCCAAGGCCTAACCACCAAGGCGAATACTCTAGCTTTGGATGTTGAGTGAAGAACTTGAAAATTATAAGTCGTTTGTTCAATAACTGATAATTAACAAGATAAAAAACACTCTAGAGTATTGCATTGATAGTTAACCAAGCCTTTTACAAAAAGTCATCATGCTACGTCAACTTATTACAATTTCCCTATCGGGTATGAATATGTAAAATTTTAAAAAGGGGCCAAAATTGGCCCTCAAAAGTCTTCTAAACTTTTGAGCACTAATAATGAACAAGGAACTTGTTCACAACTTCAACGGCTCTGTTATCACGAATCTTGTAGATGCCTCGTGATGTGATCCTATTTAGGACGGCAGAGGAAAGGCATCTAAAGTCATGACCTATGATATCCAAGACTTCCGAAAGAACTCGGATGTCACACCAGTCAAGGATACCGGCACTTTGGGCCCAGTGAGACACTAAGCCCAGGGGGCGTCCCTAAGACCAAGAAACCCTAAAATGATTGATATTGAACACATTAATGAGGGAGACTTGGTTGAATCTCCTAGTTAGATGATTAATTGGAGTTTGAAAAAAAAACCGAGAGATTCGGAGCATTTAGGTAGAAAGCCCTAAATTTGTTCTAGGGTTTGACACAGGAAAATTGGGATCTAGGGAAAATAGGTGAAATTAATTGAAACTGGACACTTGAATTGGTTATTGGGTGCAAGATTAGGCGATTGGAGAAGAAACCAACAATACCTAGTTTGCGGTTTGCGAAAAAAGACCACTTCCCCCAAGGGGGGCGTTTTCCCTAGAAATGGGCCAGTGCTTTTGAGTGGGTAAATGGAGACCGATTAAGCTGAGAATTTGAATCTAGGGGTTTTACATTAAATCAAAAGTGGGATTTTAATCTTGAAGCTTGTTGCAAGCTAGAATTCATAGATCTAAGAAATGAGGGTTTTAACTTTTATGGAATGATGAGTAATGCATGTGCAGAAAATAAAAGAAGAGAAACTCACCTGGGAGACGTACCTGGAATCTGTAGATGGATTGAGAAATGAGGAGGAATGTCGATCTTCTATCAAAATAAACTCTCCCGGTTTGGATCTTGGTGTTGCTATGCCTCAGACAGTCACCCTTGCACCCCCCTTCAACCTTCAAAGTCAGAGAAACATCAACCAATCAAACAAATGACTGAGATCTGCAAATATGGAAAGGAAAAGGGAACAAAAAATCA
This sequence comes from Pseudotsuga menziesii, assembly GCA_001517045.1. Lineage (NCBI taxonomy): Eukaryota > Viridiplantae > Streptophyta > Pinopsida > Pinales > Pinaceae > Pseudotsuga > Pseudotsuga menziesii. The sequence goes on from LPNX010587819.1 coordinate 44,255, forward strand.
TAAAGACAAAATACTCCCTGAACCAAACACCTCGGAGCTGAGACGAAGGTGAGTTGCCCCACAAAATCACCCCTCTCTCTTCTAGCGTGCCTCCTCCTGCAGATGAAACGGGTGAAGGAAAAATGCAAGATCTATCCGGATGAAGCTCAGTATGGAAGAAAAACAATGCCAATCATCAAATTAGAACATCCACAAGATACACAGATCAATAATCCCAAGCAAAAGATCTCTTTATTAATATTCCGGTGCCAGAGCTCATGAATTACAATGGGGGGGAGGGGGTCACCTCTCTTAAATAGTTTGAGAGAGACATAAACCCTAACTCACTTTATCATCCAACGGTTGAGATTAAAAGATCATCAACGGTGGAGATCAATGATACATAACTTATCACATAGATCAAGTGATTGAGTCAACCAAAGGGGGCACACTTTGCTCAAGGATGCCTATCCTAAGTCAAACTCAAAATATAACATAAAGTGTTATACATCAATACACTGAGGGGGTTCACTTAGGGGCTTAATTCACCCTAGGTCCCTTTACAACTTCAAATCATAAGATATAATCATGAAATACATCAATAGCCAATTAGAGGGGGCGCCCCTTGGGGGATTTTTCCTCATTGGCTGAGCCATAACTAAATAATTTGGACATCTATTGACTGAAAGTTGTTGAAGGACTGTTCGGGATGTTGAGAAACATCATTTGTCAAATTTCCAAACCATTTCCTTGACCCAGGAGGCCAAATTGATTTTTTCAGTGAATTTCTAGTTCATTTTTCTGCTGATAAACTCTCTGGAAACTGATAAATCCATCATAACTCACTCTAGGGTGCAAACTGGGGCAAACTGACTGCTCTGGATGATCTAGAGACATAGAAGAATGGTATAAGTAACTACTCATACCCATTGGAACACTGCTCTGCTCTAGGAGAACCATTCATACTGCCATCTAGAATAAAAAAATGATCATTTGGCCAATAATTAAGTGATAATAATCACTTTTCTGGAGAACCAGGGCCAAACTCTCAAAACTAAGAATACAGTATTGGTCTTGGGCATGTTTTGAACAAATATGGACCATGTTGTATTTTTGAGTCACTGCCTTAGGAAACGTGATTGACTTGGTCAACTGGGTTGACCAGGTCAAAGTACCCAAAATCAAGGTGAGATACTGTACCAGTATGATCTTGCAACATTCCAAGGTAAGCCATGCTCCAATGGTGTAAATTAGAACCCAACTTAAGTCAGTTATTCATAATCATAGTGACCAAACATAATAATAATAATAATAATAAAATATACCTTTGCTTTTGAAAGATGATGCAGGAGCATCGTGGCATGCCAACAATGTGATGAGTTGGTCACATGCTGTGGCATATTTTTGATTTGTTTATTTGATGAGTCAGAGTTTGTTAGTCGTAGGAAGGATTGCATATCATGACTCCCTGCGTGGAGATCAAGCATCCGACTGTTTGTTTGTGACAGGGACGTTTCTCATCATGCTATGTAGTCGTTTGTTTTTAGTTGCAGGACCACTCAACAGAGGTGGTTGTAGTTTTAGCATAAATAGACAGTTTAGAGATGTAGAGGGGGTTCTGCTCTTCAGCATTTAGAATTATGAGTTTGCAAAGAGAGGACAGACTTGTGTCTGATCCCTATTTGTAATTATTTTGAAGAATCGGAAGGAGAGAGATCCAAGTTGTGTGCATTTTCCTTTGTTGCTTAATAGAAGGATTAACCGTGTGTTTGTAGGGTTGTTAGCCTTTATGCATGTGTTGCGTTGAACTGTATATTTGTGCAAAGCCGACTTCGGCGTTTTCCTGAACGTTGTGTATTTCTGTGAAGTTCTTGAATTCACGCATCACTTTCTTGCTTAAATAGTTGAAGTAAAGTGTAGATGCATGCATAAGAGTGTTAGGCTAAAGAATCGGGAAGATTGCAGGCCGGATTGATCAATTTCATGACCAATCGGCGCAACCCGCCGGTTTTCTGCATAGTTTTAAAAATCGGAATCGATCGAGGGTCAACTCGGAATCGGTAATGAATCGGTCATAAATTGGCCGATTTGAATTTAATGAATTGGTTTGCTAAAAAATACGTCAAATATTTAAATTTTAAAGAAAAACAACATTTTCAAGATTATAATCCATGATTCCAAGGCATTGAAGACAAAATAACCAAAATCTGCTCATGTATATAGTATATTGAAGACTTTCCAAGTGTCAATCACTAAGAGGAACAATCATCTAATTGACTTGCCATAGAAGAAAGAATATACTTCCTAGGGTAGCAAATTGTGTGCACCAAGATTCAGGGCAACCAGTTCAACTTACCATTGTCACAAACTAGACATTTTCATGATCATATAGCAGGTTAAAATCTTTCAGGTATCAAGTTTAAAGTTGGATAGTACATAAGCCTTGATATTTTAATTCTTTAATTGATATTTCAATTGATAGGCCTTGATATTTTAATTGATGGTACACAGGCCTTGGTGAAGGGCATTAAGAAGTTTGACTGGTAGTGGTATCTTTGTCCATATGGAATGAACTTGGAGTTAGAAAGACAGCTACATGTTTTCTATGAATCCAAGACTATATTCAAAATTGAGTCTGTAGCCTTTTGTAGCAGAACCAAAACTACATGCAGTTGAGTTGTAATAATTTTTCTGGCTAAGCCTGCACAAAATATTTTGAAAGTACACAAAAGAATTAAAATATCAAGGCCTCTGTATTAAGTTGGATGGTACATACCAAAGAAAGAAATTATATACAATAACAAAGTTGTATTGTATAGAAGTTATCAAAATCTATATGAACCTGACAAGTAGCTAGACACATGGTCAAAGTAGAGACAGAGAATGGCACAGGCAATCTATGTCTAAACCCCAAATCTAAA
>LPNX010587819.1:47583-324993 GCA_001517045.1 Pseudotsuga menziesii
TGGTTAGTTACCGAACTGGACCGGTTTGGTTACCAACCGGCCGGTTCGGTAACTAACCGGTCCCCGATCCGGTTTACCAACCGGTTTGACTCGGTTTGGTGCCGAACTGGTGAACCGGCCGGTTCCGGTTCCGATTTTTCCGGTTTTTAAAACTATGGTTTTCTGCCTTAACAAGTTTTCACAAAGAACGAATGGTGGAGATTGAGTTCGTAGATCAAGATCAGACGGTCCAGAAGAATCCCGCAACGAAAGTTGCAAGGAAGTTAACAGATCCGCAGAGATCTGAGAGGTCCGCGTTAAGAAGAAGATCGACGGTCGGAGTGAAGGCCGAAAAGATCTGACGGCTAGGAAAACCGTGGGGAAAGAATTTTGGGAAGGGAGTTTCGGGGGAGCAACTTTGGGAAGTTGGCATCCCGCATCCTGCAACCCGATTTTGGGAAGGACGTTTTAGAATGAAAGTTAGGGGGAGCAACTTTGGGAAGTTGGCATCCCGCATCCCGCAACTCGATTGCGGAAAGGCGATTGTGGAGGCAAACTTGCGGGGAGGCAATTTTAGAGCAGAATTTGGTCATTAGGCTATATTTGGCAGTCCTGCTAAGTGTAGGAGCCACTAGATCCTGGAAGTGCTGGATGGGGTTGGTTGTGATCGACCCACTTGCACCAATTTTGGTATCAGAGCGGGAAGAGATTTCCTGTTGAGGAATTCCACAGTTGAGATTGTGGGTAGAATTTCTGAAGGAGCAAGAAGGAGCTCGTGTGAGAAAGAAGTGTAGCCGTAGAAGCCTGGAAAGAGCCAAGAAGGGTGCTCAAGAGGTTCTAGATAGAGGACCATCGTTGCCAAAAGACTAAGGGTCGAGAAGAGGCTTGGTGAGGTAAGTTGTAATAGTGTTGTTATCACCAACCTTGTAGCTGCATGTGCAAGATGGATCCAGGATGGATGGTAGAGGGACAAGCAACTAAGGAGGTGGAACCCAGACTGCCTAGACTCCCAAAGAGATGGTTGTCGCGCTAATCAAGGCAGTCTTCGCGTTATGTTGTCCGAGTCTAAGACAACAATGGGGGAGACCCAGATCTGCTCCCGATAGGAGAGATCAGACCTAGACACCAGATCAGATCAAAATAAACTTTGAGGTACGTAAGGTGTAAGGTGTTCATAAACTCTAGATTTACAGTAGGATTCAGTAGATGGATCAAGACTTCAGCAATATATTGGCTGATCCAAAACAGTAATAGGATGACCTTTTGGGGAAATGGTTAGATCTAGGGTTTTGGTACTAGCAACTAAAGAAGATGATCTCTGCCTTGGGAAGCGTAATCGAGGCAGGATGGGTAGGAAAATAGTCGGGACTATCTAGTACCTGGCTGATAGACTCAATGAAGAAGGTGAACAGGTGTGATTGTTTGAGTCATCAAGGAACAACCAATTTCAAGGGGAAGAGGTCAATTCAGGGCTAGCGCTAAGAAGGGGAGATCAGTGCCTTTCATGCATTGGGCAATGGAGTTAGTATACACCCAGCGTTGAGGTAAACCCACCTAGGGTAGACCCCAATTTGTGGACCCAGATAAGTGTTTTGGTTCGGATGGCTCAGTTTAAGGCAGGAATTCAGTCAAGGAAGGCTAGCGCTAAGGTTGGATGAGACAGATCTGTTGATCTGAGGCCACCAGCAGACAACCGGCTCAGCGTTGAAGAAGAAAAGGGATCAGGAGGGCCTGATCTACACACTTGGTTCAGAGAAATTTAGGAAAAGTCAGATCTCGGAAAAGTCAAAGTTGATGAATGAGGCTGAGAGGATGAAAAAACTGATTTCTTCAGATTTAGGGCAAGCAGGATGGATCTAGCTCAGTGTTAGGGGTGTTTTGGAGTGCTCAGGACCTGATCTATCAGCCTAGCCTGTCAGATTTCGAAAACAGTAAACTCCAGAAAGGTCCAGTTTTTCAGTGATGGCGCTAGGGTTGTTTTCAGTCTAGAATTCAGATCTAGGTCACATTGTCATGAATCTGAACAACGTTGGGGGTGATTTGGAATGTGTGAGACTCGATCTATCAGTCTATGAAGTCAGAAATCAGAAAAAATCAAAACCCTAGTAGGTCAAATTTTTAGTGGGGGCGCTAGGCAGTTTTCAGACAATATTTCAGATCTAGGTCAAACCAGCAGGAATTTGACTAGTGTTCCAGTAGATTCAGTGAGGGGGAGGCTCGATCTATGAAACCTAGTAGTGGTTTGGCCAAAGATTGGATGGTTCCCGGATTTAGTATTTTTAAGGGTTTTTTCAGTATTTTAAGGATTTTCAGAAAAATGGAAGGAAAGCAGGTACAATGGATTGAGATTTGCTAAAGAGAAGAGAATTACCTATTAGATTGTACCTGGAATGCTTGTAGATGCCTTAACAACGATGATCTTTGCCATCCCAATCAATTCCAGAAGATCCACGTGATTTCTATGATGAATGTAAACCCCAAGCCACCAATGCGCCCCCTACCCTGCATGAGCAAACGTCAACAATATCAGATTTGCTAAGACAAGATAAAGAAACCAAATGCTATAGGAAAGTAAAAAGAAGTAATCATAGATCACAATGACACTAATGAAAACCCCCTGATCCAAGACAAAGATAACCGAATGAGTTGAGGTCCCCCTACAAAAACGCTCCAGCCAAAACGTCCTCCTATAGACAAGACAATGATAGCAAAAAAAATATAGATCTCACATGAATTTCCACAATGCTAGGAACCAGAAGACTATCCAATCACCATTTGAGAACATCAGATGCAAAGCAGATCTAGAAAATATCCACGGAAAAATCTTTCTATTATTTAGATCCAAGAGCCAAAGACCCCTTACAAATGAGAAGCTCTCTCCTTTAAATAGAAATGAGAGAACCACAATCATAACTGAATCCTAACCACTTTCAAAATGAGTGGCTAAGATTAAAAGATAAAATATTCTAATCAATGGTTGAGATGAGCTCAACATACAATACATGGATCAATATAACCATAAAGTACCAAAGTGGACTAAAACACCCAATAAGAGGGTACCCCACTCAACAAGAAATAAATGAAGCACATGGTGGGTCCATGGAGTGTTGACTAACTCCCTCTGGGTGTCCCCATGGCACAATAAAATAATATAATATTTTAATTCTTTGACTTTGTGCCTCGAGGAAATCGTGAGCCTCCCAAAAGCTCCAGAAAATAATATAAAACTGCCCAAAAAATAGGTGTGGGCCCAATCAGGTGCTGCAACTGCTGGAGAAGGTGCGGAGGACATCACTCTCATCATCATGACTCATCCCATGTCATTTCCTTACCTCAGTAGCCCAAATCGATTTCTTCAATAGCCATTTAATCATTTATTAATCTGCCTCGAGAAATGTGAACCTGCCAAAACAGCCTCCTAGGGTGCCTGCGTTGTCAAACTGAGCCCACTAAGTTCTCTGGGATGGGGGTACTATAGTACAATCAAGTGGCTGCACCTGCTATGTCCATACAACACCCTAGGAGATCCAAATGAAACATCTCCCTGCTCAGACACCTCATCCTGTGAAGCAAAACTGCATTAGAAAGGTAAAATGAGCCTGATCATCTCTGCAAGTGCCCGAAACTGAAAATAAACTGTCTCATTAGACTTAGAGAGTCCAAATCCATCTAGGGTGTATACTCATACCCTTTCCAGGTCTCTGCCTGATCATCAACAACATCTAATAGACAATATAATCACCTGTAAATGACCATATACCAATAATATAACTCAGACTATCATCCATCTGCTGCAAGTGCTATAAGGTTAAGACATGCTCTACAAATCATTTAAGCAACAATCACAACAAGTGGCAGTCATTTCACTGGCGGTACATCAACCAAATATATATATAGGGCTTTATTTATTATTACTTAGACTAGACTTTCAGGGCTATACTCACTTCATAGTTGTAGTCAATTTGCTAGTGATGGGTGAAGGATGAAATTTACAAGGCTAGGGCAAAGGATGACTTCCTACATAAAATCATGACACTTTGGATATGGAAAGGAAAAACTCACTAAAACCAATGCCGAACAAACAACAACACAAGGAATGGCAGTGCCTCACAAATGGTTGAGTTGTTTAGAGAGTGCTTATTCAACTTAGGCATCATGACTACATCAAGTTTGGTCCAGTTTCATTAGGATCATCAATTTTATTTCTATGGCCCTTTTTGGCCTATATGACCCTTTGGGACTTCACCAGTGCTTAAAAGCACAGCTAATCGTAGCTTTCATCCGGGACATATTTAAATTTATAAGGTCAGCAATATTTGGATATAGCATATATTTAACCATTGCTTTTTGGACCTTTTCTTATACCCTTCAAGGTGTATCTTAGCATTTCATTGCTCTTGCCCTTTTTCACATATGTTAAGAAACACAGTTTTAGCATTTTCATTTTCCATGGGCGCATATAAACATTTCCAATATAAGTAGTACATGAGCTTTCAATTTTAGTCAACAACATCTCAAGCGACCAGGGGGAGTTCTGCACAGTGCCCAAACATCGGGATAACCGACCAGAATGATTTAGGCATACAATCCAACTCACCAAAGGCAAGTTTTGTCACCAACTCAGAGCCGAGACACAATATAAACAAGGAGGTTTGTCCAACAAAGGTTCTAGCGGGGGAAAAGGTCCTCCATGCCATAAGTCAAAAAGTCAGTCGGGTTGAAAACAAAAGTGGAAGGTAATGGATGGGTGGAGACGATGAATGATGAAGCCAACACTAGCAAGCCAAAACAATGGTGGGAATGACTACCTCTATTCTCCCTAGGGAGGGTAAAACCAATGGGTATAGATCAGGAACTTCAAAGTTAGAGTAGGGAAATCAATACATTATAAAAATACATCCAAGTCCGTATAATTATGACTGCTAGATCATGACACAACATGTTAATACATGTCAAAAAGATGAGTATAAGAGCAATGATAACCATAACACAACATAATAAAAGTTGAGTCATAATCATGCATATAATCCATCTGAAACATCATCTGTCCAATGAGAAAGCACTGATATAAAACTGGGCATCAATAACTGCTCTGTAATGACTAAATGGCTACATCGGTCCTCAAATCTGAGTGTCCTGAGACTCAGTCCTGACATGGGAGAGTACAATAGTCCACAAATAAAATAATGATCTGTCAAAACTGCTCATCTCAGCATCTCATATGTAAGAGATCTGGCTGAAAAATGTACTGTATCCGAAAAATTGAATATGGTAGCCTGGCTACTATATAAGTGATAACAAGTGTGAAAGAGAACTGTTATTGCAGAGGCTTAGTGTGAGAAGATGGCTGCACGCATTGGAAGAGCAAGAGGTCGTGACAGAGGTCGACTAGGAGGGAACACAGAAGTTCTAGAGGAAATGAGGGAGTTAAGGGCACGTCTGGAAGCCGTGGAAACAGACAGAGGAAGAGACCCAAAAGCAGGGGATGTAAGTGAACCTGAGGATGAAGAGCAAAGAGAAGAAGCTACACCTATGCAGGAAACACTAGAGTTAAGATATTTCATATCTATTCTGGGAGTGACTTCAAGGCCGAGATTGGAGTTGCCTACCTATGAGGGAAGTCTCGTTGCGGAGCATCTCATTGATTGGATCAGTGAGCTGGATAAGTACTTTGAGTACGATGAGGTAGAAGAAGACAAGAGAGTTAGATTGGCTGTGACGAGGTTGAAAGGGCATGCATCCTTGTGGTTGGATAGTGTGCAAACAAAAAGAAGGAGGAAGAATAAGCCATTGATAAAAAGCTGGGATACAATGGTAGCAAAGATGAGGGCTAAGTTCTTGCCCAAAGATTACCAGTTAATTCTGTATAGGCAGGTACAAAACCTTAGGCAAAGATTGTTAACAGTGAGAGAGTACACTGAAGAGTTCTACAAAGTAAACCTAAGGGTTGGATATGTGGAAGAGTCAGCAGAGAAGGCTGCTAGATATGTAAATGGTCTAAGGATGGATATACAAGAAGAGATTAGTATGACATCGCCTAGAACAATGGAGGAGGCGTATCAATGTGCCCTAAGGGTAGAAGAAAAGATAGCGAGGAAGCAGAGCTTCAATAGAGGTCACGGTTCAGCCAGAGGATGAGGGCAAGTGACTGAAAGAGGAAGATTTGGAGCGCAGAGAGGAGAGTCCAGTAACTCTAACCAGCAAGAGCAACATGGTATAGGAGGTGATTCCAACAGAAGAGGACCTTACCAAGGAGGTAGAGGTAGGGGAAGAGGCAAAGAAGCTGTCATTAGATGCTACAAATGCAACCAATTGGGGCATAAGTCATTTGAATGTCCAGGGAAAGAAGACGTAGGACATAGAGGAGCCTATGTAGCTCAGAATGAGTAGCAACAAGAACAGTCGACAGTAGAGGAAGTCTTGCTAGAGACAGGAGAGTCATTGATGATGAATAAAGTCTTGTTGAAACTTGAGAAGGAGCAAGCAGAGCTTGCTCAAAGGAAATCTTTATTCAGGACTATGTGTAAAGTCCAAGGGAAGTGTTGTAAGATGGTGATTGACAATGGGAGTACTGACAATCTTGTTTCCATAGAGATGGTGGAAAAGCCGAGTTTGAAGAAGACCAAGCATCCTGTTCCATACAAAGTATCTTGGTTACATAAAGGACATCAAATACTCGTGAGTGAACAGTGTGTAGTTGATTTCCAAATAGGTCCATTTAAGGACAAGATTCTGTGTGATGTGATGCCCATGGATGTTTGTGATATACTGCTAGGCAGACCGTGGCAATTTGATAAGAGAGTGACTCATGATGGTAGGAGTAACTGTCATAGTTTTGAGCAGAATGGGATAACACATGTATTTCACCCTTTACAAGAAGGTGGTACAGCAGGATAGTCAGCACCTAAAGTTCTGATGTTGTCAGGAAAGGAATATTTATAGTAGGTTGAGGAGGAAGAGTTGAACTATGCTATGGTATGTAAGCCAAGAGTGGTGATGATGAAGATCAATGTGACAGATCTACCTGAGGAGGTTCAGGAGATGCTGAGTGAGTTTAGCGACATTATTATGGATGATTTACCCAATGAACTACCGCCAAAGAGAGATATAAGTCATCAGATTGATTTTATTCCAGGAGCCAGTTTACCAAACAAGGTAGCGTATAGGTTGACACCTCAAGAGAATGAAGAATTGAGGAAGTAGGTCCAAGGATTGTTGGACAAAGGATTGGTCTAGAAGAGTCTGAGTCCATGTGCAGTACCAGCAGTACTGACACCAAAGAAGGATGGTGAGTGGAGGATGTGTACTGACTCCAGAGTAATTAACAAGATTACTATTAGATATAGGTTTCCATTACCAAGGATGGATGATATGATGGATTGCCTAAGTGGGGCAACCTCTGTGTTGCATGGGTACCCCTACCCAAGGGTCGGGTACATGTATAGGTACCGGGTACTTAGGTACGGCAATGGTACGTACCCAGACGTACCCTCACGTACCATGAACAGTGTTGTCGTACTGGGTACTTCATAAAAAAAAATTGGGTACGTTTGGTGAAAATGGTACGACGTACCTCGATTTTGGGTACGGCTATGGTACGGCCGGTATATAAAACTAACAGCGAGCATTAAAATTTATAAAACCACGTTTTTTTAAGGCACTGTTTAATGTTTAATTAATAAATTAAAATTAGTAATGAGTGGTGGGTCTCACCGAACCCTCCTCTTCATGGCATTGTTTAAAAATCAAACCCCAAACAAAAAACTCTACCATTTATCAGTTCTGAGTTCATTTATTTTCTATCGACCTCATCGAACCCTCCTCTTCGTGGCATTGTTTAAAAATCAAACCCCAAACGAAAAACTCTACCATTTATCAGTTCTGAGTTTATTTATTTTCTATCGACCGACAGTGGGATAAGAATCATAAGATCGTATCAGGGATAAGATCGTATCAGGGTTTTAGCTTTCAAGTATACTGTATTGACCAGCAGTGGGCAGTGGATAGTATCGGTGGACACCCCATCTTCAACAGTGGGCAGTGGGATAAAGGAGGTATCGGTGATCCATCTTCACCACAACCAAATGCTAATGACATTGATGCTGAGGATGTTGATGACATGGCTTGAGGAAGCCAAATTTACTATTTTGTTCATTGTTCAGTTTCACTATTTTGATCTTTCTATTTCATGTCTGAAAATGCCATTAGGCAAATTTTGAATGTAGTTTGACAATGTTGAATGGACTCAAGGAGTCATGGACATACATTTGTCATTAATATATTATAACTTATTTTAATTTATGTTTGAATGTTTCGAATTTTCAATGTGAATTGTGAATTTTCATTGTTCAATGAATCAATGACGAAATTTGAAAGTGAATATGCAATGTGCATGTATGGATCATTGGATCATGATGTATCATGTGAGTCATGTGACCGTGACATGTTTCAGTTTTATTTTTAATATATATTATATATATATATATATTATTAATAATTATATATATTATATAATATAATATATATATTATTAATAATTATATATATTATATAATATAATATCTATATATATATATATATATATAGTACCCTCGACGTACTGAAGTACCCTGTTTCAAAGTGCCGTACCCGTACCCGTACCCAAGTTTCCTGGCAACATAGGGAAACATGCTTTTCAAAACTGGATTTGAAGAGTGGATATCATCAGATCAAGATCAGAGAAGGAGATGAGTGGAAAACAACCTTTAGGACAAATGATGGGTGGTATGAGTTGTTGGTCATGCCATTTGGATTGTCCAACGCACCAAGCACTTTTATGAGATTGATGAATGAAGTCTTGAGAGATTTCATAGGTAAGTTTGTGATAGTTTACCTTGATGACATTTTGGTTTTTAGCCAAACAGAAGAAGAGCATTTGAAACATTTGAGATATGTTTTAGAGAGGCTGCAACGGGAAAAGTTGCTGATAAATGTGAAGAAGTGCACATTCATGAAGACAAAGCTATTATATTTGGGCTTTGTTATCTCACGAGATGGGTTGAAGATGGATCCATAAAAGGTACAAGCAATCATTGATTGGCCTTCACCTAGGAACATATTTGAAGTAAGAAGCTTTCATGGATTGGCAAGTTTCTATAGGAAATTTATAAAGAACTTCAGTGGTATTTGTGCATCTATCGTTGAGACAATTAAGAAGGATAGACAACCATTTCAATGGACAGCAGAGGCTGAAAAGAGTTTTTAGTTCTTGAAGAAGAAGATCACTGAACAACCAGTATTGAAGTTGCCAGACTTCAACCACCCTTTCTAAGTGAAGTGTGATGCTAGTGGAGTAGCAATCAGAGCCGTACTCAGTCAAGAGGACATGCCTATAGCGTATTTCAGTGAGAAGTTGAATGATGCCAAGCAAAAGTATTTGTCTTATGGCAAGGAGTTTTATGCTATTGTTCAAGCAATGAAGCATTGGAGGCACTACTTGATGCCCAGAGAATTTGTGTTGTATTCAGGTAACCATGCATTGCAGTATATTATGCAGCAACCTAAGTTGAACCTGAAACATGTCAAGTGGGTTGAGTTCTTACAGAGCTTTACCTTTGTGTTGAAACACATAAGTGGACAATCAAACAGAGTAGTTGATGCTTTGAGTAGGAGACTGTTGATTATGCAAGAAAATCAGATCCAAGTCTTGGGATTTGAGCATTTGAGAGATTTGTATGAAGCTGACATTGATTTCTAGGAAGCTTACAGGGCTTGTAAGAATCTAGTGGAGGTGGACAGAGAGCCATGGATGGAGTATACACTTCAGGATGGTTTACTCTTCAAAAACAGTAAACTGTGTGTACCAAAGTGTTCTATGAGAGAGAACCTAATACAAGAGAAACATAATGGAGGTATGGCAGGTCACTTTGGAAGTGATAAAACCTTTGGACAGTTGGGTCATTTCTATTTTTGGCCAAGGATGAGGTCTGAAGTTGAGAAGTTTGTAAGCAGATGCAGAGTATGCCAGCATGCTAAAGGGAGGAGTCAAAACACAGGATTGTACACACCATTGCCTATTCCAACAAGGCCTTGGGATTCTGTGAGTATGGATTTCATTCTAGGTTTACCAAGACCTCAGAGGGGACATGATTCTATCTTTGTTGTTGTTGATAAATTCACTAAGATGGCACATTTCATTCCATGCTACAAGACTAGTGATGCCACACACATTGCTAACTTGTTCTTTGATGAAGTGGTGAAACTACATGGTTTACCTAGAAGCATTGTATCAGACAGAGATGTGAAGTTCACAGGTCATTTTTGGAGAACCTTGTGGAAGAAGTTGGGTACCAGAGTGAATTTCAGTTCAACATATCACCCACAGTTTGATTGACAGACCGAAGTAGTCAATAGGAGTCTGGGAAACATGTTGAGGAGTTTGATTGGAGAGAGTCCTAAGCAGTGGGACAGAGTGTTAGCTCAAGCTGAGTTTGCCTATAATGATTCACCAAACAGGAGTACAGGGATGAGTCCATTTCAAATTCTGTATGGAATGCATCCAAGAGGAGTGTGTGAACTTCGTGACTTAGGTCAATTGGAGAAAAGGAGTGCAGATGGAGGAAAGTTTGCTATAAGAATTAGTGAACTGCAGGAGCAAGTGAAAGCAAGGTTACAGCAGAGTAACATCAGTTACAAGGCCAGAGCAGATTCCAAAAGGAGAGAAAGGAACTATGAAGTAGGGGATTTGGTCTTAGCATATCTAAAGCGAGACAGATTTCCAAAAGGGGAGTATAACAAGCTGAAGATGAAGAAGATTGGACCCTGCAGAATACTCAGAAAGTTTTCTGCAAATGCTTATGAATTAGAGATGCCTACAGGAGTGGGCATTTCACCAATCTTTAATGTAGTAGATCTATATCCTTATGTAACAGGTGACACTAGAACCTTTGCAGAAGGTGAAGATCCTATTGAAGACTTACAATGGGTGGGGCAAATGCCTGTGGCAAAACCACTGGAAGTTGAGGCCATTCTAGACACTAAAGTGGTAAAGAGTACAAGGAAGAAGGACTGTCTGGAGTATTTGGTCGAGTGGAAGAAGCGACCAACAAAGGATTCTACTTGGATGAGCACTGCAGAGTTGGAAGCCAAGGGTTTCATTGTAGCTAATCTAATGAACAGGGGTTCATAATTTTTTTCTACCTTGCGAGTCTGATGCAGGAGCATCGTGGCATGCCAGCAATGTGATGAGTTGGTCACATGCTGTGGCATATTTTTGATTTGTTTATTTGCTGAGACAGAGTTTGTTAGCCGTAGGAAGGATTGCGTATCATGACTCCCTGCGTGGAGATCAAGCATCCGACTGTTTGTTTGAGACAGGGACGTTTCTCATCATGCTATGTAGTCGTTTGTTTTCAGTTGCAGGACCACTCAACAGAGGCGGTTGTAGTTTTAGCATAAATAGACAGTTTAGAGATGTAGAGGGGGTTCTGCTCTTCAACATTTAGAATTCTGAGTTTGCAGAGAGAGGACAAACCTGTGTCTGATCCCTACTTCTAATTATTTTGAAGAATTAGAAGGAGAGAGATCCAAGCTGTGTGCATTTTTCTTTGTTGCTTATTAAAAGGATTAACTGTGTGTTTGTAGGGTTGTTAGCCTTTATGCATGTGCTGTGTTGAAATGTATATCTATGCAAAGCTGACTTCGGCGTTTTCCTGAACGTTGTGTATTTCTGTGAAGTTGTTGAATTCATGCATCAATTTCTTGCTTAAATAGTTGAAGTAAAGTGTAGATGCATGCGTAAGAGTGTTAGGCTAAAGAATCGAGAAGATTCCAGGCTGGATTGATCAATTTCATGACCAATCGGCGCAACCTACCGGTTTTCTGCCTTAAGAAGTTTTTGCAGAGAATGAATGGTAGAGATTGAGTCCGCAGATCAAGATCTGATGGTCCAAAAGAATCCCGCAACGAAATTTGCGAGGAAGTTAACAGATCCGTAGAGATCTGAGAGGTCCGCGTCAAGAAGAAGATCAACGGTCGGAGTGAAGGCCGAAAAGATATGATGGATAGGAAAACTGCGAGGGAAGAATTTCGGAAAGGGAGTTTCGGGGGAGCAACTTTGGGAAGTTGGCATCCCGCATCCCGCAACCTGATTTCAGGAAGGCCGTTTCGGAACGAAAGTTGTGGGGGAGCAACTTTGGGAAGTTGGCATCTCGCATCCCACATCTCGCAACTCGATTGCGGAAAGGCCGTTGCGGAAAGGCGATTGCGGAGGCAAAAATGCGGGGAGGCAATTTTAGAGCAGAATTTGGCCATTAGGCTAAATTTGGCAGTCCTGCTAAGTGTAGGGGCCACCAGATCCTGGAAGTGTTGGTTGGGGTTGGTTGTGATCGACCCATCTGCACTAAAAGATCTCAGATTCTTCTGGAAATCTGCTTGGTCATGCCATACTTACAAAGTGTAATCAATGTGCTATAGATGGGTGATGATGGAAGAATCAGGCTAAGGCAAAGGGGAAATGACTTTGACTGACTTTGACTCGATGATCTATCTGACTGATAACGAATAAACTCTACCAAGGTGACACATGTATGACAGATAGCAATAGGGGATGGAGGTGTCTCACATATGGGTGAAGTACTTGGGTATGCTTCCCTTAGACTCTAGCAAGTTTTCCTTTGCAAAGGTGGATGAACTGGAAGGGGTCTTCAATCTCACCAGTCTCTATCAGTCATAGTCATGGGGTAGAAACAAAGGTGGATGAATTGGACAGACAGACAAAAATGTGATGGAACCAACCTAGCACTAAGGTTTACATTTTGTTTAAGCATGGCATGGGCAAAAATCTTCACATTGGAGTCCTTGATCAATCATAACATAGGTTAGAGTAATACAGAACATATAGCATAGGTCACCATGATCAGTCCTAACATGACAAGTATATGCATTTGAGATACATCACAGAGCAACAACTAAACCAATGAAATATACCTGATCTCACCTTGTATACCTGTCTCCAACTGATAATCCCCTGGCTGTGTGTACCAACTCATGATTGACTGCTCTGTTGAAATGAACAAGATCATCACCAAAATCATCTCAATGGACTCTTGAGTCTCAGTCCTGGCAAGGAAAATACAAAGACAAGGCTCTGAAGTGGAATGAAGCTGTAGAGATCCATACTGGTACCCCATGTAAAAGTAGCCCGGTATACAAAAAGAGACAAGTCTGCATGTTGCATCATGGAAGCCTAGTTGAAAAATGTATATGTGATAACAGGCTCATTGGAAGTTTTTTTTCCAATGAGCTGTGATTATTCTGATAGTCAGAGGGAGTCAAGTGGACAGGATCCTTTGGTAATTGACTTGGAGGATTAGTCGCAGTAGGAGGAGGATATCCAACAGCTGCAGCAGGTAGACACTAGGCCACGACCTAAGTGGTTTAGGTCCACAGTTCAGGATTACAGGCAGGTGACTTTTCCATAGATCTCCATGAGGTGGAGCAAACCACTAGATAGACCTAGCTATGTGGCATCGACAATAGAGTTGATTAACTCCGAGCCTTCCAGTTTCGAGGAGGCTGCACAACATGATGTGTGATAAGAGGCTATGGTTGAGGAGTATGAATCCATAATGAAAAACCAGGTATGGGAGGTTGTGCTGAGGCTAGAAGGAAAACGAGTGGTTGGGTCCAGGTGGATCTACGAAGTAAAACATGTAGCAAACGAAAACGTGGAGAGGTACAAGGCACGTTTCATGGAAAAGGGGTATTCACAGAAGAAAGGTATTGGCTATGAGGAGACCTTCGCCCTTGTCGCTAGATATTCTTCTATTTAGACTATTATCTCATTAGCAACAGAGATGGGTTGGCACGTTCATTAGATGGACGTGAAGACTGCCTTCCTCAACGGAGTTATAGAGGAGGAGGTATTCATTGAGCAACTCAAGGGGTTCGAGGTGGAGAACAGGGAGTTACATGTATACAAGTTGCAGAGAGCTCTTTATGGGCTCAAGCAGGCACCTCGAGCATGATACACGAGGATTGACAACTATCTACGAGATTTCAACGGAGTGAGGCTGACCACAACCTGTACTTCTTGTTAGGTGATGTACCTCTCATACTGGTTTTGTATGGAGATGATCTCTTTCTTACAAAAGATGAGAGGCTGATTGACAACTGCAAGTCCAACCTTGCAGTTGAGTTTGAGATGAAAGACCTTGGGTTGATGCATTGCTTCCTAGGTTTGAAGGTTTGGCAGAGAGATGGGTGCTTCTTCACTGGACAGGGGAAGTATGCAGTAGAGATATTGAGGAGATTTAGGATGGAGGACTGTAGACCCATGACCACACCTCTAGTTATCAACTGGAGGAAGATTGATGCATTGAGTTCAGAGGAGTTTGATCCTACTATGTATCGCCAACTTATCGAATCACTCATGTATTTGGTCAACACACGACTAGACATTAGCTTTGTAGTCAAATCTTTGAGTCAGTTCATGGTGGACCCTCAGAGAGTACATTGGACAACTGCGAAGCATGTGCTTCTCTACATCAGAGGTACAATGGAGTACAAGTTGGTTTATGAGCGCAGTGGGAGTGTACAGTTAGCAGGCTTCACAGATGCTGACTGGGCAGGATGTGAAAAAGACCGGAAGAGCACTTCAGGTTGTTGCTTCAACATTAGGTCAGTGGTTATCTCTTGGTTCAGCAAGAAGCAGAAGTCAGTTGCACTGAGCTTAACAGAGGCCGAGTACATGGCAACCAATTTGGCTGCATGTGAGGGAATGTGGCTGAGAAAGTTGCTTTCAGGGTTATTCGAGTGTGAGCTAGAGGCTACTATGGTTCATTGTGACATTTCGAATGGCATCAGGCTATTTGAAAATCCAATGTTCCATGACCGGAGCAAACACATAGACATCCAGTATCACTTCCTGAGAGACTGTGTAAAGAAAGGAACCATTTAGATAGAGTACATTCAGGCAGATGAGCAGGTGGCAAACATTTTCTGAGGCACTTTGCAGACATAGTTTTGTAAAGTTCAGAGATAAGTTGGGGTTGCTATCGAATCCCTTCCTCGTTGAGAAGGAGTGTTAGAAAGTGGCAACAAGTAAGGTCTTCTATCATTTGCATGTGTCTTTGTTTGATAGAAGAGATAAAACAGGAAGTCAGATTGATCATTACTTTTATCCAAAGTTTAGACTTAGGAAAAGTGCATTATATGATCTAATTTTAATTTGACTTAATGGATGCACTTTTTATAAAGTTCAAGTGAAATATAATTTAAGTGATGGCTAATCTAATCTTGGCCATTGATCTCACCGTAGGTTCTTATCCATTGATCCATAGTGAGAGTTAGGGTTTTCGCTTGGCCATTGAGTTAAAAGGAGATTGATTTGGGGGAGAGGACACACACACAATTGCTTTGGCTCACACATTGCCAGAGGGAGATTTCTTGCTCAACTTTTCAGCCGGAGAGTGAGAGAGAAGTTTGTAGAAGACTTTTTAGAGAGTGAGACAGAAGAACTTTTTTCGGAGATCGACAGAGCTGCACATGCAAATTGTAGGAGACCGTGCGTGGTCGTATGGGTGACATCAGCATCTGTATGGTGACGCAGAGGTGTGAGGGTGACACGTATAGTGACGTAGGAGCAGTTCACGTGATGTCAGCAGACCGTACACAGACGTACGAGTGATGCAGGCGACCATACAGGGTGACGTCAACGCCCGTACGGTGACGTAAAGGCCATACGGCTGACGCAGAGGCGTGAGTTTGACGCAGGGGGGTCATGTGTTCTTTGTGGGGTTTTTCCTCAACGAGTTTCGGTTGTACGATTTTGCTTGGTTGGGTAAAATCGATTTTTGGATTGTATTGTTCTATATCTTGCTAATAAAATATCTTTTTAGACTGCTGCACCTGTTTTCCCATCTTGGGTTTTTCCAGGGGTTTCCATACCTAAAAATATTGGTGTCTCTATTGGTGTGATTGCTATTATATGTTTTCTCAGTATTTATTTTCCGTTGCATTATTTGTGAAGAAACTCATTTGTGGTTAACAGTAATAAAAAAAAATACTGTGTAGCTCAAGATTGAGCTTTAAGGAAATTTACACTAAGTTTCTAACCCAAGTTGGATTGCATTTATCTAGCCCTGTTTCCAAAGATTCGAATGATTTTCATCAACAACTTAATTAAATGTGGTAATACCAAGTCCTTGCAAGTGATGGATCTAAACATCAAGAAGTAAAGTAGAATTACCACAACCCATGATGGCATCCACCCCTATTCAGCTCTGGGATCCATCCTTGACCTTCCAAGCCAAGTGGTTGCCAATGATTGGGAAGTCCTATACCAACACTTTCTAGTGATTGGAGACATTGTGAACACTTTTGACATGATACTTGGTTTAATCCGGAAATGAGGCTGAAGCCAAATATTTATGTGTAATGACTTTTTTGCCACAAGCCGTCCTGACTAATCAAATTCCTTAAATTCTTTGCAACCAAAGATTTCCTAAAGTAGTAATCTATTTCAATCCCCACCCACCTTTAATTTTAGGTTTGGAAATAAGTTGCCATCTTGCTAGATGATATCCAACTTTGTGACTTTTTCCTCTCCACGGGAAGTTAGAACATAGTCTTCTAATTTTCTCCAGCACTCCTCTTGGGATGTGAACTAAGACATGCCAATAAACTGGAATTGCTTCTAAATCAACTTTAACAAGTGTCAACCTCACTCCTTTGGACAACCAGGGATGACACCAAAAGTGAATTCTGCACTTGATCTTACTTATCAACCATCCCTAATCCTTGATACCATAACCATTGGGATTGAGGAGAAAACCTAAATATTTAAAGTCTGCTTGTAAATCCACCACCCTAATATGAAAAACTTCACATAATCTCTAAACCACCACTTCACTTATGCAATTGAAATTAATGGTGGCTTTGAGCTGATTTACCTCCACCCTAGTTCCTTGCAATATACTTGGAGAGTATCTTTGAAGATCATCAGAATATTTGGATGAATATTTGATATGAACTTGTACTCTATAAATTTCTTATTAATAATTGATCTTGGGCAAATGGTCCAATCACCAATTTTTACAAATATCTACTTAAATTAAGAACTTTGATTCCAATCTTCACTTAGTTTTGCATTGATATATTAAATAGAATGAACCAAGCTAAAAAGATAACTGCATTGATAAATTAAATAGAATGAATCAAATTAAAATATATATTTATACGTAGTCAAAACAATAACTTTACATTTGGTACTTCAAATAGGTAAGGAGTTCTCTGAAGTCAAAATTGTATGTGTTCTTGAGTAACTTATACGTAAATTAAATCTCATATATATATATATTTCAAAATTTTAAAATAAGAAAAAGGATTTACAAAATATTAAAACTTAAGATAAGTTTAGTATTATGGTAAATTAATAATAAATATTCTAAATGATAAATCTCACTTCTAATTTTTTTCATATATATATACACTGTTTTTTTAAAATAAAAAAGGATTTAGAAAATAAAAAAATTAAATTTAAAAATATTAAAATTTAAGAGAAATTTACATTATTATGCTAAATTGCTAATTAATAAGAAATATTCTAAATCACAAATCTCACTTATAATTTTTTTATTCTTATATATATATATATATTAACATTGACGGTTAGATTTTGTATTAAAGGGAATTGTGGCTGAAGCAAATAGTGGTGTAATACAGTAATACAAAAAGTTTTATTGGTCACAACCTTCAAGCAAAAATAAGCATAACCAAGTCCAAAAAATTCTATCTCGACCTATACTACATATCAAATAGCCCTTGCAAGTACATTGTCTGACAAAGTTTGTCGATAACAAAACTACATGACAATACATAGACATTTAAAGAAAACAAACTAAAGGTTTGCCGTGATGGGGCACTGTTGCCGCTCCTAACCGGCGTGCGTGTGTCAAAGCCCAAACTTAGGCACACCGGCCCGATGGCAACTGCGAAAAGAGCAGCCACTGTCACCACACTCCTCTCTTCCTCGCTTTAGGTTGGCTCTTCTCCAACTCAAGGGGGGCTTTCCTAATGTTAAGATCACTAAGGCAGGAAACAATGGCGGACAAGGTGAATAGAAGAGGCTGCCTTAGAGAAATGGTTGTAGTATAATAGGTAAATTGAATAGTTGATAGAAGGAGGGAAAGATCAAACCTTACTAATGGACCAGTGCCGGTATACCTAAAGGGAGAAATGGAGTCAAGGGAGAACCCACGAGGGCCTTGTGTCAAAGGCGCAACTACTAGATTTGCTTCCCCCTAATTGCAGAAGATGCACTATGTAAACAAAAGAGATCCTACACAATCAAACTTGATAAAATGTGAACATCAATACCTGTGTATGCACGCTCACAAAGGGAAAAGGCTAGCAACTGTTAAAATTCCATATGCTAAGCTAGATCATTAGCATTTAATTTCAATTTCATAACAAAAGCATATAAACAGGATCACTAAAAGATACAGTATCACAAGAACAACACAGATTTATCCTGGGAAAACCCTAAAGGGAAAGACCCAGCAAAAGCTTCTTCAATATAGATGCCCCAAAAAGATAAAGGGTAGAACCAAAGACTGATCCTCCTCCTTCTCCAGCTACTTCTCTCTCTCTCACTAATGCGCTACACAAGTGAGTGTGTGTGTTCCAAATGAGGAGCGCCACACCTCTATTTATATTCGTTCGTTCACTTTAATAATTAAATCAGTTATGTAGGCTCGAGTAACCACAACTGAGGTACTAATGATCCGACTTACAACGGAGGGGACTTCCTCATGACTCTTATTAGTTCTCTCGATTAGAAACATCGGGGTGTAAAGAAATACAAGTGATTCTCCTGGTAAAAACATCGAGGACCACTAAACAAATATATATAGAATATTCTTTGAAGTTACAATAATTTAACACCCCCCCTTAACGAGAAGGGTATTCTACAACATCATCAACAACAACAATAATAGGAGAGAGAGGACATCATCAACACCATCAGGGTGACACATCTATAAATCATTGGAAGTTTTTCAACATCATATAGTCTTCATCTTCAATCTTCAGTCTTCAGCAACAACAACGCTTTGACTGACAGCATCATCATCAGTACTTTTAGTCTTCATCTTCAATCTTCAGTCTTCAGCAACAACAACGCTTTGACTGACAGCATCATCATTAGTATTTTGACCTTTCGATCAGCAACATCATCATCATTAGCACTTTGATCTTTCAATCGGCATCATCATCAACATAGTACGTCATCATCATCATACTCTGAACTTTCGATTAGCATCATCATCATCATCATATTCTGATCTTGTGATCAGTACGTCATCGTCATCACACTCCGATATTTTGATCAGTAACATCATCATCATCAACAACAACCTGCGATCCACAACACGAAGACAACAGTCTTCGGATCACTTTTGAACTTAAAGTCCAGGGTCGATGCAATCCCACCACATTCTCGACAACCGAAGTCACCGGATTGATTACGGGATAATCAGTCCCTATCACTTTAGGACTAGGTCCAAGGATGATGCAATCCTACAACATTCACGGGGGCCGAAGCCTCCGGATACATTTTGAATAGAAGTTCAGGGATGATGCAAATGCACCACATTCACGGGGGCCGAAGCCTCCAGATACATTTTGAACAGAAGTTGAGGGATGATGCAATCCCACCACATTCACGGGGGCCGAAGCCTCCGGAATACATTTTGAACAGAAGTTCAGGGATGATGCAATCCCACCACATTCATGGGGGCCGAAGCCTTCCGATACATTTTGAATAGAAGTTCAAGGATTATGCAATCCCACCACATTCTCGAGGACCGAAGTCATCGGATCCATTATGGACAGATGTCCTGGGATGATACAATCCCTCTTCATTCTTGAGGACAGAGGTCATCGGATCACTTTAGGGCAAGTGCCTAGGGATGATACAATCCCATTGCTAAATCATTGCTCCCCCTTTCGAGGAAGGTCCTTCTGAACAACACCAAGCTTGTCACGAAAGTATTCGAACTTTACCCGAGACAGAGGCTTTGTCAACACATCAGCAACTTGTTCATCAATACTTACATATTGGAGCTTTATGGCTCCCTTCTGCATCATATCTCGAATGTAAAAATACCGAATTTCTATGTGCTTTGATCTATCGTGGAACATTGGGTTCTCTGTCATCTTTATACAACTTTGGTTATCACATAGAATCATGGTAGTATCCAATTCCAGGTTGAATAAACCTGACATCAGCTTCCAAAGCCATATGGCTTCACAACTAGCAGAGCAAGCTGTTATATATTATGCTTCAGCTGTGCTAAGAGCAACACTGGACTGTTTCCTGCTAAACCATGAAATCATAGCAGATCCCAGACAAAAGCATCCACCTGATGTGCTTTTCCTGTCTGAGATACTTCCAGTCCAATCTGCATCCGTATAACCATATAGTCTATACTCATGGCTTCCATCATAATATAGACCAAAGTCTATAGTCCCTTTCAGATATCTCATCACATGTTTTGCAGCTACCAGGTGAACACGTCTAGGTTGAACTAGATATTGACTCAGAGTGTTCACAGCAAAACAAATGCCAGATCTGGTATTTGTTAGGTATATCAACGATCCAATAATCTATCTGTATTGAGTCACATCCACTAACTCTGATGAGTCGTTAGCTAATAACTTCAGGTTGGAATCCATGGGTGTGGCCATGGCTTTGCATTCCAACATATTGAATCTTTTCAATATCTCTATAGCATACTTTCTCTGGTTGAGAAAGATTCCTTCTGAACTTTGCCATATTTCTAGACCTAGGAAATAATACATTAACCCAAGGTCTTTCATCTCAAATTCTTCAGCGAGTTTCTTCTTACTTTCCATAATCTGTTTCTCATTCCTTGTCAAAAATAAATCATCCACATATAGTAATAGTATGACAGGTTCTTCTTCTATAACCTTGAAATAAAGGTTAGGATCGACTTTACTCTTGGTAAAGTCCATGCTTGTTAGGAAACTATCCATCCTTCCATACCAAGCTCTGGGAGCTTGCTTTAGGCCATACAGGGCCTTCTTCAACTTGCATACATGAGTTCGTCTATCTTCAACTTCAAATCCTTGTGGTTGTTCTATGTATACTTCTTCTTCAATCACACCATTCAGGAAGGCTGTTTTCACATCCATCTGGTGTAAGTCCCACTGTTTTCACATCCATCTGTTTTCACTTACCCTTGTGAAGCCTACAGAAGCTTCATATCTTTCTGCTTCTTGTATAATCTCTCTTGCCCAAGTAGGCTTTCTCTTTCGTGATATCTCCATCGTAGGGGGTTCTTGTGGTTCTGTCATGTCAGGCTCTTTAGGTTCATCTTCAGGGAGGAATGTAGTCTCTACATTTCTGGGAGGTGCATCTTCCTCATATACTTCTTTATGTTGGCATTTTTTTGATCTCTTGAGAGCTGCTTCTTGTTAGTTTTTAATCAATTAAGCTAGCATTATTCTTAGGATCTTTAACTGAGAGAACAACAAGTACAACAATCAAACACAAGAGACAATGAACACAGTGTTTTTCCTCGGGGAAACCATAAATGGAGAAAACCCCGCAACTTCCTCAGAGATGGAATCAACACCAAAAGTAAAACCCCAAAACAGTAAGATGATCTCCCGACAGCAGTAACCTCTTTCTTCCTTGCCCTCGTGTCTTTCTCTTCCTCGGCTATGCGCTACAACTGAGTGTGGATGATTGTGTGTTAAATAGAGAGGCCAACTCTCTATTTATACTAATTCCCGACATGACTAAAACCCTACTAGGGCCGACCTCTCTAGGAGAGTCTAATAACCCTAGTGCCCCGGAACTGCGGGGACTTTAACCCTTAGACAATAGGAGGGTTACCCATAGTAACTTAACATGACTTGTTTACATTATAGATCCTCCCGATCGGAACATCGGGGCATGACATGACTCAATGATATTACAAATAGATCTCGGAATAAACATTGGGTTACAATACATAAGAAATACAAGTGAATACATTCCGAAGTTACAATTACATCAACACTCCCTTTTAACTAGGAAGGTATTCTCTCGACACAATTTTCATCACTGGTCTTCTTCAAGTCATCTTCGTCTTCAAGTCATCTTCATCTCTGGATTTGGATCATCACTGGATATCATCACTAGATCTGGATCATCACTAGATCTGGATCATCACTGTTGGATCTGGATCATCTTGGAGACATCATAACTGATCTAAATCATAGCTTGATCTGGATCATCACTGGGTCATCATCATATGTGCTATCTCTTGATTTTTCTCGTCACAGGAAGTTCTACAGAGCCAACCCTTTTTCATGCTGGTTGTAGGCCTAGCCATCATGTAGGTCTTCTTCAGCACTTATATCTGACCTACTCGTCAGAAAGGCACGCCCAGCACTCACATCTGATCATGTAGGAACTAATCCTACAATCACATCAGAAAGGCCCAGCACTCACATTCAGCAGCATGATAGGACACAACTACTATCATCTGTGAAAAGGCTCAGCACTTACATCTGACCTACTCGTCAGAAAGGCACAACACTTACATCTGACCTACACGTCAGAAAGGCATGCACTCACATCTAATCTTGTAGGAACCAATTCTACAGTCATATCAAAATGGCCCCCAGTCCCAGACTGAGCTACCTGCTAACTGACCAGGTGCCTCCATTCTCCCAGAGAATGGCAGCTGCCCTTACATCTGACTTACTCGTCAAAATGGCCAGCACTCACATCTGACATGGAAGGAACCTAATCCTTTAACCATGACAGAATGGCTCAGCCCTTACATCTGATCAAGTGGGAACACATACCTCTATCATATCAGAATGGCTCTCAGTCCCAGACTGAGGATTCCTGGTACCTCATCAGGTAGCTCCATTCCAAGAATGGCAATAGCCCTTATATCTGATCATGTAGGAACCAATCCTACAGTCATATTAGAGTGGCGTAGCACTCATATCTGACATGGAAGGAATCAATCCTCTCACCATGATAGAATGGCTCAGCCCTTACATCTGACCTACTCGTCAGAATGGCTTCCGGACTCGTCACTTCCCCTTGCAAAGGACCTCGATCTGGAGAACACCAAGCTTTTCTCTGAAGTACTCAAACTTCACTCCGGCCAATGGCTTCGTCAACACATCAGCTATCTGATCGTCCATCACAACATACTGGAGCTTCATTGCTCCCCTTTGCACCATATCCCTGATATAGTGATACTTGATCTCGATATGCTTCGACTTGTCATGGAACACTGGATTCTCTGACAACTTCACACAACTCTAGTTGTCACAGTGTATGCAAGTAGCATCCAACTGGAGATCAAATAAATCAGACAGTAGCTTTCTCAGCCATACTGCCTCACAACTAGCTGAACAGGCTGCGACATAATCTGCTTCAGCTGTACTCAGTGCCACACAGGATTGCTTCCTGCTAAACCAAGAGATCACACCTGATCCCATACTAAAGCAACATCCTGAAGTGCTCTTCCTATCGATGGCACTGCCTGCCCAATCTGAATCAACATAACCCTTTAGGTTAGTCTTCTGATTTGCCTCGTACTTGAGCCCATAATCAATTGTACCCCTTAGGTACCTCAGAATATGCTTTGCTGTAGTCAAGTGAACATGTCTCGGATCTGTCAAGAACTGGCTCAAGGTGTTCACAGCAAAACAAATGTCTGGTCTCGTGTTCGTCAGGTACATTAAGGACCCAATCATCTGACGATACATCATAGCATCAACCGACTCTGATGAAGCATCACTCAATAAGTTCAGGTTCGATGCCATAGGTGTGGTCATGGCCTTGCAGTCCAACATCCCAAACCTCTTCAGGATCTCTACTGCATACTTCCCTTGTCCAAGGGAGATTCCATCCGTACTCTGCCACACCTCCATACCTAGAAAATAATGCATCATACCCAAGTCTTTCATTTCGAACTCGACAGCAAGCTTTCTCTTTGTATCAGCAATCAACCCATCCATACCCGTCACAAATAGATCATCTACATACAGTAGGAGCATCACTGGGTTGCCATCTTCAACCTTGTAGTAAAGGTTGGAATCTGCTTTACTCTTGGTAAAGTCCAAACTGGATAGAAAGCTGTCAATTCTGCCGTACCATGTCCTGGGTGCCTGTTTCAAACTGTACAGGGCTTTCTTCAATCTACATACATGTGACTCTTTGTCATGTGTCTCAAAACCGAGTGGCTGTTCCACATACACTTCCTCTTCCACTACACCATTCAAGAAAGCAGTCTTGACATCCATTTGGTGTATCTTCCATTTCATCACTGCAACCAGAGCAAGTACTGATCTGATGGAAGTGTATCTGGCTACAGGTGCAAACTTCAAAGGTTTCTTCATAATCTATTCCTTCTTTCTGGGAGAAACCCCGAGCAACAAATCTTGCTTTATATTTTCAATGCTACCGTCTGCGGCATGCTTGATCTTGTAGATCCATTTGGAAGTTACAATTGACTTCCCTTCTGGCCTTGAGACAACATCCCAAACTTCATTCTTCATGATCGATTGATACTCTTCGATCATAGCATCCTTCCATTCTTTCCGTTCTGCCGCTTCATCATAATTGGAAGGTTCTTTATCAATGAAATCACATAGTAATGTTACATACCTGGAGCAGGATCTGGTCCTCTTTCTTTCTCTGTGATTCTCTTTTGGAGCCCCATATCTTTCCGCACCTTGGATAACTTCTCGTACCCAAGCAGGTTTCCTCTTATGAGGATTCTTTTCTGGAGGTGGATCTACAGGTCTTTGTGGTTCTTCAACTTCTCGGTCTTCTTCTTGAGTTTCTTCGTTCATGGTTGTATCATGAAATCTAGGTGCTTCTGCTTCTTCAGGTTCTTCAGCAGGTCTCTTTCTGGATTTGTTGTAAGCTGTGTCTTCATCAAATGTCACATCCTTGCTAATGTCAATCTTCTTGAATTTTGGGAAATATATTCTGTAAGCCTTCGAGCTTTCAGAGTATCCCACAAATATACCCTTCTTTCCTGAAGGATCTAATTTAGACCTCTTCTCTTTTGGAATGTGTATGTACACTAGACGGCCGAATATTCTTAGATGGTTGAATTCTGGTTTCTTTGCCGGAGAAGACTTCTTCAGGAGTCTTGTTCTCAAGTACTCTATGTGGAGTACGGTTCTGTACATACACCGCTGTTATGGCAGCTTCCGCCCAAAGATGTATTGGAAGATCTTGATCATGAAGCATTGCTCTTGCATCTTCCATGATAGTTCTATTCTTCCTTTTTGCAATCTCATTCTGTTGTGGATTATAAGGAGTGGACAACTCCCTCTTAATCCCTGAGTTTTTGCATAGCTCTTTGAATTCATTTGAGGTGAATTCTCCGCCATTATCTGATCGAAAGGTCTTGATCTTTTTTTCAGTGTGGTTCTCGATCAAGGCTTTGAATTCCTTGAACTTGTTGAATACTTTGTCTTTGTTCTTCATGAAGTAAATCCATGTCTTCCTAGAAAAGTCATCAATAAAAGAAACATAATATACATACCCGCTTAGTGAGCTTGATGACATAGGACCACATACATCGGAGTGGATGATTTCCAAGATTCCTTTTGCTTTACTTTCGCTACTTGGAAATGTCTTCTTTGTATTCTTTCCTTTCGCACATCCTTTGCAAACCCCATCATGTTTTGCTTGTATTTCTGGAAGACCTTCAACAACTTTGCTTGCAAGAGGTAGTGCTTTGTAATGCACATGTGCAAGCCTTCTATGCCAAAGTTCATTTGGCTCTACTATGTCATGGACTAAGGCTTGTTCTGGATGGCCCTTCAATTTGTACAATCCTCCTTCTTGTTCCCCAATTACTACTGCATCATCGATAGTCTTTCCTTTTGGCCACATGATGACTTGACCATCTATGAATGCAACTCTCATTCCTTTTGCATCTAATGCAGATATGGAGAGGAGGTTCTTCTTGAGTCCTGGTACAAACAATACTTCCTTCATTGTCATAGACTTTCCAGAGTCTAGCTTATAGGAGGATTCTCCACTACCTTTTATTGGATATTGGTAGTCATCTCCAAGCTTCATCTTGTGAGGTGATTCATGTTCTGATAGTCTCACAAAGGATTCCTTGAATCCTATCATATGTATGGAAGCCCCACTGTCTATAAACCAATCATTGCTTCCATGTGTGATGTTTCCCGTGAGAGCAGAAATCAAGACATATTCTTCTTCACTAGAAGAGTCTTCACTTTCATATCTGGTTCTTTTCTTCGATGGTTCATCATCCTTTGCAGCATGAGCATGATGTCTTCTTTTGTTGCTCTTTTTCTTATTCTGTCTTTTGGGACAATCTCTTGCAAAGTGTCCTGCTTCATCACATGTATAACATCTGATTCTAGACAAATCTTTTCTAGTGTTATCCTTGTGAGAGTGCTTACCTCTCGGGTGATGAGATCTTCTTTTGGTTTTCTTGGAGTGTACCGTGAGAGCTTGATCTTCACTTCCCATCTTCTCTTCTCGAGCTGCTATCCGAGCTTCTTCTTGAGAGCACTCTTCCCATAGTCTGCTGAACTTGACTAACTTCTTTCTAGCACATATTCCTTGAATAAAGGAGTCCCATGATCTAGGGAGACCATTCAAGGTGGTCATTACAATCTCTGCATTTTCCACTTCTTCATCTACTGCTTCCAGTTGTTCCTTGATCTGAGAAACTCTTGTGAAGTAAGACTGGATGGTCTCTGCATTCTGAATCTTCACATTCTTCCACTGGTTCCTCAAAGTCATCTTCCGGTTTATGTTCTTCCCTTCAAACAGTTTGGTTAGAGCATCAAACATAGCTTTAGGTGTCTTTAGGGAGGACACCTGTGGTATGAGGTGATCCTTGATAGAATCCGCAATGATCCTCTTTGCCATAACCAACTTCTTCTTATGTAAGGCCTTTGCCTCATCTCCCTCTGGAACTGGAACCTCCTCATTGATATAGGAGTCCAACTCATTTTCTTCCAGGACCAGGGAGATCCTATACTTCCAAGCTTGAAAGTTATCAGCTCCCTCAAGCTTTTCATCAAGCTTGGTATGATGAGACATCTTTAACTGAGAACCTCAAATGGAAATACAAAAGATTTAGATCTTACCAGGTCTAGATGTCGGATCTGGATTTGGAGCTGAAATCCTGCAGAGCTGGTTTAGGAGCAAATTAGGGTTTTGCTTTTCTAGAGTTCTGTCCAACCAAATGCTTTCAATTTGATCCCTAACTTCGATTTTAGGGAAGAGATCAATCCAGGTCTGGGCTCACTGAAAAATTCCTCTTCTATGAAAAGCCCTAATTTTCGGCAGTAGTGTCGGGTCCAAAACTGAAAAACCTCAGAATTGGATTTTGCTTCGACAGAAAGATGCGCCCTAGGGAGGAGAGTTATTCCAACCTTCTTTCGCTGAAAATCTATGGAGAGAGATCCACAAAGTAGGAAGCCCTAGTTCCCGCAGCTGCACAGTGTCTTCTTCTCAGGTTAGCTCTGATTCCATGTTAGTTTTTAATCAATTAAGCTAGCATTATGTTAGGATCTTTAACTGAGAGAACAACAAGTACATCAACCAAACATAAGAGACAATGAACACAGTGTTTTTCCTCGGGGAAACCATAAATGGAGAAAATCCCGCAACTTCCTCAGTGATAGAATCAACACCAAAAGTAAAACCCCAAAACAGTAAGATGATCTCCCGACAGCAGTGACATCTTTCTTCCTTGCCCTAGTGTCTTTCTCTTCCTCAGCTATGTGCTACAACTGAGTGTGGATGAGTGTGTGTTAAATAGAGGCCAACTCTCTATTTATACTAATTCCCAACATGACTAAAACCCTACTAGGGCCGACCTCTCTAGGAGAATGTAATAACCCTAGTGCCCCGGAACTGCAGGGACTTTAACCCTTAGACAATAGGAGGGTTACCCATAATAACTTGAAATGACTTGTTTACATTATAGATCCTCCCGATCGGAACATCGGGACATGACATGACTCAATGATATTACAAATAGATCCCGGAATAAACACCGGGTTACAATACATAAGAAATACACGTGAATACATTCTGAAGTTACAATTACATCAACACTTCTTCATCGAATGTTACATCTCGACTTATTTGCATGTGATGAAATCCATGAATGTAAATTCTGAATGCCTTGGATACTTCACAGTATCCAACAAATATCCCCTTCTTTCCTGAAGGGTCCAACTTGGTTCTTTTCTCTTTTGGTATATGAATATATACTGGACAACCAAATATTTTGAGGTGACTTAGGTTAGGCTTTTTTCCCATGAACATCTCTTCTGGAGTCTTGAATCCAAGAGCACTGTGAGATATTCTATTCTGTACATAGACAACAGTTATTGCTGCTTCTGCCCATAGATGCAGCGGAAAATCTTGATCATATATCATTGTCTTCGCTGCTTCCATGATGGTTCTGTTCTTCCTTTCCGCAACCCAATTTTGTTGAGGATTGTAGGGAGTAGTTAGTTCCCTCTTGATTCTAGCATCTTTGCAAAAGGCTTCAAATTCTTTTGAAGTATATTCTCCGCCATTGTCTGATCAGAGTGTCTTTTTTTTCTTGTCTGAGAGATTCTCTACCAAGGCTTTGAATTCTTTGAATTCTCAAACACTTCACTCTTTGCTTTCAAGAAGTATATCCAAGTCTTTCTTGAATAGTCATCAATAAATGTAATATAATATTCAAAGCCACTTAAAGATGTGGAGGACATTGGACCACATACATCTGAATGATTCAATTCTAACATACCTTTTGTTTTTGTTTCGCTCTTCGGAAATGAATTCTTGATGTTCTTTCCTTTCGCACATCCTTTGCAAATGCCTTCATGTTTGATCTTCATGTCTGGTAATCCCGTCACTACTTTGTTCACATGAGGTAGTGCTTTGTAATTGATGTGAGCAAGCCTTCTATGCCATAGTTCACTAGGATCAGTGGACTCATGAACAAAGGTTGTTTCTGCATGTCCCTTGAGTTTATACAAGGCTCCTTCTTCTTCACCAATGATGACTGCATCTTCAATATTCTTTCCTTTGGGCCACATGAGTAATTGACCATCTATGAAAGCAACTTTGAATCCTTTCTTATCTAAAGCTGAGATAGAAAGTAAATTCTTCTTTAGACCAGGTACATAGAATACATCTTTCATCTTTAGGGGATTACTTGAATCAAGTTTGTGGCTTGCTTCACCAACTCCTTTTATTGGATATTGATAGTCATCTCCTAGGGATACTTTATGAGGAGAGTTCTTTTCTTCAAGTTTGGACAGAGTTTTCTTTTGTCCTGTCATGTGCTTTGAAGCACCACTATCAGTAAGCCAAGTGTCTTCTCCAGGTATTACAGACTCATAGAGAGCAGAGAATAGTACATACTCTTCTGCATCTTCTTCTCTTGCTTGCTTTCTTGGAGGTCCTTTTTCTTCTTCTTCTTCATTCTCATCTTCAGCTAGATGAGCATGATATCTTTTGTTGTTGTTGATCCTCTTCTTATATTCTTGTTTCTTCATAGGACAATTTTTGGTAATGTGTCCTATCTTGTCACAATGGAAACATTGAAAGCCAGAGTAATCCTTATTTGAAAGACTTTCTCTTGATCTTTGGAATCTTCTGGGAGGTTGATGTTCCTTGTAGTTTCCCTTCTTGAAGTTGGGTTGATTTCTTCTTCTTTTGGTATGAGTGGCTAGGGCTTGATCATCCTCCTTTAGTAAGGCTTCTCTATTTGCCACTCTAGTCTCCTCTTGAATGCAGTGTTCCCATACCACATCAAACTTCATGCTTTCCTTCTTGGCACATATCATTTGAATGAATGACTCCCAGGGTCTAGTGAGACCATTGAGAGCAGTGATAACCATCTCATCTTCATCAAGTTTGTCTTCAATGGCTTCTAGTTGTTCTTTGATCTGAGAAACCCTTGTGAAGTAATCCTAAATGGATTCTCCATCACTCATCTTGGTGCTCTTTAGTTGAGCTCTTAGATTCATCTTTCTGTTGATGTTTCTACACATACATTCTGGATAGGGCATCATACATCTCTTTTGGAGTCTTCTTGGATGACACTTGAGGGATCAAGTGATCTTTGATAGAGTCATCAATAATCTTTTGTGCCCTAATCATATCCTTCTTATGTTTCTCCTTAGCTTCAGTTTCTTTAGGTTCAGAGACTTCCTCTTTGATATACTTATCAAGATCATTCTCTTGGAGAAGGAGACCAATCCTATATTTCCATGCTCGGAAATTCTCTATGCCTTCTAGCTTGTCCTCAAGCTTAGTGCTTGGGGCCATCTTGTCAGAAAATCACAAAAATTGAAATTCTGCGGAATGAGAAACTGAACTTACCAGGAGATGCGCTTGACTGAGGCAAGTTGACTGGGGTGCTTGGTTTCTGGAGATCTCAAATCTTCACCTTCCAAATCAGACTTGCAAGATTCAGCTTCTGCAACTTCCAGCTACTTTTCTGGTTCAACAATTTTTTGGTGCAGCTGTCAAACTAGGGTTTGATTTTCCCAGAGACTCAGTCACCCAAAAACCTTGCTTCCAGGCTCAATAGATGCGCTCTGGGAGGGCGCAACTTTCTATGCAAATAGTTTTTCAAAAATATTTTTTTTCTTCGAAACCCTAATTTCTTCCGGGGAGAGAGATTTTTCACCTTGTGAAAGCTGTCCTATTCAGGTTAGCTTTGATACCATGTTAAAATTCCATATGCTAAGCTAGATCATTAGCATTTAATTTCAATTTCATAGCAAAAGCATATAAACAGGATCATTGAAAGAAACAGTATCACAAGAACAACACAGATTTATCTTAGGAAAACCCTAAAGGGAAAAACCCAACAAAAGCTTCCTCAATATAGATGCCCCAAAAAGATAAAAGGTAAAACCAAAGACTGATCCTCCTCCTTCTCCAGCTACTTCTCTCTCTCTTACTAATGCGCTACACAAGTGAGTGTGTGTTCCAAATGAAGAGCGCCACACCTCTATTTATAACGTTCGTTCACTTTAATAATTAAATCAATTATGTAGGCTCGAGTAATCCTAATTTAATCTTGTAGGCTCGAGTAACCACAACTGGGGTACTAATGACCCGACTTACAATGGAGGGGACTTTCTCATGACTCTTATTAGTTCTCTCGATTAGAAACATCGGGGTATAAAGAAATACAAGTGATTCTCCTGGTAAAAACATTGGGGACCACTAAACAAATATATATAGAATATTCTTCGAAGTTACAATAATTTAACAACTGCTAGGATTTTCACCTTCCAATAGAATGATAGCATCCGTTTATGGTCTCTGATGCAAACATAGAAAGGAAAAATGCCTCTACCAACAAACGCTCATTCACACAAGTTTACGCCACACACCATAGAGAGTACTCAACTGAACAATCATAAAACCCAAAACGATACTTTTTCTATTAAGCCTCGGGGAAAAATCCTCCCAGTTTTCCATCATTACAAAGAAGAAGGCTTGCTTCTTTATAGGCCAAAAAGGCCTTATTCTTTTTCAAAAAAGAGAAGACTTATTCTTTTTCAAAAAAGAGAAAATAAAATAATAAAATAATGGAAAAGGTGGATCCTAGTTCCACTTTTCTCTCCATCAAATGACAAAAACTCATACATAACCTAAAAAGAACTCGCCATTAAACAAGCCCACATAACCAAAGGTGCCCAAAAATAAAAGGTCAAACCAAACTCCAAGCACTTGGCTGCTAATGAACTGTATGAGAAAGAGTTTGTAGGTAGATAGGCCTTGCTGAAAAAATCCACGTGGCTACCAGAAACGTTTGCTTGTTTAGAGATATAGCGTGAGGTAAGATCGGTTCATCAGTCCAATTGGCTGCTTGTGATTAAATATTACCCTTCAACGTGTGCCTTTTGAAACTCCAAGCATTGGCGTTTATTTAAATGACTCGAGGAACAAATGAAGTCTGCTCCATCCAGCTGCCACGTTGAAACCGTATCTTCGACAGAGAATTTGATCCTTGCCAACACTCTCCGTGACTGGTGCCAACTATGAAGATACTCCCAAACAGAGTAGTCGGCTGTCAACGATCTGTATTAGTCGAAAATAGCTGTAATGTGGAAGTCACTTTTTCGGCTGCCTTTGGTAACTCCTGTCTCACCTAACTTCGAGCTTGGTGTTGAGTTTAATCATGGAGTGTGGGTGATGTTCAACATTTATACCCAACAACGATACAAAAGGAATCTCAACATTGATGAGTCAGATGAGTCTGTGCTCCATGAATCAGATAGATTTCATGCACCTGGTTGCCAAAAGAAAGCGTTGATTTGCTCGACGACTCGACATCAACCATAAAATAATTGTTGGTTGCTACAAACTTCACGATACAACGCTATCTCCAAAAACCGCTGCCAAATGATAGATTACCAACTGTTAATCGGCTGCCAGAAAAACACGGGATATGCTCCAACGAACTCAAAAGAATAGTGGGACCCGAAATATTAGAGTTTCGATGTCAAACTGATACGCAGATCAATAGATAGATAGGTTAGCTAAGTGAAAGGTTTCCATTTTGATTGCTATCTCTATGCCAATTTCCAAACCAACTAATTCATGGGTCGATTTTGGAAAGTCAAATATGAATGCAAAAGTAACTTCATGACATGGCTGAGTGCTTTTTAAAAGTTTGAGTTGAGGACGCCCTCAAGATCGGCATTTCGAAGCTCTGTCAACAGGAAAAAACAAAAACTCATATACATGCTTCAAGATGCACTATATGATATCCTGCCCTGTCTCTATACTCGTATAAAACTGGCGTCTCATATGTTCTCTGCTAAACATTTTCTGACTGATAGCTAAGTGATAACAACTGCGATGAACAAGCAAGAGACCTTTAATGTTGAATAATCAATCCAATTTTTAGCTCGATCTTTCCAAGTTTAAATGCATTTCAATATTCACACAGTTGTCTATATCAGATTTCTTCGAGCAGTAAAAAATGTTGACTTTACCCCTGCAATTCAAACCCTGCAATACAAACTCAGGCCTCATGTTGACATTGATTATAGCTGAACAACCTGCCAATTATTTTGTTGTGTTTGTAGGCTGTGGAGGACTGTATTTCAGCTGCAGATGAACCCTAACTAGCAACTGATGTGTAAAAGAAAAAACAAGATCTTTCCTGCTGCTTTGTGGACACCTCTGTCAAATTGAGGTGGTTATATCTGGCTCCATATGGGGACGCGTGCTCTCCATGAGAGTACATGAGAACCTCAACTTCTCTTATTTGTAGACCAATTTTAAAGAAAATGTGGTGGGGTGGCTTAATTCACATCCCACACTTTATTACAAAACAAAGATATACGTATTGAAAAAATTAAATGCTCATGCAAGAGCTTTATTCATCCTACCTACTCTAGCTTATCGAGAATCTAGAACCTGTTAAGTATATTCATATAACCAGTGGAACCACTCTAGCATCTTTTCCATGCCCAATTTCTTTTTTCTGTGCTTTGTTAGAGACAAAAACAGGGACAAAATTATCATCAAACACAAATGTCTTACAGTTTGTTCATGCAACCAGCTGAATTGAAAAACTAGATTGTTAGGATAAAAGAAACTATCAAATTTTTGGCAAGCAGAATTTGCACAAGAAGCTTCTATCCACTGATTGATAGGGCTCATATACAAACATTCATCATAAGGGTGCTCAAGCTGATCTGCAAAACAAATTTCGTTAACTTCAATGAATTGAACTTGAGGCAAGTCCCAATCATTAGCAGAAAGTTGTTCTGGAACATATTCAGTGACATAAACATGAGGCAGCTCCATGTTTCTTTCCATTACAACAATGTCAGGAAGCTTTTCAGTAATACTTTGAACCGAGGGTCCTTCTAATGCTTCATCAACCAAATCTTCAATGATCTGTTCTTCATGGATCTCTTCTTCGGAATCAGGCTGTGTCTTGGGGAGGAGGGCATCATACTCTTTGGCCAACTTCTCAATCTCTTCAACTGTTCCTTCATGCCAATGAAGGAGGAACTTCTCAAAATTTTTTGCCATTGAGTCTATGCTTTCATCCCAAAGGTCATTGAACCAATCTTCTGCATCTCCCTCAAAAGTTAGAGCAAATACAATCATGAGATCATCCTCATTGTAGACTTTGAGATCAGCCATCAACTTGTAGAAAGAAACAATATGATGGATTGCCGAGTCCTCGTCATCTCTAAAAAACTCTGGAACAACTCTAAGTACTCTTTTATAGCACTCATTAGGAAATCCATGGATACCTGAGAAATCTAGTGGAGTGAAGGCTCCGTGCAAGTGAGCACGAAGTCCTTCCATTTTATCATCCATATTCTCAAATAATGAAGTATTGAATTTGCAATATACATATAGTCATACCTCAAACTGAACTGTGGAGTTGCCAAGGTGAGCTTGAAAGCCTTCTGATTTATGAGTGTGCTCACCTCTACACCCAAAAGTCTTCAGATCTGCAAAGGACAAGGGCTTCGTCCCTTTGTGGAGTCGCCGTGTGAGAATCAGGATCTGCAATATGATCTCCCACAAATATCAATGAAGCATAGTCTTCAAATCTATAGGAATTGGACTTTGTCCCCAACAACGATGCCAAAAATGTTGCCTCTCCTGACCGACGTGCGTGTGTCAAAGCCCAAAATTAGGCACACCGACCTGATGGAAACTGCAAAAAGAGCAGTCACTATCACCACACTCCTCTCTTCCTCGCTTCAGGTTGGCTCTTCTCCAACTCAAGGGGGTGTCCCTAATGTTAAGATCACTAAGGCATGAAACAATGGCGGACAAGGTGAATAGAAGAGGCTGCCTTAGAGAAATGGTTGTAGCATAATAGGTAAATTGAATGGTTGATGGAAGGAGGGAAAATCAAACCTCACTAATGGACTAGTGCCGGTATACCTAAAGGGAGAAATGGAGTTAAGGGAGAACCCATGAGGGCCTTGTGTCAAAGGTGCAACTACTAGATTTGCTTCCCACTAATTGCAGAAGATTTGCCTCAACCCTTGCAAGTGATGCAAGTGTCACACCGATGAGGCGCTCTTCGCTTTAGGCTAAGCTGGAGCTAGGCCAAGGGGGAGACCCTAGCTAACCTGTGAAGGCTAACTGACTAACAATAAAACACATAACCAAACAAATAAATGAAAAGTGCAAATGTGGTCTTGATAGTCACACCCAAGATCAAGTAGGAGACTAAAGGGATGAGATGCCTTAAAGGACAAGCTGAGAAGGCTTAGAAATATGATGAACTCAACTTGATGAAATAGTATCCCTGTAGTGATAAGTAATGAAATGAAATCTAGGATGGACACGTGCTAGGTAAAAGAGCCAAATCATGGCTAAGGGAAAGTTTAGCCAATAAGTAAAATAACCACGAGATAGCAAAATAAATGACCTCTAGCACTTAAGATGCGAGTAATGGTGAAAGGTAGACAAAATAAAGCTCAAAACCAACATACCCAAGTCACTCAAAGAAGAGGACGTGGCTGGTCCAAAGAGGGCGCAACCCTGCCTAGGAGACCAATGCTCAGCAAGGGCAAATGGAGTCGGGAAGTTTTGAAACTTGGTACCTAGGGTTTCTAGAGCAATTCTAACTTGGGTTTGAAGGATTTTAAAATTTGATGGTTAAAAATTAAAATGTTAATTTTAATGGTTTTGTTATTTTTATTTATGCTAATTATGGAATGAAGAACAAACTAGAGAGAGGCTGAGATACTTGGAAAAATGAAGCTCGGTTGAGGTTATACCCCCTGTTGTCAATCAACAATTTCAAATGGCTTGATTTTCCACCATGAGCAAGCTAATTCCCTTCGAGTTCAAGTTGCCCTGCCACAATAAGAAAGAGTACTGTTAGCAAAATGCAAAACACAGCCAAATGCTATGACAAAACTAAAGATAATCACGAGGAACGAAGATCGAATGCAAAGACAAAGGTAGCAAAGAAATTGCAGATCCAAATCTAAGCAAACTCCCTCAAAAAACGTAGATGCCAAACAAAGGGTGGCGCTACCACCAATTCGCGCAGGCAAGGATGCCCACCTGCAAAAATTTGATAGTGGATATTTCTCTAAATGAAAACTCAAATCATGGATAATGCAGAGACAACAAAGATTTCACAATCACATTCGTAAAATAATTCACAAGACAAGTATTGGAACAATCTCTCTATTCTATTTCTCAAAGAGCCAAGAGTCCAAGAGACATACAAATG
The DNA here is from genome assembly GCA_001517045.1 of Pseudotsuga menziesii. Classification (NCBI taxonomy): domain Eukaryota; kingdom Viridiplantae; phylum Streptophyta; class Pinopsida; order Pinales; family Pinaceae; genus Pseudotsuga; species Pseudotsuga menziesii. The sequence goes on from LPNX010587819.1 coordinate 83,841, forward strand.
AGCAAATGAGCAAACTCTCTCTTAAATAGAGAGTTGCTATACAAAATCCCTAGCCAAAGAGATCAACGACCGAGATTAAATGATATCAATTACAAATCGATGGCTACGATCATCTCTCAAAGTGGTATTGAGCAAGCTACATGAGGGGGGCGAATTCCTCTACATGCCCTAGGAGAACAACATGATAATGTTATAATACATGAAGTACATGAGGAAAGGCCCCCCCTAGGGATGTATGCCCCCCTAAGGCGCCCTCATTTACATAGCTAATGTGCCAACACATTGAATCCATAAGTTGAATGCGCCCCCATGGAGCAAATTCGCCCTCCCATAGAAGAAATAGGTTGGGGACCCCATCTCTAATGATAATCACATAATACATGGTCCAAAAGCATAATACAATGTCACAAAATAATCCCAAGTCATATGCTGCCCCAAATTTGCCACTTTGATAAAGTTCACTAAGCCAAGGTTCACTTTTATTTATTTTTAATTATGCTGATAAACATGGCTGAAACTGTAATTAGGCAAAAATGGCCACTTTCCTTGCCCAGATTCCCGAACCAACTGTGCCAATGAGTTTGTAGACCCCAAATCCACTAAAGGTAGTCACAAGAACCACTCAAATCCACCAAACATAATCTAAATAGCCCAATCCATGCCAAATTAATTAAGTTATGAGTCATGACCCTGATAACCATTAATAAATAAAATTCTCACCATCAGGACCACATCATGATAAATTGAAGCAGAGAATCATATAAGTAGTCCATTTAGAGTCTAAAAACCAAAAATTGCACGTACGGATCCAAACATCTGGAGACTTCATTTTTGGCTTGGTCAAAGTAGTTTGACCAAGTTAAACTGGTCAAATAATGGCAAAAATAGAGCTGTGAAGACCTGTAAGCACAAGGGAATGCCACAAAGCTCCCTTATTTATGTTAGTAAACCAACTATAATACAAAGTAATAAGATATAATGATCCAACAATAAAGCACAAGAAGAAACTAGTCTTAAACTTTGAGCAGACCTGTTACCTTTCATAAAGCCTTCAACATATACACACTTATAGTCTTGGTCATATTGCTAGCAATGGGTGAGGTGATCAATCAAGGCTAAAGGTAAAGGGAGGACTTGTACTTTGATGTTGAGATCCTTTGGACAAAACAAGGGGAGATAGGGGCCACAGTGACATAAACATGCTAGAGATCAATAAAGGATGGGAGTGTCTCACAAATGGGATAAAGTGCTTGGGAAACCACCACTAGACTCTAACATAATGCTCTGCGGCTCACATCCAAGCTTGCCTCAAGCTCAGTGAGGATCTTTTTTAGAACCCCTGTGATGAGTTCACAAGTGACTGTAATTTGGTGAGGTTCTAGGGGACACTTTGAATTAGCTGTCCCAGCTCCATATCATGTCCCAACCCTTAGGCTCCATGAAGTATAATCATTACATTGCCACATTTACATGTGGCCAAGCAGTCATTTATATTTGGCATTTGTTGCTCATCTGCTTGGCCTTCTTCACTTTAATTTCACACTAGCCTTTTTGGCTTGAATTTCACTTTCTATGGATACAACATGATACACATATGCAATGTAATGATGGCAGTAGCACTTGCTTTGAGGACTAGCGGGATGACACCCAGTGGAAAGCACAACTCCACCTACCACTACAACATTAGGGGCAACTGACAAGGAATTAGATCCACGGTTGAAGCTATACTCCCACACACTTCAGAGCCGAGACACAGATGACATGTGGTCTATCATGCATAGGGGTCAAAGGGGGAGGTCCTCTAGATCACGTATCTCAGCCCAAGTCAAGGTAAGGATCCCGTATGGATGGGTCTAATGGGTGGAGACAATGTAAGGTGATACCAGAGCTAGCAAATGGGACAAAGATGACCAAGTCTATACCAAGAAAGGGGAAGGAACCAGTGTGCATATAGAGGAGCCTTGCAATCAAGGCATCATGACCATTCAAAAGGTTAGCCCATGACAATAACAAATGGACAAAGGATCATAATAGCTAATCATCTAGCACCAAGTGAGGTTACTAATATAAATAAAGGAGACAAAACATAACATAAATGTGCCATACCATATACCTGCTATGGTGCCTGAATCTGGATGATTGTCTCTGACACTGATAACGAGAGGGTTCTAGTTCACCTCAACCCATGGGACCTAGGTCCTAAACTCGTCACCCGTGTAAGCTGCAGATGACTTCAAGTTTGCAATTGTGGGCCATGTGTTAGTTAGAGCCTTCAACCCATGATTGTGTGTTAGGTTTAAGACTTCACCTAGCCATTGGAGTTCAATAGGTGAGAGCATTGGACAGTGAATTGTGTAGACATTACTGGTGGACAATGTTAAGTTGGAAACAGATATTGATGGACAATGTTAAGTTGGAGACATTGCTGGTGATTTTACTCTTTGAGTCCTCAAACATTGAAAATTTTGAATGTCGATATATCAGATTGAGAGTTCACGGTTTTCATTTCAGTAAGATTGTATTTTGCTTTTTCACTTGTATGTTGTAACTTGTATGAGTTATCAACTAATCTAAACACTTTGATCGATAAGACTATTTTTTCTGTTTTTTCAATTATAATGAGAAATACAATGGTGATAGTCTAATTGTAATTAAACTTTTTATTATTTCAGGCAGGGTCCACTATGTTGACGACCTTGATGTCCCCTACGATGTTCCTTAAAATTTAGGGGTTGCTTCTACATATTCCCTGGATGCGTTTCCCCTCTCTCGCGTCCTTGTGTCCAAGAAACTCAATGGAACATTGCCATCATGCCCTGGAGAGGAAGCATGCATGCAACGAATAGATTTTTCTAGAAATCTTCAGAGAATTAACCCACACACGACTCACCTCCTATCCAATGTACTATTCAAGAGTGTGCTTGTTGTTGGAAATGCCATAGGAATTGAATTAGGATCTGGCAGTGGTATTAAATTCCCATCTCATTTTTTACGCTTTGCAGAATGAATGGAGAGCATAATATCCTTTGCATAAGACTCCATTAAAATCCATTAATATCATGGGAGAGGAGTGGATTAAGGAACCCCTCCATTTACACTTATCCTTCTTCCACTGTAGCACCAACTTTGGCATGGGAATTGACCTCTCCATTTTGCACCCTTTAAACTTTATAAAAGGAGACTGATTCAAAATGACGACACAGAGCAATCACCCTCATGGTGAGGTTTCAGAGTTTGACGCTTTTCAGAGGGGTTTGATAATACAAATGATCTGATAACAATTGAAGAGTCTCCTGTTATTGATACCTGAGAAATACCTTTTTCCTTTATGACTGATAGGATTTCAAACACTGTTAGAGTCTCTGCCTTCTTATTGGACGCAATCCCTCATAATCCTCAAGCAAACTCAATTTTTTTCTTTCCATCAAGATCGTAAAGAACCTACTCTTACCTCCCTGACCTACCACCTCTTTTAATTCATTCATATTACGTACAATAAAAAGTAACACATTTCGTCGACCCAAACAATAAATGCAAGTGGATTTTAAAAATGAAATATTATAATTCTAATGGACGCTCTAAGTGTAAAATGTAAAATATAATTTTTGTATCATAAATAATTGAAATAAAGTTTCTTTCTAATGATGCACAAATAAGTGTACAATGTACTTAAGGGAAAAATTCATTCAACCCGTGTTAAAGAAACCACCAATGAGAAATGGCTTTAATTTGAAAACTTATAAGTTATCAGTAGGTCACGATCTATTAAGATATAACATATCAATCGTACAAAGTGACTTTAAAGTTTGCGAAAATGACATAATAAATATTTGCATATAGCGGAGCAATAGCTGAGGCTCCATTTTTATCATATACCGAGGAGGGTGAACCAGTTATTCTTACCTCTATTTATTGAAGAGATGCTTCAACCATTGTTGATGTTTGCAATGAGAAATTATTCATTTATAATAGTTGATTACATCAAGAGATGTATTTATAATTCGCTGATTTAGTATGAAGCAGATGGGGTAAATCCTAGTTAATAATTTAGTTGAAATAGGTGTATAGATCTTAGTTAATTTGTATGATATATAATATTTAAGAAAAGTAAATCATTATATTAATTTAATAAAATAATAATAACAATATAAATTAAATTAAATTAATTTATATTTTATTTTAATTTTGATTGACATATTATGAAGCTGATTTTTTCTTTTGATGTCTTTTTTAAAAAATATAATCTGAAAGTAAAATAAATGTTAAAATTAAATTACAATAATTGTGAGTTGAATTGCTTCGCTCACTGCTTAGTGTCCAACCCTTTCCTTTTTATACAGCTAGAGTTTAAGATAAAATGTTAAAATCAATTACAATAATTGTGAATGAATTGCTTTGCTCACTACTTTGTGTCAAAAACAGCTAATGGGAAATTCACTTTGCTGGTGCTATTCTAATTATCTAACAAACATGAAAAAGTATTGTATGTTGCAAATGAAAGAGTAAATTGAGTTGAATAGGTTATTCAACATGGATTGATTTGACAAGCAAGGTTTCTATTCCTTCGAAATGAACTTGACTTTTGCAAGGTTGACAGCAATATTTCCTTTCAAAATATTGCCATAGCTAGATTAGCAAGATAAATAATTTTACAGAAAAAACCATTTAAAGCTCTTCTGTTTTTGAGATGAACTGATTTTGTCATTTGCCATAGATGGAGTGTCTTAATGGCACTTTCCTTTTACTCTGTTTTATTTTGACCAGGTAACAGAAAACGAGGAACGTGTTTGCTCTACTCTGGAAAAGGAGGCTCATGGCAGGCAAACTGCCAAAGCTGTACAAAATGCCATTATCATGGACATAGCACGGGCATTGGGAATGGATTCAGAAAGAAACCGTCCGGAGCTTTCTCAACAAATCCAACTTTTGAAGGAAGATCTTCGGGATTCAAATAACGAGAATGATCTGCATGTTTTACATTCACTTGAAAGAATGTTCGATAACTGGGCCATTGAACCGGAGGTCGTTTCAAAACCCATTGATTCAGATGCTGAAGAGGATGCCCCAATACCGCCATTTAAGACTTTTCTTTGTCCTCTGACAAAGGAAGTTATTAAAATTCCTGTAGTTCTTGAATCCTCTCAGACATATGAGCGTAGTGCTATACAGCATTGGTTTGAACACTGTCGAGAGCAAGGCCGTGACCCGACGTGCCCAGTAACAGGACAGGTCCTCAAGTCCCTGGAGCTACGGCCTAATATAAGTTTATCTGGAACTATTCAGGAATGGGTTGACAGGAATGTTGATATTCGCATCAAAAGTGCGATTCAGCATCTAGGAAGCAGTGCTTCTGGAGAGGACTGTGAACGGGCCCTTGATGATGTCTATAAAATTTCTGAAGAGTATCCTTCAAGTAGATATAAATTGCGAATATCTGGGTTGGTTCCTATCATTGTAGAAGCAATGCAACGTCCATCACAGGGTCATGTTGGGTCTCAATTACGAAGCAAAGTGTTGATGACCTTACTGAGCATGGCAGGGGATGATGACAGCAAGGTACATGTTTCATGTTTCAATCTAAATGACGCAAAAGGAATGCATTTTCATATGATTAATGTCAAGTCTTGTTTGTTCAAATCTAATATACTCAATGCTATTTAATTCTTTCTTGTATTTATATCACTTATTATGGGACACTGCTTGCATGGAGTACTCCCTTAGTGAAGAGAGTAGTCTATCCACTCAAACACTGGTATTGCTAAGTTCTCTGCCCATTTGATCTTTTAGGAGGAAGATCTTGGGTTCTTTTCCTCTAGGAGTCGTCTATATGCTTAAATAAATATGTGATGAGGGATCAAGGGATGTATTAGGGGCAACTTTATTGATCAACTTATTTTTTGTGTATAGTCATCTTGCAAATGAAGACCGCCACACACTTCTAGCCCTTATAGTGTATCAAAGCTGAAAGCCACCTAGTAAAATGATTGAAGATGAAACAATATTTATCACAAATCTCAGAACTGAGTGGAAACCTAAATATAAAATGTTTCTCTAATTCTTGTTACCAGTAATGAAACCAACAAACCCTTTGATCTGAAGATCAAAGTTGTCATTGATGCCAACAAGGGACTTGCAGTGGCCCCTCAGGCTGTCATTGATGCCACCAAGATCCCCTACAGTGGACAAGCCTGATTAACAGGTATGGAGTTGATCATGCACACTTGATCAGGTTTGGTATGGGTTTGATCACCCTTTACCCACACAATAGTGGCCAGTTGGATGATATCATTGATGGTTGATTGATTGGACATACCCACACATATGGTAGCTTGGGCCTTGAAGCCCATTCACTGGTCATGTGTGCTTTGTAGCACATGATGGTACAAATGACCCATTCTGTGGTCATTTGTTGAAGAGGTCATGACTTGATGGGGTCATGAAGCACACACACTAGGTATGTGCTACTTGATGTTCTTGGATCCCATTGCTTGCACTTGTACCCTTGAAGATGCCCTTCAAGTCTTTGGAGCCCCTACTTGTTGGTCTTCAAACTTGATGGAGGTTGATGATGATGTATGGTCCTCCTTATGGTTAGATGGTGAGGGATGTTGTCTCTTTGTGATCACGGAGGTAGAGCCCATGGACATGCTTTGATATGTTGAAGAAGACCTTGAAGAAGTCCTTGGAACTCTCGTAATTTATGGTATGGTCTTTGACACCCTTATCTTTGGGGTTCTTGATGTTCTTGTCGTTTGGGGCTTGGCACCCCCATAGAGGATGGTATGATGGACCTTGGCATTTGCATGGTCATACCTTTGCATATGATGGCTTGATGATGCATTTGACCCACTTGCATAAGGAGACTTGGGTCTTTTGTGGCTTGATGGGGTCATGGAACCTTTGGATATGGTCATAATAATGAGAAGGCTTGGCATATACACCCTTGATGACGATGTGGAGCACACCCTTGCATGTGGTGACCCACACAAGTGGTTGTTTGAGGTCTCTTGATTGGTCATGTGATAGTTTGGTCCTTGTTACCCTTACTCTTGGGGTCCTTGATACTCTTGTGCTATGATGGCAGCCCTCCTAAGCCCACACACAAGGAAGAATAAGTTAAAATTAAAATGTAATTTGAAAATGTTTTGCGAAGTCGGCTCAGTCAAAAGGGTTCTTTAAAAATAAAAAATAAATAAATAATTCTTGTAAATACATACAGGTCAGCCAGCTAAAACCTCACTCAACCTTCCACATTGAACCTATTTATACACACTCTTTATTCCATTCATTTGGTGTGCGATTTGTGGAAGTTTGAGCTCTGATTTTTGGGTAAAGAATGAGCTGAGGCAGCGACAGTAGAAGTCTATTTTTTTTTTCCTCTCTGAATTCGGGTATCTCTGAGGAAAACTCGGTGGACATAGGAGAATAGTCAAGATCTAGCAGCGAAATCAGTAATGAATCAGGTTTTAAGTTGTTTTATGTCTGTAGCAGTAAAGAAGGATTAACTGTAGCAGCTCTCAACAGTAGAAGAGGCTGATTGTTAACTTTTGAGAGATCTGATCTAACTTCGGCCGCAGTAATACAAATTGCAAGATGAAGTATATATATCTCTGAGATTCGGACACCAGCAAGATGAACAAGTTTGAATTATCAACCTCGAGCTACATTAGACCAAAATACATAATTCGGGTAGTCTGAACATACACAAGCATGTTTTGGAAGTGTTCTTGAACTCAGCCTAGAAGAATTCTACTAAGGCAGCTGGCAAGTGTGGTGAAGCTGTAAGTATCAAGACTTTATGCTTCATTCTCTGTATTTCGGACATCATACAATGGGTGAACTAGCATCTCTGTAATAATTCGGGTATGACTGAGTCAAACCTTGAAATGCTTGATTAAGAGAGTTTTATACTCTGATCTGATCTCTGTGTAAATGCCACAACAAATCTTATTAAAAAAGTTTCTCTCTGATTTTCATGGGTGAAGATTAGATTTGTGAGAACGGTTTTAGAACAGATTAATAGATATCCTGAAAAGCATCCAAGTGTAGGTTCGAATTAGTTGAAGCAAGAACATTCTGAAGAATCCGAGTCTGTTCCACAAGTGGGCATATGAAGCATTTGAAGACAGCCACAATACCACAGTTCGAAATATGCAGTCTGAGGTTGCACAGTCCATAGATTTGAATACTACAAGTCAGTCAATGAAGCAGTCCGCAATGTTTGCAGTGTTGATGGTTTAGGATCAGTCATGAAGCAATTAAGTTGGGTAGACACAAACTTGAACAGTCATGTGAGTATCTTAAGAGGAGGTAGCAGAATACATGTATATCTTCAAGTGATTTGAAGACTTACTAAGGCATGACAGAGGCATAAAAGCAGACATAGTCAAGAACTATTGTTGAAGAATCTCCAAGACCGTTGGCACTGAATTCCTCAACAGATTGGCAGCCAAGAAGAAGATCATCTGCACGCTGGAGCAGACCATTCACAGGTCATAGGAGAGTTAGCTGAATGAGACGAACTGTGATTTAGTAAGTTGAGGTTTGACTTCAGATCTGATGGTATGTTGAGCAGCTTTGATTGATTTAGAGATTTGTGACAACTCTTGATTTGACAAAGTGATACCTTCGGTGTTAGTGACTGATTGGTTTGATAGTGATAACTTGAATGACAATATCTTGATGTGACATCTACAGCAGTTATAGCATCTTTATGTGACAGCTTGACAGTGACATACATTGACTTGACAGGATAGTGACAGCTATTCATATGACAGTGACAGCAGTCTGATATGATATGACAAATGATAGTGACAGGTTGATGACAAAAACAAATTGATTGAGTTGTGTTTTTGACAGTGACAGATTGTATTGCATGGCAAACTGAGTCTTACACTTGAGGATTGGACTCCTCACCTCTTCTTAGTTGGTACTGAGAAAACCAAGCTGGGTCCTGGATTAAGAGTTGGTGCTCTTATTATCAGTTGGTGTTGATGTAATCGCGAAGATTGTTGTCTTCCATGTAATCCAAACACAATACAAAAAGTTTCATACAATTCTAGTGTTTCTCCTGTGATGTGTCTTTGGCTATGATTTACTGATCTATGTTGATGACATGCTTATGTTATAATATGACAGGTGATGGTTAGTTGATGAATGCTTATAATGTTGTACTTAGTAGCATGATTGGTAGAAGATTAAAAGGAGGTTAAATTGCCTTTACACTGATTCACCTCCTCTCTCAGTGTAACCATTGCGTCCAACATGATCTCCAAGGATGTGAATTCATCTCCACTGGAAACTGATGAGTGCAAACTTAGAGCGAGATTGGGTAAAATTATGGTCTAAAGGAAAGATTAATATAACTTGGAATGGAAATGAAATGGATTTCCATCTTTAGATGTTTTGTAGCTGACCACAACATCCTTAGTAGGTAGTATATTCTATGTACATGAGCTATTTTGTGTGTGCTCATGATTTTGTAATATATATGTAAAAATGCCACTTTCATATAATAAAGGCCCAATGACTCTCGTTATTAACTTAAACTTTACGTTAGGGTTTTGCTATGGTTTTTGTCTCTTGATTTGTATAATACTATAAATAAGGGTGTCCCCCTCTCCTATGCATCTCATATAATGTTATCACTACAACGACTAGTTATTGGTGTTTATTGGAGATGTCTTCCTCCGTTGCTTGGATTTGTAGGTGCAATCCACTCTTGGGTGTGCAGATGCTCCCACACTTTTCTTTGCTTTTGGTTCATAATTTCAGTTTTCTGTTTTCTGTTTTAGTTATCTCCATTGTTGCAATAATTGTTCCATTTTGGGTTGTGGAATTATGCAAGTTGCTATTAAAGCTTTAGTCAATTTACGCTCTTGTGGTGTGTTTCATTCTTTTACAAAACAAAACAAAAAAATGTTTGAGAGGAAATCTCGGTATATGACTAAGGCAAAGTTGCAAGAGAGATTTGGGGGTTTTGTAGAAGAAATGAGGGAGTTGATGCAACTACAAGCCTGAGGCAAAAGGCCATGGAATCTGGCATAAAGTCTTCATTCATAATCATGAAGGCTCAAGTAGAAAAATGAGTGTTAGCTTTTAGGGTTACTCCATAAGTGTTTACACCATGCTTGGGGTTGCTTCCTGTGATGTGGGGTGCATGGTGTATTGATGACCCTTGGTTGTTCCATGATGGACAAACATAGCGGAGTTGACTTGCTCTTTGATTGTTAGACCATGTATGGATGTTTTTACAGCATTCTTCCTTAGAGTGTTGGAGATCTAGGGAGCTTAGTGACTTTTTTCATGATGCACACATGGAGGGTTGGTTGGTTGCTTGGAGGATGCCTTGCTTTGGAGGAGTATTGGGCATTTTAGAGGAGGGTGTTACGCCCTAGATGGCATGGGCACACTTGGTCACTTGTATAGAGGCTTGTGCTTGACTTGAGGATGCTTGGGTTGAGGGAGTGATCATTTAGGTGTGGTGGACCTAGAGGAGCACATGGCTTTGGAGGAGTGTTGGAGCCTTGGAGGCTTGTAGAGGAGAACTGTTGGACACATCTTGTAGAGCACTCATGCCTTGGAGACTTGCTTGTTGGATGCTTTCACCTTGGAGCTTCACATGTTTCACTTGTAGAGGGAGTGCTTCACATGTAGACCTACCATCTTGTACATAGGTTGCTTGTGGTGGAGTAGGTCCACTATCATATTGTTAACCTCCCTTACTTCATTTCAATAGAGGAAGAAGAGAACCGTTTCAATCATCATTGTACTCTATCCTTTGTACTTGTCTTGTAGGGAGTAAGATGTTAGGTTTCATGAGGAAACCCTAGGAGAAGACATGAAGCAAAGAGAGATGTCTTGATTGATTGTTGTTGTAAATGTATCTTCGGAAGATATTCTTCATTTTGTTGTATTATTATTTTATTATTATCTCATTGTTATTGTACCTCCTTCGGAGATGTTTTTCCTCCATTTGGAGATGTTATTATTATACTTGGTCATGTAAGAATATCGAGGTAAAACCTCCGTTGTAAGTCAGGGCAATAGTCCCCAAAAGAATTAGTATAAAATGTATTTTTGAGTCTCGTTAGGAGAAGTCGGCCCTGTTGGGATTTTAGGTCACTCACAAGAAGTGTATTCTTGTATAAACAGGGAGGCGCCCTCCCTCATTTGGACACAACAAACATAAGCAAGTTTGCTCTAAGGAAGAGAAAGACAAGTTCGCTGGAAAGAAGTAGTAGCTACATAATTTATCTTATCTCTTGTGTTTTCTATCTTTGTTTGACATTGTACTAAGTGACGAATCTATACTGAAGAAGTTGCTGGGCTTTTCCCGAGAGAGGGTTTTCCCAGGATAAAATCTTTGTGTCTCTTTTGTGCTTTGCTTGTCTATCTTTTAGTGATCCTATTGCATTAGATAATAGATCTAACATATTTGAATTAAAGTGCAAACTCTAATATGGTACTAGAGCCACCCTGAAAGAAGGCACTTTGCAACTGTAGAAACTAGGGATTTCAAGTTCTAGCATTTTTATCCACAAATTTTCCAGAAAAGAAGGCCAAGCTAACTTTCCTCAAGGAGGTGCATCTTTTGGTGGAGACAGATTCTAGTTTGGAGAAGTTTCAATTTTTTACTGCGAGACGCTGCGGGAAGGAACTAGGGAATCAAATTTTGAGTTTCCCTCCACAAAATTTGGAAAATGACACCACTAGAAAACTTACCTTGAGGAGGCACATCTTTCTATCCAAGCAAAAGTTCAAGATTCCAAGTTTGAAAAATTAGGGTTTCTTCGTCAAACCCTAGGCTAGCCAGTACAAGGAGCAGTTTGTGCATCTCAAATTGGCGAGATCCGTTTCCTTGTTATTTCCATTTGAGGTTCTCATATCAAAATGATGAATCACACCAAGCTTGAGGATAAGCTTGAAGGGGCTGACAACTTCCGAGCATGGAAGTAGAGAATCTCTCTGATCCTAGAAGAGAATGACTTGGACAAGTATGTCATTGCGGAGGTTTTGGAACCAGAGGGAGAAGAGGCCAAAGCAACTCACAAGAAGAACATGATTAGAGGCAAGAGGATAATTGCTGACTCCATCAAAAATCATCTCATCCCTCATGTCTCATCATTGAAGACTCCCAAGCAAATGTTTGATTCTTTGATCAAACTATTTGAACGAAAGAACATCAACCGAAAGATGACTTTGAGGAGTCAACTCAAGAATGTGAAGATCCAACACTTAGAAACCATCCAGTCTTATTTCACAAGGGTTTCTCAAATCAAGGAACAACTTGAAGTCATTAAAGAAAATTTTGAAGAAGAGATCGTGATGACTACCTTGAATGGTCTCCCAAGATCATGGACTCATTCATCCAAGGGATATGCGCCAGGAAGAAGCTAATCAAGTTCAACAGATTGGGGGAGGAGTATACCCAAGAAAAAGCCCGATTGGTGTCAAGAGAAGAGAAGATGGGAGCAGATGATGATCAAGCCCTAACAATTCATGCAAAGAAGAATAGAGGCAAGAGGGAGGATCACCCTCACAAAAGGCCCAAAAGATTCCAAAAGAATCATAGATCTCAAAGGGACTATTCCAATCTTAGATGTTTCACATGTGACGAGAAAGGTCACTTTGCAAAAGACTTCCATAGAAACAAAGGATCCACTAAGGAAAACAAGAAGAAGAGGCATCATGCACTTCCTGCTGAAGGCAATGAACCAACAAGAAAAAGAACAAGAGAAGATTCTTCAAGTGATGAAGAATATGTTTTGATCTTGACTCTTATAGGTACTGTCACCCATGGAAGCAGTGATTGGTTTGTGGATAGTGGAGCTTCCAAGCATATGACATGATACAAAGAATCTTTTATCAACTTGTCAGAACATGAGTCACCTCACAAGGTGAAACAAGGAGATGACTAGCAATATCCCATAAAAGGGAGTGGAGAAGCTTCTTACAAGTTGAATTCAGGAAAATCAATGAAGATGAAGGATGTTCTCTACGTACCAGGTTTGAAAAAAAATCTCCTCTCCATCTTAGATTTAGATGCTAAAGGATTTCGTGTTGCATTTGTTGATTGCCAAGTACTCATGTGGCTAAGAGGAAAGACAATAGATGATGTAACAATAATTGGGGAGCAAGAGGGATGCCTATACAAGTTGAAGGGACAACTAGAACAAGCATTGGTTCATGAATCTATGGAACCAAGCGAACTATGGCATCGAAGGCTTGCACATGTACACTATAGAGCACTACCAATTGCAAGCAAAGTAGTATCAGATCTACCTGAAATTCAAGCGATGCATGAAGGCATTTGCAAAGGATGTGCGCAAGAGAACACGAAGAAACCATTTCCAAGCAGTGAGAGAAAGGAAAAAGAGATTTTGGAGATAATCCACTCAGACTTATGTGGCCCCATGTCATCTAACTCACTAAGCAGGTATGCATACTATGTCTCTTTCATAGAGGGACAAACTCTATGTCCTGAGAGGGCATATAGTACGACCAAGAGCAGGAGTAGGAAGGTGGCTATCAGAGTCAGAGAATGAGGATGGTGTTGCATCTGATAGATATGGTTTTGAAGAGGAGAGTGACTCTCCAGAGCACTTGCAGGAGCCTCAGCGAGTCTAATGATGGTACATACAAGCAGTTGGATGAGGCTTAGGTCTAGTCTTAGGCCTCAAAGTTCTAGTTCAAAGTAGAGCATTTGTTTCCGAGATTGATTCCAGAGCAGGAAAGAGCTGCTGCAGGAGTCAGAGATAGAGATAGTGTTGGTGACCTTCCTCGTTAAGAGGGAGTGTTGGAAAGTTAACTCTGAAGGTCTTCTTTATAGTTTTGGTTTGGTGTGATAAAGAGGACATGTAATTGTCCCTTGTGTATATTTATGTATAAAGTGGAATTATATATAAATAAATGATGTTTTGTACTTTATTGTATTGGGTCTCACTTAAATGATATTTAATAATTAAAGTGAGTTATTATTAAATGAGGGTGCATTTAATGATGACCCTAGATCTTGTAAATGAATCTGAACCACAGATTAGGTGGTTAGAGAAGTAGTTACAATTTTTAAAGTATAAAACTAGGGTAAAGGACAAATTAAAGACACCATCAATGAGGAGAGAGAGAGGAGATTGAGATTGAAGGAGAGAGAAATACCCTAGAAGGATGGCACATTTCCCAAGACAAGGAGCACCACAAATACCGAGGCAAGTACAACAACATTTAATGCATCCTATCAATTCCGTACAACACGTGTGCAGCACAAAAATCAAGGCAGCATATCCGTACAACAATTGACAGGGCCATACAACATTTATTGTTATTGTGGCATGATTCCCTAGGCAGGCAGAAAGTAATAGGTTCGTACAGCACGTGTGCAGATTGCACAATTCTGTATCGCACGTGTGAAAGTACAACAGATCCGTGCAACAAAATATTAGCACGAAAATCGAGGTATTTGTAGTTGTTTTGGGTGATTGAATTTGTTAGTAAGGGTTGGAAGAAAAATATTCTGTGTGTTGAGAAGAAAATTTCTAAGATTCTCCTTTTAATGACAATTTTCTCTTTCTAGGGTTTTACCTAGGAGTTGGGGTTTTGCCCGGTCTTTGACCAAAATTTGTGTGTATTTATGTGTGAATTATTTGCTTCAGTCTTGGAAAGTTCTTGAGTTGGTGGTTTATATTTTAAATTAGAGAAGTTAATTTTTAATTATAAACCCTAGTTTCTCAAGTGTTTGACATAATGGTGTAAATGAAAAGTTCCATATTTATGTCATTAAATTTCTTCAGACCGCCACCTCTTCAAATCACACCAACCACATGATGTTGGCACCTCCCTCACGCATGAGTCTTCTCCCATCCCATTCGCATGCTATAATATGATATAAACCAACCTATGTTATAACCAAAGTATTTAAGTGTAAATTGTAATATTATAACGTGTGAAGGGGGGTCCACCCCAACCCCAAACGCATCCATTTGCTACTTCACAAGGAGTTAGCATGAGTCTCTAGTAGTTGAAGTCATCCTTCATTTGATATAACTCGTAACCTCCTTCATTACCCAAAGTTTGGTTTACCACTAAGTTGGAGAAGGGGCGCTAACCAACATGGCCTACATGCCATATCACTTCACACCCTTAAAAAATGATTTTTGACTTTTTCAAAATTTTGACTTTTGTGCAATTTGTCATAATTTAACATTTTTTTGATGTTTTGTAGCATTTTTAGCAAAATAATTCATACGGGACGATATTGTCAGCCGGAGCACAGGAATAGTGGGTCTTGGGTGAAGGAGGTGCTCTGAGGTTGAAAATGAGCCCATACACACAAAAAACGGACTCCAGATCATACATTTTTTACATTATGAATTTTTTCATTTAAACCATTAAAAATGGCCTAAAAAACAGAAAAAAAAAATATATATATTTTTTCCCGAAATCCGACAAAACCTAGGGAGACCTAGTACATGTCCATATGATTCCATACCAATGCCTAACACGCTTATATACATTGACACATGAACTTTAATAACCTCCTAAGGCCTAACCATCATGACAAAAATTCCAGCTTTGGAGGAGCGGTGAAAAACTCGAAAATTATACATCGCTTATTCAACATTGCATAATTGACAAGGGAAAAACATCTTGGAATAATCATATTGATAGCCAAGTCCTAGGAAGCCAAGTGCTTTACAGAAAGTTTTTAGTGTTAGAGCATTTGTTACAATGCCCAAAGGCGTATGGACATGCATATTATTAAAAAAAAGGGACCACAATTGGTCCTGATGTAACCACATAACTTCTGGGCACTGATAATGAACAATTGCCTTGTTCAATACTCTGGCGGCTCACTGGAAATCCCCTAAGTGCAACTTAGGTGATAACAATTAACAATGAACTCGAAAGAATTACAACACTAAGCAAGCAGAGGTTCGACACTTCTGATGATCAAATGAAGAGAACTTGCTTGTTTAAATAGAAAAATCCAGCATGAGGGGGCACATTTGGCCAAGAGGGTGTCAAGCTTTGTGTGAGTTTTTCATGAATTGGGATGAGTTGGATGTGGGCTAGTTAAATGGCAATATCCAATAACACACTTGCCACATCCTCAAACCTCGACCTTTTCCTTAATGGATGCGTCCCACTTGGAAAATGCGCCTCTCTTGGAGATGCGCTTGGGCTTTGATGAGGAAACTTCCATCTCTCAACTTGGCTGAAAATGGTAAGCTTTGAGATTCCAAAAACCTCTGGATACCTGCTGCTTTACACTAGCAACTCACGAAACTTCTTTTCGGTGTTTTTATTAGTGGTTGAATTTTTCACTTTAACCGATTTTTTGGTCTTTTTTGGGTTTTTCGAGTAATAATTAATTTTGGAGATACATAATTACTCGAAAACATAGGAAAGTGGGTTTAGGGGTTAAGTGGGTGCTCTGGGTTAGAAAATGAGCACCCCCATGGCAAAAACAACCTCCTAGCCCCACTTTTATGACTTGGAGAAATTTTACATTTAACTTATTAAAAATAACTCTGTAAAAATGAAAAAAATTATTTTTTCCGGAAATTAGAAAAAACCTATGGGAGACTTAATACATGTCCATAATGACTCAAAATAATGATTAGCATGTTAATATACATTGACACTTTGCTTTTAATAACCTTCAAGGCCTAACCACCAAGACAATTATTTTAACTTTGAAGTTTGGAGGCTTGAGTGAAAAACTCAAAAATTATAAATCGTTAAAAAACGATAGATAATTAACAAATTAAAAACAATCACATAAGGTGTTGATGACTAAGTCCTAGGAAGCCAAACCTTTTACATAAATTCATCATGCTAAGTCATTTTAATACAATTCCCCATGGGGTATGAACATGTTAAAAAAAAATTAAAAAGGGCCTAGAAAGGCCTGCATGGACTTTTGAACTCGGAATTTGAACAAGTGATTGTTCATCTTTGGCGGGTCGCTTAAAAGTCCAACTTAGTTCAACCTAGTTGGTAACATTTGGCTCGAACTGTGAGATGTGTGATTCCTCTAAACTTCATGGAAACCGATCATACGAGAAACTTAGAATCTTTGGTTCTTGCACAAAACTGAAATAAGTCAGTCACATGTATATAAATAACCAAATGAAATAATAAGTTGCAATTTATGATACAATAATAATATACACCAAATGGATTTAAAATAGTTTTAATGTACACAAGTTTTTATACAAAAGAAAAGATTAAGCTAGAAAATATAATGCAGAGGAAGGGTTAGAAATCCATGCTACAATGATGCCCCCATGGGCATCAAATGTTGTCATTGAAAAATAGCTTTAGAATTTGCCCATTCATTGGCAGAGTTTGCTTTTCACTATCCATGTCGCTTAGATAAAAAGAATTGACACCGACCACATATGGATGGTGTATGGACCCGTCAATAAGCTGTCAAACTTTCCATGTTGCCGGACTTCTCTTTCTGCTTGTCCCATAGCAACATTGTATATCCTTTTTGAAAAGTTCTTGGCCTAGATGACTTGTAAAAAATTCTTTTAACTTTGTCCCGACTTCTGATATTCTGATCAACTGCCTTTCTCTTGACTTCATCCAATTCTACCAACTCTTCAATTCTACTCTGATAATCATCCTGATCTGAACCTGAATCTTGTAGAGCCTGATACACTGGTAACTTGAGATGAATTGGTAAAGTCACATCCATGCCATAGACCAACTCAAAAGGAGACTTCCCAGTTGCACTTTTCTTAGTGATCCTATCCGCCCAAAGTACAAACTTGATTTTACTATCCCAAGCCTTCTTGTTATCACCAATAATCTTTTTGATGATGGTCATCAAGTTTTTGTTGCTTGATCCAGCAAGACCATTCCCCTGGGGATAGTAATTTGAGGAACGAGATAAGATAATGCCATACTTAAAACATAATGAGGACATTGCTACTGAATTGAAAGCTTTGGCATTATCGGTGGTTATCTTAACAGGCACCCCAAATCTAGTGATGATTTTGTCTTCAAGGAAATCCATAACTACTTTCTTGGTTGCTTCTTTAGTATGTATGGCCTCTACCCGCTTGGTAAAATAATCAGTTGCTGTCAAAATCCAATTGTAACCATTACTTGAATTATCCTTAAATTTACCAATGAAATCAAGATCCCATTGCTGAAAAGGGGCTTGGATTACTATCGACTTTAAAGGTAATGCAACAAGTTTTTGTTTTCCTGTGAAAAGTTGACATTTTTGGCAATTCCTAACAGACTTGTGCACATCCGTAAATAAGGTGGGCCAATAGTATCTTGCTCTAACAATCTTGTGGGTTGTAGTTTTAGCAGCAAAATGGTCACCAAAAAATCCTACCTGGAACTCTTCTAAGAGTCTTTTAGACTCTTCTTTATACACACACCTAAGTATGAGACCATCTGGGTTTTCCAACCCAAACCATCT
Source organism: Pseudotsuga menziesii (assembly GCA_001517045.1). Lineage (NCBI taxonomy): Eukaryota > Viridiplantae > Streptophyta > Pinopsida > Pinales > Pinaceae > Pseudotsuga > Pseudotsuga menziesii. The sequence goes on from LPNX010587819.1 coordinate 102,283, forward strand.
TGGGTAAGACAATACTTAGTGGCTTGTAATCTTAACGACCTTCGTTTGTGGCCGACTAGATGTTCTGGACAAGTTAAGTTGAGGAGATAGCAAATAATATCTGAATACAACTGTTGCTGTTGAAGACATTGAAGCTCTGTAGAACTAGATGATGTCGATAAGTTGTTTTGACAAACCATGCCTAAGGCCTGCTCATTTCCCTCTGCCATCATTTTAGCAAGGCCTTGACCCTTGATTAGTTTGGTGGGTTTAATTTCTAAATCATACTCTTGGATCTTTGATACCCACTTTTCTCTTATACCAAGGAAATCTTGCTGAGACAAACTGTCTTTTACCGCTAAGTGAGGGGCATAACCAACTACTTTAGAGTACCCAATGTGAGTTCTAAAGTGTTTTAAAGACTTAACACGGGAATAGGCTTGTTTTGCCATTGTAGTGTACTTTAGTCTAGAATTCTGTAAGGAACTATTCATAAAGGCAATAGGTTGCTCCTGACCATCCTTGTTCTTCTGCAACAAGACTTCGACAATTGTATCCTCTAAGGAAAATGAAAAAATCTGGAAGTCTTTGGAAGTCTTTAGAGTAATCTGGGTTGATCAAAACTGGGGACCTTGCTATACAATCCTTGATTGTAAAAAAGGCTTCCCTTCCTTTGTCCCATTCAAATTTAACATCTTTTTTGAGTAACTTCTGCATAGGTTTCATCAACTCAGCTAAGTTGGGTATGAATCTTCTTATGAAGTTGATTTGACCATTAAAAGACTGTAAGGCTTTCTTGTTATGAGGCAAAGGGACTTTCTTTATAGATTCTACACTCTCAAGATCTATCTTAACTCCATCTTTGGAAATGATGTGTCTAAGCAACTTACGTTCATCTATTCCCAACATTGACTTGGCAGGGTTTAAAGAAATGTCAAACTTTCTACACCTCTCAAAAACCTTCCTAAGATGGCCTACATGGTCAAATCTTTCTTTGGAAAATATTGTAAGGTCATCTTGATAGATTTCAATTATTTTCCCAATCAACTCATTGAAGGTGTAATCCATAGCCCTTTGGAAAGTTGCACCCACATTCAAAAGACCAAAGTGTATCCTCAAATATTCAAACTTTCCCCAAGGTGAAGTGAAAGTGGTCTTGTGCCGATCTTCCTTTTTAACAAGGACTTGATTATATCTTGAGAATCCCTCCAACATAGACATCATACTTGACCTTGTTACTCTTTGAAGTAATGTCTCCATATTAGGCAAAGGGTAATTATCTTTTATGCATGAAATATTTAGATTTCGGAAATCAATGCATATCCTTAGCTGTCCATTCTTTTTTCTTACTACAACCAAGTTTGAGCACCACGATGAATGTTTTGTTGGTGCAATGATGCTTGTTGCCAACATTTTCTGTAACTCCTGTTGAACCATGGGGGCTAACTTGGGATTTATTCTTCTAAGCTTTTGTCGAAAGGGTTTGGTATCTGGTTTCAATGGAATTGTGTGCTAAAATACATCATCCCGATAAGCTTTCAATTCATCGTATGTAAAAGCAAACACATCTCTGAATTTTTTCACCAACTCTATCAAGTTCATTCTCTCCTTTTCAGAAGTCCCTTTTCCAATTTTTATATTTCTTGACTTTTCTTCATTACCAATGTTTATCTCTATGTAATCTTCTAGTTTTATGGTTTCTTTCTTTTCATATATATCCTGTCTATCAAAGATTCTTTCCCATTCAACAACTTTCTTCGGTACATGATTCATAGGCTGATCCTCTTCTTCCTAGTAGGAACCTTTCTCTTCCTGATAGCTGACCTGAAAATCTATTTTTTTTTCATATTGTTGATGGTGTTTATAATCTGCTTGTCATCCTTAAATACTTGCCAATGATCAAGGTTGTCTGGGATGGAGGGCCTGAAATTTATTTCAAATTTTCCATTCCCCTTTATCAATTCTTCTGTGAACTCTAAAGTGGAAGCTGTTACTGCAAGCTTGTTTGCCTCATTGTTTTCTAAACGACGAACTGCCATAAGGTCGAAAGCACTAAAATATTCCATCATGTCCCATACAACATTCCTATACTTTTTTAGTCTTTCATTTTTACATGCGAATAAATTCTTGACTTGGGAAACAATCAAGTTTGAATCACCTTTAATACTCAACACCCTAATGCCCATGTCTTTAGCAATCTCAAGCCCTAACAGAAGTGCTTCATACTCAACAACATTATTTGATGCATCAAATTCAAGTCTGTATTTGTAAGCAAAATTAAACTTTTTATTTGAAGGTGAAGTTATGACAATCCCTGCCTCTTTTCCTGATTTAGAAAATGCTGCATCAAAACTCATTCTCCATAGCTCATTAGCCTCCTCATCATTATCCTTTTCCGTGATAGGTATGAGGTAGTTTGCATAGATGGCATGGTTTCCAAGGCTATCTGTTTCACAGATGTATTCGTTATCTGGTTCATCAGGTTTCTCCACATGATACTTCCTTTCCTTTTCCCTATATAGTTTAACATAGCGCATCTTCAGAGGATCGAATCATGGCATAGGTCCAATCCATTTGGATAGATGCCCCAAGGAATGCAACCCATTTCCTTGATAGCAACATTCCCCATATATCAGGCACATCTATGACTACTATGTCCATGGTCAGACCAATGTTCGGGTATGCAGCTAATTTGATTGGAAAATTTAGAATTATACCCACAACATCGATTTATCTTGAGTCCATGGCACATACGTTTTGATATGGCTTTGTGATCCATAGACCCATTTTCTCCATAACCTTCTTAGTCATGATGTTAGATTTTGTGCAATAACTTACCCTTTGCAATCAATGATATGTAGAAGGCAGGATGGTCTTCTTTATTAGAATCCATACTATGCAAAACAATAGGAGTATCTTCATTAAAGTTACTTTGTTTCTTAGAAGGACTTTCAACAGACTTGTTCATAACTATTTCTTTTGGTTTGTTGGCTATTTTTTCCTTGGGCTTTTCAATAATTACTTCTTTAGTTTTTTCAAAAGTCTTTTCTTTAGGTTCCTCTAAGGTTTTCATGAAAATATCTCTTCGACCAGGAATTTTCAAGATCTCAATTACTGGGACGAGAATTTTAGCACTTGACAACCAATTACCCAAATCAATATTCAGATCTACAGAGGGAGGAGTTTTTACCTTCGGCATGTGTTGATCTGATTTAGTTGGGATCACATTCTTCCTTCTTTGATAGACCACGCCTTTGTACTTCTCAATAATTTGCTCAGGAGTAGGTTTTTCACCAAAAATATTTGTTGCATTGTCCTTCTCCTGACTATATTCCCTTGCTTGCTTTCATTTTTGCGCTTGTTCCATTATGTAACAAAATTTTGGACAAGTAGACTCTTCATGGAACTCTTCACAAGGTCGACAATAGGGAGGAACCTCATCAACCGTCATGTTGTTTGATTCAAGTTGATTGGGAGGTCTCTGATCTTGGGGAGGATACTTCTTTTTCCTTTCTTGATTTGGCCTTGGTTGAAACTTCTTTGATTTTGAACCACATGAGTCTTCTCCATGACAATCAATCTATTTTGCATTGCATTCATTTGGGAAGTATAATTTACCATCATTTGTTTCATCATTTCAGTCATCTCCTTAATGGATTCTTTGGTCTGATCTTTGCTTTTAGGTTCAATTGATTTTCCTTTGGCATCATGTAGTTTGGGATTGGAAGTGTTGCCTCTAGAAAAACTAGGAAGATTGGATTTTCCTGACGATTGCATGTTTTTGTCTATCTTTTCCACAACTTCCATAGCACTATTTAGAGTTGTTGGCTCCTTGTCTCTAAGATAATATCTCATTTCTTCTTCAAAAGCTTCTATATAGTATATGAGAATTGATGCATCAGAGGGTTTAATATCTTTATGAAGTCTGGTGACCAGATCATTAAATTTTTTATTAAACTCCATTTTCTCATTCTCTTTTTTCTTAGTATCAGTTAAGGCAACCAACAGATGTCAATTCTCTTTCTTGTCACCCCATCTTGAATTGAAGGCTGTCTCAAACTCCGTGAAGGTTTTGATGCCATTATCATCCAAATTGGTGAACCACTCAAATGCATCAGCTTCCAGGGATAAGGCAAAGAGCCTCATCTTGACATCTTCTTAATTCACATTATGGCACCACTTGTTGTAACACTGTGTAAACTACAAGAAGTGAGATTTAGCAGATATAGCATCATTACCATAAAAAGAAGGAACCTTTTCAATGGCTTTATCAGGAATTTGATGAGGATAACCAACAATGGTAGTAAAGTCCAAGGGTTTAAAAAGGTTAGCCATGCTAGTAGGTGGATTACTTGATTGAGGATTATCAACAAATAAAAGTGAATTTTCCATATTGACTCAAACCTGAGATCTTCACTGATTTTATGAGAAGCTAGCTTGCTTTTCCTCCTATGATAACTGAAGCAAGCCTTCAAAATTTCTTCTTGAAGAATGCCTTGGTAAACTTAAAGGTAGTGGAGTCGCTAGATGATCTGAGTAAATTTATTAAGTTTACAACATTCATCAAACAAAGCAAAAAGAAAAAGTCGTATTCCAGGAATAGAAAGATTTATTCTCGACAACAACGCCAAAATGTTGTCGCCTAATTCGCACCTCGGGTCATTGTTATTGCGAATCTTGTAGTTTCCCCGTGGGGTGATCCCATCTAGGATGGTAGAGGAAAGGAAACTAAAGTCGAGACCTACGATATCCAAGACATCTAAAAGAGCTCAGATGTCACACTAGTCAAGGATATCGACACTTCGGACTCGGTGAAATAACTAAGCCTAGGGGGCATCCCTACGACCAAGATAGCCCTAAAATAAGGAAAATGAGTAGATGATCCAGGGAATCTTGGTGAAATATCTTAGTGGGATAGTTAATTAGAGTTTAAAACAATTACTAAGAGATTTCGATCATCCAGGTGAAAGCCCCAATTCTACCCTAGGGTTTTAAGTAGAAAAATGAGATCTAGGGAAAAACGGTGAAATTAAACAAAATTTGATACTCATATTGATTGGGATGTAAGATTAAACAAATGAAAGTGAAACCAACAATACCTAGTTTGCGGTTTTAGAAATACCCACTCCTCCCGAGGAGCGCTTCTTCCCCTAAGAAGCAAACCAATGCTTAAGATGGGCAAATGGAGTTCGTTGATGATGAAAATTAAGACTTAGGGGTTTTATAATAAATCCGAAGTGGGTTTTGAGTTTTATATCCCGCCGCAAACTAGAAACTACAGATCTAAGAAATGAGGGTTTTCAATGAGGGTTTGATGAAAGGAAAATGTTGCCCCGATTAGATACTGAGAAAAAGATAGATCTTACTTGGAAAAAATGTGCCTAATGTTTATGAGGATTAATGCCAAGGTGATGAAGATTATTTCCGCATAGCTCAAGTGAAGAGATGGTGAAAATCCAATTTAGTTGAAAACGTCCAAGGAAGCCAAATGCGCCCTCTCTCTCGCCAAGCCAAGTAAATAACAATGAGAACGGCAAGAAAAATGACAAATGTTGACGAGAAGTAAACAAATAAGAGAGTAAGAAATCATAAGATAGAAATACTCCCTATATCCATCAACCCGAAAAGAAGAGCATGGTGGACGTCTCCCACTAGTGCGCCTCTCTCCAAATCGTCTTCCTTGTCAAACAAATGGATCTAAACAAATATGCCACAGATTCACCAATGATTTCCAATGCAAGCAAGAAATAATGTCAGTCAATCACAAAGAACATTCTTCAATCATCCACAAAAGGCAAGAGATCCCAAAAAGATTTGTCTATTATTATTCAAGAGCTAATGGTGCCAAATTTCCCGATGGGATACAATGGGAGGGTTCTCGTCTTTATATAGCTTTTGATAGATGCAAACCCTAACTTAATTTTACATCCGACGGTTGAGATTATAAATCATCAATGGTGGAGATCAATTTTACATGGATCAACTTGACTAGATCAAGGGGGGTGCACTTTTTGCCCAATGGCACCTTGTCTAAGTCAAAATAAGATATAACATAAGATGTGATCATGATAATACATCAAAAGGGGGTCACTAGGGGCTTTATTCACCCTAGGCCCTGTTGTCCGTCGATCGCACACCAGCAGCAGAAATCTTTCGAAAGCTGTCTCCCCACTTAGGAAGGTGGGAGAGGTGTGACCTTGGGGGCAAGTACAGAGCCAGGTACTATCACCTACTTCTAGCTCCTCCGTTTAGGCTAACTCCTAACGAAGCCAAGGGGGGTAGTCCCTAACAAAGAGTTTTTCTATGGCTCAATGTTTAAGTTAAGTTTTTGATGTTATGATGCGGATGGGTGTTGTTTAGGAGTTATTGTGATGAAAGATGATTAAAATTATGAATTTTGAACACACGACAAAAGCAATCCACGTTGCTGTACTGGATTAAAAGATGAACAGTATATCAAAACTTGTAAGATAAAGATGCATTCACAGATAAAGATTTTATAAGCTAAAGACAAATGATTCAGATGTAACAATCACGCATAAATTAATAGACCAATGCCTTATGGAGTCGAAGCTCTGTAATGATTAAAGAGATAAAACCAAGTCCTAAAATAAAGCTAGTGGATGTTATGCGAGTGCTCTTGGTATATTTTAAATGGTCTTGTTTAGGGCTTCAACGAAAGGTGTCACAAGATCAGCCGGGAAAATCTTCCAAGTTAATCCGTTGGAGACATGACGGCCCGCCCAGTATCTCATGCTGGTATCGCGAAGATTGACCAGCTAGCTGAGACTTTAGACAACGGGGAGTTCCGATGCCTTTACTAGGAATGACTTAGAAAGTTTTCTACAACGTCGGTGTGTCGGTTATGGGGTAAAGTTTTTATTAAGATGAGTCTTGTAAGATTAACAATCCAATGCCGTTTCTGGGTAGTTCGATTTTTAGGTCGGTCAGAGCATACTCAGGTAAGGAAACAACGACATAAATTAATTAAGCGGGGAAATGTGAGTTGCAAAAATTTTATTAAGTAAATTGATTAAAACCCTTTGACAGAGAGCGCTCTTGACTTTGTGTTATGACAGAAGTTCAAGAGACTTTAAAGATTAATTAATTAACTTACAAAAAATGTAAAAAAGACTAATCTACCCAAGAATCTCTTTCAGGTTTTTAGGCCTAATCGGGAGAGCATGGGGGTTAAGTAAAAAACGAAATAAAAGACAACTCTCCAATAGAGAGCACTCTTGATCCACAAAGTGAGATTCAAGAGATTTCTACTTTAAACAGTTGATTTACTTATTGAAAGATAAACATTTAAAAGATGAAGTAATCAACTTAGTAGTAAAGCAAAATGAGCTAATCTAGCAATTAATATTCTAAGAAAGATAACAAAATTATTCTAAGCAAAAGCACATCTAATCTAAGCACATAAAAAAGATAAGAACACCACAAATCTCCCCAAATGGGGGAGGTTGAGGGTGGGGGCTTAAAAACCCCACTCAAACAAAAAGATAAACTTTATTGAGATTTACAATTTGCCTTGGGTATTCAACCCTTGAAAGAACTTTTTGAAATAAAGCTAAAAGACTAACATGAAACTTTTTTAATGGATTCTATGTAAAAATGAGAGTGATTTACTTTTTGTTGAAAACCTTTTCTTCAAACTTGGAAAGAGGGAAAAAGAAGAAGATAGAAGATAGCAAAAAGAGGGCAAAAGAGGGCTGGAACAAAAGAGGAAAAGAGGGAAAAAGGGGAGAAACAAAAAATAGAAAATTGGATGCAAAAGATGGGAAGAATAGGGCAGCGAACTAAACAATCAATGAGCTGCAAAAAAGAAATGGTAAAAATGGGACAGCGATAAGAGAAAAAAGTGGCTGCAATAAAAATGAAAAAAGAGGGCAGCGAAGAAAACAAAGAAGAAAATCCCACAATAAGGCGGAAGGAGGCCAAATCCAACCTAGAAGAAGAAGAGAAAATCAACCAATAATCAACAAAAGGTGGGATCAACCTCTGAACAAGGTGACCACTAGAAGCACTAGTCCCAAAACCGTCCAGTCTAGCTGGATGTACGCAAGGATGCTAATGGGGAAAGAGAAGTAGCCACAAAATTATGTGGCACTTGGGATCAAATTCCAAACTTACTTTCTCAGGTCAAAACCAACATATGATACATAAAAATATGAAGAAGAGAGATATTTAGATCCAACTTAAGAAAAGTAACCGGAAAGAATTGCTTTTGCTTGATGGATGAGGCAAAGAAACTTATGCTTCTCAACTTTCTTGAAAGAAAATGACTCCTTGTAGAACCTGCAGAATGAATGTTAACCATAAAAGAGCCCCTGTATATCGGACAATACCTGAAAGCAACACAACTTCAAGAGAAAAACATGGATTATACAATATAGTGCTAGATTGTTAGCCTTCAACAATTATACAATCAAATGCTTAAGAATCAAGAGAGAAGGGAGCAAATAAAGGTATCACCTCACAAGGTGAATCATGGCAAACAAAGAGCTTTCGCATTGACCTCCAAAGTCATCAACTTTATTAAATCTTAAGCAAAATATTACAATGAAAATTCTCCAGAGCTTCTATGCCAAAAATTCCATCCCAATAGAGCTAAAAGAGCCTCTATTTATACAATGAGAGAGTGCTAAAACCCTAACACCACACCATGCAAGGAGGGCGCAAACCTAGCCGTGTAGCCACGTGAGAGAGTACAAACCAAAATTAAAGAAGGAAGGAGTGAGGGGACGCCTCCACCTAGGCAAGGCGCCCCCACTCCAACCCTAACCACTCCAACCTCAATCCTAACGAGATCTCCATGAGCAAAAACGTGAGGTTCCAATGCTCCAGTGTGAGGATGAGGAGAGGCACATGTCATAGGTTACGAAGGTAGGTGTGAGGCCATAAGGAGGCTTGTGCTAGGTTTGGAGGAGCCAAAAACTAGAAGCAAGGGACACATGGTAAACCTCAACCTCGATCAAATCAACGAGCCAATAAACAAGCTCCAACTCACCCAAGCGTGGTCATCATTGAAGGAGGCAAATTGGCCAAGTGGATGAGAACTCAATGCTCTCCAATTACTAACTGAAGAGGACTGGTGCCAAACTCAATCATCATTAATGCTCGATGCCATGTCATTCTGCATTTCATTTCGTTCAATTCAGATTAATTTGGAGAGATTTGGATTTTCTCCAAAATAATCATTTTTAATATTTAATCAATAATTTCCTTGAAACTGACTTTTTTGAGAAATTATGAGTTATGTAGCTGAATGATGATCTGAAACTTGGAGTTAACTGGTTGGTTGATCAAGAATGATTTTTGGCTTAGGGTTAGAGCCTTCAATCACTGAATTCGGACCCAGATGGTTGACTTATTACAATTTGAATTTTTCCATTTAATTTATGGAAAAGTTAAAAAATTGAAAAATAATTAAAATTCTAAATCCAACGTGTCCGGTAAAAATTTTTCAAAATTTTTTCTGGGGGTCCTGGTGACTTAGGACATGACCATGCTCTATTCTACTAGTGTTTAGTAGGTTCATACACTTCAGTTGGGCTCTAATAACCCCCTCAAGGCCCAAAATTCAAAATTGGGCATTCCAGCTTTGGAGGAAGCGAGAGAAAACCTCGTCGATTATACTCGGCTATAGGCAAAGCATAATTGACAAGGGCAAAAAACTCCCTGGAATACCTTAGTTGAAATTCTACGTCTTAGAGGACCGAACCACTCAAACCCCTATTAGCACACTTTATTACAAACCCCGTGGGGCCATGGTCATAATTACTCAAAACAAAAACTGACTAGCCAAAACTGGCTAGGCACAAAGGCGGATCATCTGATACACTGAAAACAAACATTTATCATGTTTGTCAAATGGCAGCTCCTTAGCTGATCCAACTATGGTACAAATAAGTTGGTAACAGGCCCCATTACAACCTAATAACATATGATATAACAATGTAATACGTCAATTAGACAAGTTGAGGGTTGCCCCTTAGGGGACGTCCTCATTGGCTAAGCCAAGAATAAAATAATCCAGACAACAATGCTGACTGAAACTGTTGAAGGACTGTCCGGGGAGCCAAACTACATCATCTAACAAATTTCCAACCCATTTCCTTGACCCAATAGGCCAAAGCGATTTTTTCAGTGAATTCTCTAGTTCATATTTTGGTGGTACATCCTCTGAAATTGATAAAAATCATCATAAATCTGTCAAGGCTAAGAACTGGGGCAAACTGATTGTACCGATGATCTGGAGACACAGAAGAATGATATAAGTGACTGTTCATATCCCCTGGAACACTGCAATGCTATAGGAGAACCAAAATCACTGCCATCTGTAATAAAATTCGATCATTTGGCCAATAATAAAGTGATAATAATCACTTATTAGGAGATTTGGGTTGACCAAGTCAAAATACCCAAACTGAAGGTGAGAAACTGTATCCATATGATCCTGTAAGCATCTAGGGTAAGAAATGCTCCAATCATGTATATCAAAACCAAGCTTAAATCATGTTATTCATAATCATGGTGGCAGTAATAATAATAGTAAGTAAGATATACCCGTGCTTCTGAAAAACCTTAGAACCTTTTGGAAGTCTGCTTGTTCATGCCATACTTACAAAGTGTACACAATGTGCTAATGCTGGGTGAGGATGGAAAACAAGGCTAGGTAAAAGGAAATGACTTTTGATTGACTTTGACTAAGTGATCTCTTCGAATGATAACCAATACACTCAACCAAAGTGACATGTACATAATAGATAACAATAGGGGATGGTGGTGTCTCACAGGTGGATAAAGTAGTTGGGCTTCTTTCCTCCAGAATCTAGCAAGTTTTCCTTTGCACTAATTTGCAACATGGATCAACCTTCAAAGGAAGGTGCCCAAGAAGCCTTTTGAGCTCTAGTACTGGCAAAGACATAGCCTTTGCATCCTTGTCTCACCCTGTTGCCCTATGGGGGCAAATGAGCCGAACGCTAAACAAAGAGTGAGTGCTCATCCTTTGACCATTGATATTTTTTTTCAATAGATTTCTTTTTCTCATAAGATAGTAGCCAACCTATAAGAGCAGGTGCCCTAGAAAGCCTTCTGGGCTCCAATAAATGACTAAGGCCTAGACCTGCTGCCAATGAGCAGTCCATAGTCCCGACGGGTTTGCCTCTCCCTGCTACCCCTGTGGAGGGCAGATGAGCCTTACATTATACAAAGAATGAGTGCTCAACCCCTTGGCCACTGACTATCTTTTAAACATTTATACTTTTGCATCCTTTAGATATAGCTTTTATGCATTTCGATGCTTTAGTGTTTAGCAATAATGTTTGGTGGAGCACTTGTTTTGAGGACTAAAGGAGAACTTCCCAGTGAACCCAACCATGCTGGTCCAGCCACATACTTCATAGCCAAAGACACATAACAACATGGAGTCTATCATGCACAGGGGTCAAGATGGGGAAAATATCTTCAATATCACAAGTTTCAACCAGTCTAAGTCACGGGATGAAATTCAACAATGGATGTGTTATCACCAACCTTGTAGTTGCCTATGTGAGGTGGATCCAGGATGGATGGTAGAGGGGCAAGCAACTAAGGAGGTGGAACCAAGATTGCCTTGACTCCCAACTGGATGGTTGTCACGCCAATCGAGGCAGTCTTCGCTTTATGTTATCTTAGCCTAAGACAACAATGGGGGACACCCTGATCTACTCCCAACAAGAGAGATCAAACCTAGACACCAGATCAAATCAAATGGACTTGAGGTACGTAAAGTGTAAGATAGGTGGAAACCCTAGATCTATGGATGACGTCACTAGGTGAACCAAGACTTTGGATTAGGGCTTAGGAAGTATTAGGTTTGATCCAAATTGGGACACAGGTGTCCTATGAGTTAAATACTAGATCTGGACTTAAGGTACTAGCAATAGGTGAAGATATCAACTGCCTTGGGAAACGTGACCAATGCACAAGAGGTGAGAATGGGATTGGGGCTATCTAGTATCGATGGATAGACTCGAAGGAAGATATGACAATGTCAAAGCACCTGATTCACCAGGAAAAAGTCAGAACACAGGAAAAAGAGGCCAACGAGGGGGTAGCGCTAGGGTTGAAGATCAATGCCTTTCAGATCTAGGGCAATGGATTCACTTTCTGCCCAGCGTTGGAGTAGACCCACCTGGGATTTAACCCGATCTACAAACCCAAGAAAGCAATTTGCCGAAAAAAGTCTGATCATGGGAGGAACTGGCATCCTGGAGGATAGCACTAGGGCTAGGAGGTCAGTTTTTCAGATCTAGGGCAAACCAGCCACTTCTAGCTCAGCGTTGAGGTAGGGCAAGACCCGATCTTTGAAACCCAGAAATGGTTTGCCCCGAGATCAAGTGGTCTGATTTTTTAATATTTTTGGTTTTTTTATTATTTAGGGTTTTAAGGTGAAAATTGAAGAAGACAGATGCCAATGGATTGAAATCTGGAAGAAGAGTACTAACCTATGGATCTTACCTGGAAAACCTTGTAGATCCCTTGATGATGATGATCCCTGCTGTCTCAATCAATTTGAGAAGCTTCAAGTGAGTTCTATGTCCAACGTTTTGCCCCAAGAAGCCAATGCGCCCTCTCTCCTGCACAACAAACGTCAACCATCATCAAGGCAATCCAAGCGAGTTGAGGAGCCCCTGCAAAACACGCCCAAGTTGAAGTCGCCCTCCTGTAGACAAGACAACGATTCTCGAAAAAATATAGATCTCACAAAATTTTTCTGAATGCTAGGAAGCAAAAGACTTTCCAATCACCATCCAAGAACATCAGATGCAAAGGAGATCCAAGAATTTCCACAAGAAAAGTTTTTCTATTATCAAGATCCAAGAGCCAAAGGCCCCTTACAAATGAGAAGCTCTCTCCTTTAAATAGGAATGAGAGAACCAAAATCCTAACCACTTTTCAAATGGGTGGCTAAGATTAAAATATACTAATGTTCTAATCAACGATTGAGATGAGCTCAACGTACAATACATGGATCAATACCCTAGGAGAGGGGATCCCACTCAACAAAAAATAAATGAGGCACATGGTGCGTCCAAGGAGTGTTAACTAACTCCCTTTGGGTGTCCCCATGGCACAATAAAAATAATATAATTTTTTAACTGTGAAATTGTGCCTCCTTGAGGAAATCGTGAGCTTCCAAAAGCTCCGAAAAATAATATAATATGCCCGGAAATAGATGTGGGCCCATCCAAGTGCTGCAACTGCTAGAGAAGAAGTGGAAAACATCACCCTAATCATCAAAACTCATCCCATGCCATTTCCTTGCCTCAGTAGCCCAAATCGAATTCTTTAGTAGCCATTTTAACTATTTTTTATTTGCCTCGAGAAATGTGAAGTGCCAAAAACTGCCACCTAGGGTGCCTGCATTATCCAGCTGAGCCCACCAGGCTCTCTAGGAGGGGGGTAATATGGTACAATCAAGTGGTTGGACCCCCTATGCTCAATACATCGCCCTAGGAAATCCAACAAAATCATCTCCCTGCTCAGACACGTCATCTGGAGAAGCAAAACTGCACCAGAAGGGTAAAATGAGCCTGATCATCCCTGTAAGTGCCTCGAACTGAAAACAAGCTGTCTCACTGGACTCATAGAGTCCAAATCCATCTAAGGTATATACTCATACCCTCTCCAGGTCTCTACCTAATCATCCATAATATCCAATAGACAAAATAATAACCTGTAAATGACCAGATACCAGATAATATAACTCGGCCTGGCATCTATCTACTACAAGTGTTAAAGAGTTAAGACATGCTCTACAAATCATTTAAGTAACAATCATAATAATTAACAATCACGTCACTGGTGATACATCAACAAAACACATATATAGGGTTTTATTTATTAATTATAACTCGGACTAGACTTTCAAGACTATACTCACTTCATAGTTGTAATCAATTTGCTAGTGAAGGGTGAAGGCTAAAATTCATAAGGCTAGGACAAAGGATGACGGCCCACTCAACATTGTGACACTTTGGATATGGAAAGGGGATACTCACTATAGCCATATGTCGGACAAACAGCAACAAAGGGGATGGCAGTGCCTCACAAATGGGTGAACTACTTCAGAGGTGCTTACTCACCTTGACAAATGCTCACAATCAAACTCAATACAAGTGAAGCTAGGAATCTTTAGATATAACTTTTAGGAACCATTGCTTTTTGGGCCTTTGATTTTCCATAGCCTTTGTCCACGTATTTTTATACAAACTTTTATCATTTAGGCTTTATGCATTCATGTATGTTGAAAAACACTACTTTTCATGAATGTTTTAAGATATTTCATTGCAATATTTTTTAGAGCCAATTTCATTAGGCTAGCCTTGCATTCACATATGTTGAAAAACACTACTTTTCATGAATGGGTTTTTTTATAAGATATTCATTTCATTTCCAAATACATTGTATTGATGGCAGTGCTACTTGTTTCAGGTGAGCAAACACATCCTAGGCAACTCAGAGCCGAGACACAAATAAACAGGGAGGCTTGTCCAACAAAGGCTCTAGTGGGAAAAGGTCCTCCATGCCACAAGCCAAGTAGTAAGTTAGGCTCAAACACAACTGGAAGGTAATGGATGGGTGGAGACAATGAATGATGAAACCAACACTAGCAAGCCAAAGTATGGTGGGAATGACTACCTCTATTCTCCCTAAGGAGGGTAAAACCAATGAGTATAGACCAAGAACTTCCAGGTCTAAGTAGGGACATCAATACATAATATAAATACATCCAAGTCCACATATTTATATGACCGCCAGATCAGGACACTAAATGCCAATACATGTCACAAAAATGAGTGTAATTGCAATGATAACCATAACACAATATAATATAAGCCAAGTCATAAGCATGTAAATAATCCATCTGAAACAACATCTGAGAAATCATTGATGCAAATATGGGCATTGCTAACTGCTCTGCACATGGCTAAATGGCTACATCAGTCCTCAGATCTGGGTGTCCTGAGACTCAGTCCTGGCATGGGAGAGTACTATAGTCCATCAAATACATAATGATCCAACATAAATGCTCATCTCAGCATCTCATATCTAGGGGAGCTGATTGAAAAAATGTACTGCATCTGAAAAATAGAATATGGTAGCCCGGCTACTATATATGTGATAACATGATGAACTGAATGGACGGGGACAAGTGACACATGGGACCAACCTAGCACTAAGGTTTACTATTTGTACAAGCATGGCATGAGCAACAGTCTTCACAGCAAGTCCTTTGATTAGTCATAACACAAGTTCAAGCATTAGTACATATATATAAGCATAAGTCACCATAGTCATCCTAACAAGACAAACATAGGTGTTTGATATACATCATAAAGCAAAATCAAACTAAAGAAGCATATACATGATCTCACCATATATACCTGTCTCCATTTGATAGGCCCCTTTGTAACTGTGTGTACCATATCTGATCTGCTACTCTGCTCAAATGAATTAGATCATCACTGAAAGCATCTCAACGAACTAATGGATCTCAGTCTTGGCAAGGAAATTCTGTTGATCAAGGCTCTGAAATGGTTGGTGTTGTAATGATCTGTGCTAAAACCCCATGTGAAAAATAGCTCGGAATAGAATAAAGAGATAGATCTGTATGTTGCATCATGGTAGCCCAGATGTAAATGTATACGTGATAACAGTCAGGGGGCAGAAATCTTCAAGCGACTGAGTGCGACCATGGGGGCAAGTAAGAGTCAAGTGCAGTCACTTGATCTTGACTCCTTCGTCTAGGATTACTCTTAGCGAAGCTAAGGGGGGTGATCCATATGAAAATAATCTAAGGTTGTTAATCTATAAAAAAGAGAAAACAACTACTCTAGGAATTAAGATGAGATAACTTAAATTTAAACAACCAATATGAGATTAAAATTTAAAATACATAGCTTCAAAATAAAACACCATTTATGACATTTGTGGAAATTGATTTAAACATAAAAATGATAAAGATCAGCGCCAATGCAAAGAGTGCTCATGTGTAAGGGTTACTTCTGTGGTCTTGAGAAGTATTATTGCAGTTGTTTTGGTTGGTAAATTTTAAGATTTATTAAATGAGTAAATTAGGTAGTGGGTTAATTGTTGATCAATTTTATTAAAATGGTAAGATCTAATTATTAAGGGAAGAAGGTATTCCAGATATACCCGAGGGGTACGAGGAATATGTCCGGATTTACTTAGAGGTGGTTCTCACAGTGACACGTGGGTTAGATGGAGTCGTGGGGTCGTGTTCAACACTACACCAACAAGGATGTAGCCTAACGGGGCTCCACGGTCACTTTCAAGTTGTTCCTGCTTCACTTGAAGACTTTTCCCACGACTTAGTAATATCGAAAGAGTGCCGAATTTTCATTTGGGGATTAATTGGAATATGAAACTAATTTCTAGTCACTCCAATCCTTTTTTGATTGTCCCACCGTTCTAGCCAAAGGCCTGCAGTTTTTACAAGAGCATATGGGGACTAAAGCCTTGTTAATTTTAAGAGTTTTAATTCAAACATATGTTGTTTAAAAATCTCAATACCGAAACTCTCGTTTCTGAGAACACAGTCGGATTTGTTAAATTTTTTAAAAGCAGGAAGAAAAACAAATTAAAATCTAACTAAGAAATGAAAGCAACTACTCTAAAAAAGATCAAACCACGAAAAGTGCAACGACACGGATACCCCCTGGGGGGATGGAGGATGGGCACTTGGCTGCCCACTTCTCTTTTTGTTACAATAATTATTACAATGATAGACTAGTGTTCCTTTCTAGAATAGGAAATACAAGTTTACAAATTTTGGGGATTTAAAGATGCCCAAAGAAAACGAAGGAAGAATGGTGCCTCCTTGATGGCATAATGCTTAAAAATTTCACCAGAATTCTACTGCAAAAGAACGAACAAAATTATGCTAAAAATGATAGATCGATCAATTAAAACATAAAAAATTTAGCATAAAACTTAAGTGCTTTCAAAAGATAAAATTGAAGTTTTTAACAAGTACTTGCTTAAAGCTAGATCTATAAAATATTACTTTAAAATCAGATCTAAACTGTAAATGTAAATCATATTATTTTATGATTTATCTTATTGCGCTAACTTGATTAACACTTCTTAAAGAAACTAGTAATAGGAAAATCTTAAATTTTAATGTCAGAAGGGTATCACCAAAGTTGAGAGGTAAGAAAAGAGCAATGGAATCGTCCTCAAAGTGTGGTTGGAGGGATGAATCATTTTCTTTAAGATTTACTAAAAAAGAAATAGAGCTATCATGCTCATCCAAACTTCCAACTTAAACAACCTTTAAAACCTTACAAACACTTGCAAAGGGGATCAAATGTCGATGTTAACTAATAAAAGAAACTTGAGAAAATATATTTTAAAACAAGAATGATTATAAATTTCTAAGCCTTCTTCTATCAAATAACAATAAGAAATAAACAATAAAGTATTACTCCTTATCTTACTAGAACATAGTTCCCTTCAAAAGCCAACAATCCCGAACATATACAAGCTCTGTAAAAATACACAAGTTACCTCAATATTTGACCGAATATAGCACAACCAAACACCATTGATAACACTCGCATAAGCCTCCAAAGCCTTTTATTAACAATGAACTCGAAAGAATTACAACACTAAGCAAGCAGAGGTTTGACACTCCTGATGATCAAATGAAGAGAACTTGCTTGTTTAAATAGAGATACCCAGCATGAGGGGGTGCATTTGGCCAAGAGGGCATCAAGCTTTGTGTGAGTTGTTCATGAGTTGGGATGAGTTGGATGTGGGCTAGGTAAATGGCAATATCCAATAACACACCTGCTACATCCTCAAACTTTGACTTTTTCCTTAATGGATGTGTCCCACTTAGAAAATGCACCCCTCTTGGAGAGATGCGCTTGGGCTTTGATGAGGAAACTTCCATCTCTCAATTTGGCCAGAAATGGTAAGCTTTGGCATTCGAAAAACCTCCGAATACTTGCTGCTTTACACTGCCAACTCACAGAACTTCTTTTCGGCAAGTTTCCATGTTTTTATGAGTCGTCGAATTTTTCACTTTAACCAATTTTTTGGTCTTTTTTGGTTTTTTCATGTAATAATTAATTTTGGAAATAAATAATTACTCGAAAACTTAGGAAAGTGGGTGCTCTGGGTTAGAAAATGAGCACCCCCATAGCAAAAACAACCTCCTAGCCCCACTTTTATGACTTAGAGAAATTTTACATTTAACTTATTAAAAATAAGTTTGTAAAAACGGAGAAATTATTTTTCCAGAAATTAAAAAAACCTATGGAGGACTTAATACATGTTCATAATGAATCAAAATAATGACTAGCATGGTAATATACATTGACACTTAGGTTTTAATAAACTCCCAAGGCCTAACCACCAAGACAATTATTCCAACTTTGAAGGCTTGAGTGAAAAACTCAAAAATTATAAATCGTTAAAAAATGATAGATAATTAACAAAGAAAAAACACTCTAGAATAATGTATTGATGACCAAGTCCTAGAAAGCCAAACCTTTTACATAAATTCATCATGCTAGGTCATTTTATTACAATTCCCCGTGGGGTATGAACATGTTAAAAATAAATAACAAGGGCCTAGGAAGGTCTGCATGGACTTCTGAACTCGGAATTTGAACAAGTAATTGTTCATCTTTGGTGGCTTACTTAAAAGTCCAACCTAGTGCAACCTAGTTGGTAACAAAATCATCATCATTTTTTTATTCAATCATCTCTTATAAGTTATACATATATATTATCAATTATTTGAGCACATGAGTAAAAATTAAAATACCACCACCTCTCAACACTTGACCAGCTATTCATTCAACCAAATGCTTCGAACTTAAACGAAATAAGATCCAGAATGATGAGCCTTGACCATTGTTACCCACCAAAGAGGTCAGCTACTCACAAAGGCAGGAGCCTTTATTTCTCTTTTAAAGAGGCCTGCCTTCCTACCTCACTCACCAAATAGATTTGAGCACTCCATTACCCAATCCCTTATGGACATAATCAGCTTCCTAACCCTGTCCATTAGGCAAATCCACGTTGAATATCATCCTAAGTTCCTTGTGAAGCTTAACAAATTAATGACCACCAACAGGTATGGTAGCATATGAAATATCCAACTGTATACTGCCCCCAATAGAGGCTGCCCATCTCCTAGAAAGCATCATCACCCAAGACTCAGGTACCTCTGCTAAGATCACATCGATTGCAATGACTTGCTTTGGAAAGCTGCTAATCTGACCTCAAGACCTTGATTAAGTAAGCCCCATACCTCAACCCTCCTAATATCCATGGCATAAACATTTTGGTACGGTCTTGTTCTCTTTAACTCCCAATATCTCATCATGCCATAGGCTTGATCTTTTTGGAGGCTCCAGAATCTGATGTGCAGTTCCTCAAGACCAAATCTTGAACAAGAAGAGATATAGAAGTGAGGGTCCTTGTAGCTCTCACCTACACAAATCTAAGGATGATCTTTAGCAATTTCAATTGTTTCATTAAGTTTGGCGATTTCTAAAGAATCAGATACATTAAGCTCACCTTGAATGTAATAAAAAAACCCAATAAATACATAATGGTTGTCCTCTGCTCAGTAATTTCAACAAGATTAACTAGAGGGATCAGAATTTTGACCTTCAAAAGTGCGTGTGTAATGTCACACTCGGCAGCTGAAACAGCTGACATAAGCGCTAAGGGTGCATCTATATGCTGTTGATTCTGAACCTTATCATATAGATTACCTGCTGGTTTGCCTTGCTGATTTTTCCTAGAAACATGTCTCGGGCTGTGAGGAAAGAGGCTCAGCTGGAGGCATAGAAGTCTGTTCGGCAGCTGGTAAAGTGTTGCACAATTTCAATCTTAATACTTGCACTCTTCACTGTCACCATTCGCCGCTGTCAAAGAGACATAATACCCTTGTTCTCTTCAGTCTGAGCCAATATCTATGAGTGAGTAGCAGGAAAATCAGTCACCATATCCTCTTCTTCTCTCACCCAAAACACATTTTCAGTGTGCTTTGGATGTTCTTGCTCTCCCATAATATAAAACTGAGCCACCCTGGCAAAAATAGGACATTGTTCTTCGTGATGTGGAGCATGACATGGCCAACAAAATGTGTGCAGGTGCGTTCACAAAATTATTAGTACTAGCGGGAGAACAAATTCAATCCAAACTCGTGGCATAGTTGGGCTGCCTGATCAACTTTTAAACCTTCACTACATGGAAGAAACACTAATGTATATTTACTGACCAAAGGGCTATGCTGGTTGACTTGATGAATATGGCTCTTCTTGGCAAACTGGAACAGAAAGAAAGCTTCCTTTCAGCTGTAGGTATGGATACAATTCCAACCATGTGGATCCTAAACCTGCCTGACCCAACTTCTAATGACAGCTTCAGGTGGAACACAATCCACAAAATAACCTAATAGGGTTTCATCCCAAAATGCATTGCAGACTTTGTCATATTCAGAGATGAAGATATCAATAAGGATTTCATCAGTTTCAGTATTTCCTCATGGTACACATTGGGGATTAGCTTTCTGAGCACCTTGTGGGGTATCATCACTGCTGCTTCTAACTTCTTACTTCCAGAAACAAGGACAGAATTATTGGTCTGGGGCTGGCCATTTAAGGCTCCCTCAGAAACCTTATGCCAATGCTGGCAGTCAACCAGGGCCATTGAAGTCAATTTCAATGTGACAAGAATAGGCTTAAGCGCGATAGGGATGGCAGATCGTATGCAATCCATTGTTGAACATATTGACCTTTTTATGTGAGTGCAGGTGTCCCATCAGAATAATAGATCCAGTGCAAGCCTTTGATTGAATTGTGCATGGATGGCTTTGGGTTTCTACTACTGGGTTCAATTTCTCATTGCAAGTTGTTTGTGAATCATTGAGCACATCAGATGACTAAATGGAAAAGGCCTACCTGCGCCGATTTTACTATTAATTGTGATTCTTTGTCTTTATTGAAGGCTCTGCAATTTTTCTGTATTTAAGTTTGAACAGCATCTCTGAAATTTTAATGCCTGGCATTCCTGACCTACAATACGTCAGGAGGTAAATATTGAGAAAGATATCTATATTAGCTCTCATATCTGCTCACATTGAAGTGTTTAATTAAGTTAGGATAAAATGCCGTATCAAGGGGCTTAATCCTCCTGCTAGACTGACCAGAGAAATAAAGCTTGTTTCTGAATTGTTTGTGACTACAACCTAATTCTAAGCACTGATCACACATGGATTTTTGGATCAGCAGAGAATGATGGTTGAAGCAGGTGTTAGCAGACTTGCCATTAAAAGCCTTGCAGCAAGCCTGGAAAAGGAAAAGGAATATGCAGTCAAGTTATTACTTGAGTTTTCTAATGAGAAAGAATTATGCTCAAGAATAGCTTCAGAAAGGGGTTCATTGCTTCTTCTTGGTGGTATGGCTGGCAATGTAGAGAATCCAACTTTATCTAATCTAGCTGAACAAATACTAAGAAAAATGGAGGAATTGGAGGAGAACGTTCAGCAGCTAGCGGCTGCAGGAAGGTTTCAGCCTTTGCTGAATCTCCTTTGTGAAGGTATGAGGTTAAATTCAATACAAACTTTGCTTCTTGTTTTCTCAGAAAGTCTGCATCATATTTTTTTGCATACATAGAGATCTTCTATCTCATAGCTGCAAATAATCACAAGTCACTAAACTTGCTTGTCATAATCCCTATGCACAGAATAAATACAATTATGCAGTTAATGGAGTTCAGCAAATGACATCCAATTGCAATCAGATTAAGTCAGTTGTGACATTAAGATTTATACATATCCCTGGCAGAATTTTCTGATTGCGGGATGGTTTTTGTTCAATTTAAGAGATTTTCATTTAGATAGTTTGAAAATACAGCTATATATACTGTTTGTAACAGACTATAAACTGTGCCTTGAACATCACAACCACTTAATATGCACTTTCAAGTTTATCCTACATTCATAAAGTGGATTGACTCGACCTTATTGTAACCTTTATAAGAAAGCTTTCGCTTTCTCATTATTATGCAATATGTTGTGATAGCTCTTTCAAGCTATTTCTTGGTCTCTTAATTTGTTCAATTTTAGTGATATGGTATCAAAGCTCGATTAGAGCCTCAAAGACATGGAGAGCATGAAGACCTAGGGCTGCTGTCGGTAGAGACGGTTCAAGGGATCACTAGCGAAGCACATCAGAGAGTCGAAAGGGTTTCATCGAAAAGGAAGTTCTATTTTGATTTTTTTTATTTATTTCGAAGTAAAGTCATTTTTTTCGTGGGCAACTATACCTGTTTTATGAATCAATTTTTTCTTGGATTGATTTTATTTTACGCACAAATTTTTTTGTACGGAATTTAAAAAAGAGTCAGTCGTACAACAACCACTATGGAACATTGTACAAGCAGTTGTCAATTGCAGTCGTCATACAACCGCCAAATTGCAACCACCAATTTATTGGTCACATGATTTTTTGATCAACTAGCCGTATGATTTTTCGATCAGTCATACAAATCAACTGTACAGTTGACGCCCAACCACCCAGATGGATTGTGCAATTTAATTGAGCAACTGCACGATTTTTTCCCAGACGCTAGTTGTATACAGTCACCAAATCGTACTGATCGGGTGAAAGGATCAACAGACAAAATTTTGAAGTCGTACAATATAAATTGGAAGCAGTACGACTATACGGACGTAAGTCTCAACCACTAGAACTAAAATTAACATAGAATTGCATTTTTTAACTTAGAAATTGATTAGTTTGGAGTTCATTTGACTGTTCATGAGCTGTTTGAGAGCAAATCGATCAAGAGTTGTGGGTTTTTTAGCTGTTTTATTACAGATTAGGGGTTTACAAGGCTGATTTTGAGCAGATATGCCTAGATCTTTGTGTTTTGGGGCTAGTTGAAGGCAGATCTATCATAAATCTGCATGCTGACCAGCAATATGTGGTTGCTACAACCATTACATATGGGTTTTCTAGGGTTTTTTCTGCATTTTTGCTTTGTTTCAGTATTTTTAAGCACATTTATGACTTATCGGTGTGACTTCTTTGTCCAACATAATATTGGGAGCGAGCCTAAGGTTCTTGCAAGAACTACAATACGTGGAAGCATTGCATGTTGGCCATCATTGAGCACAGGTACTTCAGTAACATTCTCCTTGGTAAGGAAACTCACCCCACGACTATGAGTAAAGACTGTGACAAATTTGATGAGAGAGACAAAGAAGCAGTAATGCTGCTTAAGTTGTCTATGACATATGCTATGCTTCTTGAGATCCAGTCCAGGAAGACTTCAGCTGCCATTTGGAAGCAGGTGAAAGATCTACATGAGACCTTGGGTAAGGGTCAAGATTTCTTTCTAAAGAACATATTCTTGATCATCATGGACGAGAGTGCCTCATTACAAGATCACTTACTCAAGATCAAGGATATCTAAAAACAACTAGCCTCCATTGAGTGCAAGATAGAAGAAGAAGATTTAGTGGTAATCACGCTGAAAATCTTACCACGTGCTTACGAGCACTTTATTGAAACTTTAAATATTGCTTCTATGGATGTTGACCTTAAGTTCGATGAGCTTTGAAACAGGCGCTTGCAGCATGATAGATGGAAGACGCAGTTCGAAAGCAGTCATATGATAGAGAGTTCAGAATATGCCTTTGTCGCCAATTTCAAGGGAAAAGGTAAGTGGGGCAAGGCAACAAAGAGGATTCCACAAAGAGTTAGAAGACCATTACTTTTCACTACTACGACAAGAATGGCCATATGAAAAAGTTTTGCGAAAAGAGGTTGGTTGACAAGAAAGCTAGCTAGGGAGGGTAGCAATAGAAGGCTCATGTCCCAGAACACACAGAGGAGTAAGTCTTCTATGCCTTCATGGCTACGCAACCAACAACTAACCGTAGAGAATCTGCTTGGTACATCGACTTAGGTGCATCTCATGAATTCACCAACACGCAAGATTGGTTCATGGAGTACGCTCCCAGTGTCTCCAAAGACTCAGTGATCTTTGGTGGTGCTAAAGAGTACATGGTTGTTGGGAAAGGAAATGTTCAGATTTCCTTTGGAGGAAACATACATGTTTTCCTCAATGTGCATTATGTGTCGGGAACGAAGTTTAATTTGTTGTCTGTTACTCAGATTATGAGTCATTGTCCATAGGATTTTGTCAACTTTAGCAATTACAAACTCTATGTAGTTAACAAAGAAAACCAACATACCATTGTACATGGTGTAGATGACCATGGATTATTTCGACTAGTCGACAACAGACAAGTCAAGGAGCATGCCTTAATAGATAAGAGTGGATCAGACATCAGTACACTCTGGTATCAACAATATAGGCATCTCAACCTTACCTACCTCCTTCAGTTGACTCGAGAGAATTGGTATTTGGACTTCTAGATATCTAGAAGAAGATTTAGGGAGTATGCAGACCTTGCTAAGAAGGGAAGCAACAAAGGATGCCATTTGAGGAAGGATATGCTTGGAGAGTAAGCAAAGTCCTTCAGCTAGTCCATGTAGACATTTGTGGACCAATGAACACGACATCAACCACTGGTGCTAGGTATTTTCTATTATTTGTTGATGACTATAATAGAAAAATGTGGGTGTCTTTTCTTAAGTTAAAATCCCAAGTATTTGTAAAGTTTCAATTTTTTAAAGCATTAGTAGAGAAAGAGACTAGTTGTGAAGTAACCAATCTTAGATCTGGTAATGGAGGGGAATCTTTCTCCAAAGAATTTACAAGTTTTTATGCTAACCATGGGATACAAAGACAATATACCACACCCTACACTCCACAATAGAATGAAGTGGTTTAGAGATGGAACCACACGGTCATAGAGATGGATAGATGCATGATGCAAAGCAGGTTATTTCCAAGCAGGTTTTGGGCTGAAGCAATATTCACGACATTGTATCTATTGAATAGATCTCTCACAATGATGGTGAAGGAGAAGACCCCTGAGGAAGCATGGTCTAGGAGGAAGCCCAGAGTCAACCATCTTTAAGGTTTATGGTTCGACTACATGTGCATGGATTCCATATGAGAAGAGAACCAAACTAGAAACTTAGAGCATGAAGTTGATGTTTGCAGGGCATTACGTGGGACTAGTACCAACGTACCTTCAGATGTGTCCCTAGGGAGAGAGGGTCATTTTTTTTTAGACCAAGAGGGGTGTTATCCATCATTTTCCAAGGGATGGTTATGGCCAAACTCTTTGGTTTTGTCTTTAGTAGTACTATGGCTTAATGGTGCTTACTGCCCTTTGTTGGGGTTTTTAACCCTAGGGTTGGTGTCCGAGGCTCCTAGGGGCAGATCATTGAGTCACATGACGCCCCACTTGGTTCATTATTAAGGTGACATTTATTTCAGTTGTGAGGCTTTTTTCTCTCTTCCAAGTCACCTCAGACACCCTCTTGGCACCTCTGCAAACTAGCGCCCTCCTTCCTTGGTCCTCTTCCATTGATGACGTCATCATCTCCACGAGGTCGTATTGCTTGTTTTTTTTTTGGGGGGGGGGGGGGGGGAGGCGTTGAGGGATTATCAACATTGTTGGGGTTAGATGGGGCATGACGTCCCCCCCTTGCTTTATCCAGCCTTCAGTTCGGAGTAATTTGCTCATTTTTAGCTATTTTAGTCATTTTTGGGTAAACTCTAGGGAAAATGCCCCAAGTTACCCATCGATTTGATTATTTTATATTATTTTATGTTATAATTTTAAGTTGACATTTTATAATTTCAAATTGACAAGGCATGTTGGCCTGGTTTATTTGTAAAAAGTGAGTGTGAGAACATATAAACGGATCTCCTCACTTCATTTTCAAAACACAACTTATGGGACAAGATTTCGGTATGTTACTTTTTAACCCAAGATAATCTCTTGGAGTGATGCACACCTCTTGAAGGGTTTTTCTCTTGCTTTTGTGAATGAAGTTGGCTTCTCTTTTGGTTTTCTCCTGCTTTGTGGATGTTAGAATGGTTAGAAGAACTCATGCTCATGTAAGTCTACTACATTTTTAGCCTTGCTTGATGAATGGTAGGTAAATTTTGCTTCTTAAATGATTGAATGTTAGCCCTAGGACTGCATTCTCTTTGAATAGGGCCTTTTATCTTCTTTCTATCACCTTAGCATAGTAAAAACGCTCCTAAGAGGAGGTTTTTACGAAGTTTAGCCTTGGAGATTGGATCTCCAATTTTGCCCTAGTTTAGGCTCTTGAAACGAACCCTAAATGTTGTTTCAAGAAGCCCTAATCTAGTAGACAAAGAGAAATACCTCCAAGAGGAAGGTTGGTCACCTCCCTCTAGGCTAGGGTTTAAAGGTAATATCCATGAAAACCCTAAGCTGCCATCTTTTACCAAAATAATCTTGCATTTTCATGTGTAAATATTGCATTTCATGGTAAATTAGACCATTTAATTAGGTCTGCGATTTTATGCTTGAAACCCTGAAAAAATAAAATAAAACAATTCGTGAATTTTTTACCTTCCTAAAATTTCGGACCTCACTCCTATAAATTTAGCCCTCCATCTCAAACCCTGGAAACCCTAGGGCGAAATAATAGGAAGCCTTGAAAATACAAAATTCCTGAAAACCTTAAAATTTGTCCTAAAAATCCCAAAAAACAGTCCTAAAATCTAACCTGAGCCTTAGCCCATCCCTCATCTCCAACTCGGCCTCCTCCCTCTTTCATCCCTCCTATACCCTGGGTCTCTCCCAATCTTTGTTCACTGTCAAAAAATTGTAGACTGCAATTATTTGCAAACCTACCCTTCACTTACCCTAAGAGTTTCTAATCTCCCCTCCTCTAACCTAGTGTTCCCTAGGACTACCTCGTGCTTCCCTTAAGCCTCTACTCCAGCTCTAGAACAAACCCAAAAGGGTCTTCCAAGGTGTTCCTCCAAAACAAGTGGCTGCTGCTCCTAGTCTGCAATAAATTGCAGACTGTCCATCATTTGCAGCCTCACCCCCTGAAACAAAAGACATCACAAAACACATCAAAAGTTGGTCCAAAGTTAGTTAATTGTGGTCTTGATTGCTATTGAATGAAAGCTGATATAAAGGACTGATCTTAACTCTGTTTGCTTATACATATTAGACTTGTTTTCTTTGCTAAGAGACTGCTTAAATGAGTTGTTTTGGTGGATATTAAGTGTAGCAAATCCTTATTCAAAGCATAGCTTCTTGACTTCTAAAGTGATGTTATAAATACTGTCATAAAGAGGACTGTATGCTTCCATACTTGACTGACTGTATACTGCCATCTACTGCTGCCATTACTGTTTTTGCATTCTTGCTTTTCATTGGATGGTATATGATTGCAATTATTGATCATCTATTGTTGGCATAAAAGTGATTGTCAAACTTACTATGGGAAGCTTCTACCAATTGGTTACTTTAATGCTCTTTGACATCAACATTGACATATTCACGTTAGCATTTACAAGCACTTTATCTACCTAGTATGTCTTCTTCATACATTGAACTGATTGGTTAAAGGCGCTGGTCACTAATACAACTGTGTAGAAGATATAGTTTGGTTTCCCTAAGTGTCTTGTGGGGGTTCTCCCCTTGGAGGTCATGACACTCCAAAGTAGTTCAAGGAACGTGACCGAGGTGACATTGGGTCACTTTCCTTATTGTGCTTATTGGACACTAGCCTGCTAGTTCATCTGGTAACACAGGGTGTGTAATATCCTCTTCTAATTAAGCCCCAAAACACCCGCTAACCTACTTAATTCCCATAGGTTCGAGCGGGTGCTACATAAGAAGGAATTGACTGAGGACATTTATTACTTAGAACAGATCGGGACACTCATTCAGTATTAAAGTCATCAATTGGATAAAAGAAGCCTTATTTCTTTAGGCTTAAAAGTAAACATAAAATTAGAATTGCATGCATGCAAAAGTGAAGCATAAACCCCAAAAGTGACATGCAAACCTAAAAGCGCATGATGATCTATTTAAGAAGGGTTATTGGACTAAAGGAGCTACCTATTATTATTATTGTTGTTGATTTGGAGTTTTTGAGCAACAACACAGCGTGCAACTACAACAATTGGGGTTGAAGATGACGTCTTCAGCTAACGAAGGTTCGACAGTGCAACTATCTGCCCTAATCTTTTTCAGGATAGACCATCCAGGTTTATCAACGACATTCATCGTATTCATCCATATCCAGCGATTCAACATCCATCGGAAGATTGTTTGCAGGTTCATGTGTGCAGCTGGGGAATAGTTGGAAAACCCCATAAGTATTCGCTGGGTCTCTGAATCCCAGTTTATCTTCCACATGTCAGCGTCATCTTCATCAGCAGGGTCACTCCATTGCCTTGAGTGATTATCAACCATCAGTTGCTCATCCATAGCAGTTGTCAGTAGATCCAGGAGGCTGAGGGCGTGAGCACCAAACATGTAGATCAATTCGTTAGCCAGCTTATAGGGGTCAAAACCTCTGCATCCCCTGGTCATTCTCTTTGGCATGGGAAGACCAACATCCCAACAAAGTTTCACCTGCATCAGACACCTCGTTCACCAAAAACGTCACGTGTAGCTGGGAAAGAGCCTCCTTGTAGCTGGGCATCAACTGAAGGAAGGGAGCACCACTACATCATCTGTCCAGTACTATATGCATGCAGCTTGTCTCTGGAGTATCATCAGCTTGTTTATTAGTGGTAAGTGTACCAATTCTTTCTGAACTTTACACCCTATAAATTCTCCAGTTTGCTATATTTTAGGGCCTTTGATACGACACCTTGCATGCACAATAAAATTTAGAATTGTGTACTCACCTAGTGTACTAGCCAATCCTATATTAGTAGAGCAGTAGAATATCAGTATTTGGGTTATTACAGTGGTACCAAAGCATGTTTCTCGCCAGCTGTGGGCTTGAACATGAGAAGTAAATGAATACAGAAGAAGACACTTTTGTAACCTATAGGAGAAGGAAGAGTAGGTACATAGAGGAGCAGGAATTTGAGGATATCCAGCTAGAAGATACCAACTCGGACATGGACCCAACAGGTATACACTTTGACAGAGGGAAAGGAACAAAAGGAGAGGAAGACAGGATGGAGTTTCGTAGCTTGGTAAATGCATTTAATGACCTAGCCGAAGGGCAAAAGGAAGTATGGCATGCAATAAACAGATTGGCTTCAAAAACAGAACTAGGTCATAGTAGTATACCTCTCTCACCAGTAGATAGAGGGTCTACAAGCAGTAGTGGGACGCATGCACACAATAATATGCAAAACACACCCCATATATATAATAGACCTTCCAGTAGACCTACTATCCCTCACTTCCTGGCACATGCAGTAGCAAAACCAGTCATGCCAGTAGAACCTAGTGAACCATTTGGAGCCTATTTACAGGAATACAGGGATTTGGGAGATGAGTTCCATGTAGCCACGTCTTTCTCAGACTTCTGTAATATGAAAAGTAGGAACCGACCCCAGAATTTCAACAGAGGGTTTAACCAGAATTATGAGTTACAAAAAACTTTGGGTAGATTGACCATCCCAAACTTTGACGGGGCTCGCGGAGGTTCAACGAGAATATGGGTTCAGAAGTTGGATACTTACTTCCAACTCAACCCCATGACAGAGACAGATGCCATCAAATTGGCTACACTACACCTGGACGGAGGGGCTCATGAGGGGTGGGCCACAGGTGCTCAGGGAAGGCCAAAGCCCACTATATAGAGGTCTATTCAGATAGTGAAGGGGAGGAATCCGAACAAGAAACAACAGAGGAATTGAGGGCAGTAGAGGAGGAGTCACTTCAGGGAGATACACCAGAGGGAGTTATTGCTACATTATCTGGAGCACCTAGGTTTCATACTCTCAAGGTCAGAGGAGTAGTACAGGGCCACAGGGTAGGAGTGTTGATTGATGGGGGAGCCACCCACAATTTCATTGATGCAGCATGGGTGGCTAAGCGGGGTATTCCGACAAAGAAGTTTGAGGGATTCACTATAGCAGTAGCAGGAAATACTAGCATGGAGTGCAACTATTGGATTCCCAAACTGAATGTCACATTAGGAAACTACCATATGACAGACTCATTTTATGTGGTGAATGTGGCTGATACAAACGTAGTATTAGGTGTCCAATGGCTCTAT
The DNA here is from genome assembly GCA_001517045.1 of Pseudotsuga menziesii. NCBI lineage: Eukaryota > Viridiplantae > Streptophyta > Pinopsida > Pinales > Pinaceae > Pseudotsuga > Pseudotsuga menziesii. Next base: position 132,468 of record LPNX010587819.1, read on the forward strand.
TCAATAGGAAAATATACCATAGATTACAGGGCGATGGAAATGGAATTCCAGGGCCGGATGGAAAACGGGTAGTTTTGAGGGGCATGAATACTTATCCCCCCAAACTAGTATTATCACAGAGAATGGAGGTCGTACTCAAACAGGGTGACATAGAATGGTCAGCAGAGTGCTTAGTCACTTTTAGAAAACCTTCAAAGAACAACACCCAACATCCATCCGATTTTCAGGCTCTATTGCAGAAATATGAGAAGGTATTTCGGGATCTTCCAACAGGTAGACCACCAAATAGGGGATTTAAGCATATTATTGAGTTGGAGGAGGGGACACAGGTAGTCATAACCACTCCATACAGACATCCCAAAAGATACAAGGATGAGATCGAGAAGACGATCAAGGAATTACTAGAACTAGGATATATTCGGCCGAGTTCTAGTCCCTTTGCAATATCAATGGTCTTAGTTAAAAAGAAAGATGGAACATTGCGATGTGTATTGATTACAAAGCACTCAACAAGAAGACCATAAAAAACAGGTATCCCATCCCCAGGATTGATGAACTAATGGACGAGCTACAGGGTGCCAAATACTTTTCAAGATTGATCTTCGATCAGGGTGCCATCAAATCCGAGTAAGGGATCAAGACATTTCCAAGATAACTTTCTGTTGCCACTATGGTCACTATGAGTTCTTAGTCATGCATTTTGGACTTACCAATGCTCCAACCACCTTCCAGGCTTGCATGAACCACACTTTCAGGGCTCAGTTACCGAAGTATTTGCTAGTATTCTCTAATGATATTTTAATTTACAACAAAACTTGGGAGGAACATCTGAAACACTTAGATGAGGGATTGAGAATTCTAGAAGAGCACTCGCTTTAAGCGAAAATGTCTAAGTGTGAGTTTGGTATGAAGGAGATGCTGTATCTAGGACATATAATCAGAGCGAAAGGAGTACAGGTTCATATGGAGAAGATTAGAGCTATCTTGGATTGGCCTACATCGAAGACAATTACTGAACTGAAGGGCTTTTTAGGCCTTTGCACATATTAAAGGAGGTACGTTAAAGGGTTCTCTCAATTTGCTGCACCACTCATCGATCTCACAAAGCAAGGGGCATTCCAATGCACAGAATTGGCACAACAACACTTTGAGAAAATAAAAACAATCATGAGTTCTTGTCCACTTTTGGCTCTACCGGATTTCTCACAGCCGTTCATAGTGGAATGTGATGCTTCAGGAGAAGGACTAGGGGCAGTACTGATGCAAAACCATCACCCAATTGCATTTGAGAGCCGAAAACTTAAAGACTATGAACACCGCTACTCCATATATGACAAAGAGATGCTAGCCATCTTACATGCCTTAACTAAATTAAGACAGTATTTGGTGGCAAGCAAGTTCAAAATCAAGACAGATCACAACAGCCTCAAATACTTCTTGTAGCAGAAATAATTAAATGAACGCCAACAGAAAAGGGTCAGCAAGGTACAAGTTTATGATTTTGAAATAGAGTATGTCAAGGGTAAGAACAATGTAGTAGCTGATGCCTTATACAGACGACTAGCTTCATTATCCCTCGTGAGTATATCCACGGATTGGAGGTCTCTTCTCTGAGTAGAATATTCCAAAAACAAATTTGCTTGTGAGTTATTAGATGGACAGATCCAGGATGACAGGTACAGGATCATTGATGACATCATCTATTACAAAGGTAGGATATACCTCATCCCAGAATCTGCTTTAAAGAGGAAGATCATACAGGCATTGCATGACTCGCCATTATCAGGTCATCAGGGGTTCTTGAAAACCTATAGGCAGATCAGAGATGTTCTCATGGAAGGGCCTCAAGGAGGAGGTAATACAACACGTTCGAGAATGCAGTATCTGCTAGCAGAAAAAGATCGAACACACTCATCTGGCAGGGTCACTTCAGCCATTACCAATACCAGAGCAAAAATGGGAAAGCATCTCGATGGACTTCATTACAGGCTTGCCCAAGTTATAGGGACGAGACTGCTTATATGTAGTGGTAGATCGATTGACCAAATTTACTCACTTTTTTGTTATCTCTTCCAACTATTCAACATCGCAAGTAGTTGAGTTATTCTTCAGAGAGGTTTTCAAACTCCATGGGCTACCCAAAACCATTGTCAGTGTTGTGACAGTAAATTCACCAGTGCTTTATGGCAGGAGCTATTCAGATTGGTAGGGACAGAGCTTGTTACAAGCACAAGTTATCATCCCGAGAGCGATGGAAAGATGGAGATTGTGAACAAGTGGATTGAGGGGTATCTGAGAAACTATGTAGCAGGGCAACAGAGGACATGGATTAAATGGCTACACTTAGGAGAGTACTGCTACAATACTACCCACCACATGTCTATTAAAATGACACCTTTCAAGGCTCTATATGGCTATGAGGCACTGAACTTTGTAGACTTGGCTTTTGGAGACAGCAGGGCACCAAAGGCCAAAGATTGGGTACAGGACAGTCAAGATATTCTCAAGGTCCTAGAGGAGAATCTACATGCAGCCCAGAATCAACAGAAGCTATATGCAGACAGTCACAGGATTGAAAGGAGTTTTGAGGTAGAAGATCTAGTATATTTACGGCTACAACCTTACAGAAAATATTCCCTCAAGAAAAAAGGAGCGGAAAAACTAAAACCTTGCTTCTATGGTACTTACAAAGTAGTCAGGAAGGTTGGAGAGATGGCTAATGAACTAGAACTCCCAGAAGAGAGGAAATTTCACAATGTGTTTCATATCTCCAATCTCAAGAAAATAGTAGGGCAACACATTGCTCCATCCATCGAGTTGCCTCCCTTAGATGATGAAGGGCTTTTGGTACTGATTCCAGAGAGAATCCTACAGGTGCGAGAAAAGAAACTCCGAAACAGGGTGATTCAAGAGTACTTGGTAAAATGGAAAGAATTACCTATGGAGGATGCCACATGGGAGGGAGAGCAGGTATTGCAACATCCTAGTTTGCAGTTTCTTGAGGACAAGCAATTTCAAGCGGGGAGGACTGTAATGTCCTCTTCTAATTAAGCCCCAAAAATCCCGCTAACCTACTTAATTCCCATAGGTTCGAGCAGGTACTGCATAAGAGGGAATTGACTGAGGACATTTATTACTTAGAACAAATCGAGACACTCATTTAGTATTAAAGTCATTAGTCAGATAAAAGAAGCCTTATTTCTCTAGGCTTAAAAGTCAACATAAAATTAGAATTGCATGCATGCAAAAGTGAAGCATAAACCTAAAAAGTGACATACAAACCCTAAAAGTGCATGATGATCTATTTAAGAAGGGTTATTGGACTAAAGGAGCTACCTATTATTATTGTTGTTGATTTGGAGTTTTTGAGCAGCAACACGGTGTGCAGCCGCAGCAGTTGGGGTTGAAGACGACATCTTCAGCTAACGAGGGTTTGGCAGTGCAACGATCTTCCCTAGTCTCTTTCAGGATAGACCATCCAGGTTTATCAATGACATTCATTGTATTCATCCATATCCAGGGATTCAGCATCCACCGGAAGATTGTTTGCAAGTTCATGTGTGCAGCTGGGGAATAGTTGGAAAAGCCCCAGAAGTATTCGCTGGGTCTCTGAATCCTAGTTTATCTTCCGCCTGTCAGCTTCATCTTCATTAGCAAGGTCACTCCACTGCCTTGAGTGATTATCAGCCATCAATTGCTCATTCAGAGCAGTTATCAGTAGATCTGGGAGGCTGAGGGCGTGAGCACCAAACAAGTAGATCAATTCGCTATCCAACTTAGAGGGGTCAAAACCTATGCATGTTCTGGTCATTCTCTCTCGCACGGGAATACCAACATCTCGACAAAGTTTCACCTGCATCAGAAACCTCCTTCACCAAAAACGTCACCTGTAGCTAGGAAAGAGTCTCCTTGTAGCTGGGTGTCAACTAAAGGAAGGGAGCACCAGTACATCATCTGTCCAGTACTATATGCATGCAACTTGTCTCTGGAGTATCATCAGCTTGTTTATCAGTAGTAAGTGTACCAATACTTTCTGAACTTTCCACCCTCTAAATTCTCCAGTTTGCTATATTTTAGGGCCTTTGATACGACACCTTGCATGCACAATAAAATTCAGTATTTTGTACCCACTTGAGTGTACTAGCCAATCCTATATTAGTAGAGCAGTAGAGTATCAATATCTGTACTATCCCAAATCCCGATATTTTCTATTTCTAAACAATTATGCTGATACAACTGGGCATGCAAACTGCCATGCAAAAATCCCTATTTTATAGGAAAAATTAGGGTTAGGGTTTGCGAGATAGAATGAACACTTACCACTGATAAGTCGGTCTGAACTACTCCAGAGAAAGTCTGCCAATACTACAAGCTGGATCAGAGAGGATCTGAGCTCCTCTGCTTCAGGTGAGTTCCCCAGCAGCAAGACGCCCAAGTAGGAAAGTGTGACGCCCTCAAGGAAGGAGGTGTCCGATCGGACTGAGAATTTGCAGGACTGGTAGCGGTTCAGTGTCGGAGAGAATGCCCAGAGCATGCGAAGGTTTTGAGATCTCTAGGTAGGGTAGCGAATCACTTCAAAGAGGCAGCTACTCACCCCCTGGAACCCCGAAACGGTTGATAACTGCTTCGGATGAGCACTGATGGATCTGAAATTCACTGGGTACCGGAGTATGAAGCTAATGATGAGAATGGTGCCTGAGTTTTGGAAGGAAACTGAGGTCTGAAGGCCCAGCAGCTAATTAGGGCTTTCTGGCTGAAAACCCCCTCTTACGGTCGGAATAAGACTAGGACAGATGTTTCACTGCCGAAATCCTATTAGTTGAAGACTCCGTCTCCAACCCCAACTGCTGTGCTGCACGCTGTGCTGCTATCCAAGAGCTCCCAAAATAATCATAATCAAAAGTCCCCTCTCCTCTTGCTTTCTCCTCTATTTATAAAGTTCAACTGCGCAAAAGCCTAATCTTTGACCTAATTAGGTCGCTTTATCTTCTAATTTTCCGTTGACTTGCATGCATGTCACTTTATCTTCTAATTTGCCGTTGACTTGCATGCATGTGGAGGGATACTTAAATAGTGCATGCATCATTAAAATAATGCTGGGACGGCATGCATGTCATTTTTAGGGTTCACATGCATCTCACTTTTAGGGTTTGCATGCATGTCACTTTTGAGAACATTACATTGGGATACGACATTGGGTCACTTTCCTTATTGTGCTTTTTGGACACTAGCCTGCTAGTTCATCTGGTAACACAGGGTACACCGACAATCACAAAGCCTACAGGTTGAATGATGTGGAAACTGTTACCACTTAAGTTATACTTGGTGGATTTTTGAAGCGAGCCGACGAAGTGGAACAAGTATACTTGTTCATTATTCAAAGTTCAAAAGTCCGCTCGACTTTTTCAGGGAGTCAGTTAATTTTTTTTAACACATGTTCAAACTTCATACTCCCTTCGGGAAATTGTAAAAAATGTGCTAGCATGATCAATTTTTATAAAAGGCTCGGCTTCCTAGACTTGAGCATCAAGCTTACTAGTCTAGAGTGTTTTTTCTCTCGGTAATTATTTGTTGTTGAACAAACGATTAATAATTTCCGCATTTTTCACTCACACCTCCAAAGTTGGGGTAGTCGTTTTGGTGGTTAGGATTTAGGAGGTTATTAGAGCCTCTGTGTCGGTGTTTTTAAACATGCTAGGCATTCAAATTGAGTCATATGGACATGTATTAGGCCCCCCTAAAGTTTCGTCTGATTTCGAGAAAATAAAATTTTCCTGCAAAATTAGGCCATTTTTTAATGGTTTAATTAAATTTTTTTTAAAAGGTATAAAAGTCGGGTTCAAAGTCCGTTTTTGGCGTGGGGATGCTCGTTTTCACACTCAGAGCATCCTATTTACTCTAGAGGCCACTTTCCTATGTTTCGGGCGGCTAAAGCACCTCGTGGGGCATTATTAAGCTAACGGAGCATCAAAACGACATTTAAATGCTAAAGTGCATCATTTTGGCACTAGAGTCAAAAAGTTTAACAAGTCATAAAGTCAAATAAAGAGTGGGGAAGTGACATGGGATGGGTCCCCCATGTCATGCGACCTTGATTAAACATGAAGTAATATTAAACTTTGGTTTAAAAAGTTTGAAGTGGAGGTGTGTTTATGTGGGTGACGTCAACCACTTCACACAAAGCTTAAGCTCATACGTGAAGAGGAGGAAGGGGTGGACCCCTCTCAATGTGAAGTAATGCAAAAAATTTGGTTTATTATTTTTGAAGGCTAGCGAATATTATTATGGATAACATCACCCTCTTCACGTGAACTATCAAACTCGCGTGTGTGGAAGAAGTTTGATGCCAAACCTCATGGATTAGCGAGTTGTTGTTTATGTGTTGGCACATGGTGAATGGTTGGTAGAGTTTGGTAGGAGAGGTGGCATTTGCCTCTCTTGTTCAATTCAGATCAACTCCCCTTCCACTACACTTCAACTCAGTTCAACTGGACTCTCTTTTCCAGTGTAGGTAGCACCCCCTTTGGTCATTTTTGCTATTTAAGTGGGCTTCTGGTTCATTGTTTTTCATGGTTAAAGGACTGAAGGTCTGCTCTTGTTGTATTGTATTGTATTATTTTGGGAATAATAAAAATGCTTTGGAGGTCTCATGTGGTGCATGGCTCAAGTGTTGGATGATCATTGTCTCATGTTGTTGCTAAGGTAATTTGTAGAATTACTTTTATGCATTTGCTATTTCTTATCAAATATAGCCTCATTGAAGGATTAGTACTAATCGGTAGGAGTGAGTGAAGTAGTTTCTTTGCTCTCTTAATTTATTTATGTTCAAGATTTAGAATTTGCATGCTGATTTGCTTATGGGTATGCTTTTCTTGTCTTTAGCATAAGTTTTTAATGGATTTGATTAGTCTCTTGGCAAGTGTGAAGGTGTTTTACAGGTGCTTCTCTTGGATTTGTGTGAGATCTTGTTTGCTTCTCTCACTCTCCAAGAACTCATTGTTGAAGAGGCATAGTCTCTCTGCTCTCCACCAACAGACTCCATAGCCCAAGCATTCCCAAGCTTCAACTCGTTCCTTCTCTCTCTCTCTCTCTCTCTCCTTCAAATTTAAATCAAACTTTCCCCTTTGGTTATGGTTACTCACATGCTTAAGCGGTTTAGTTTCTCTTTTAAGGAATATCTAAAGGCTGATCTTTTAAAGCATATTTCTAGATCTAGAATTATAAAGCATCATTCTTAGAATAAATCTAGTATTGTTAAGTACTTGTGCATAGTTTTCGATCATTCAGTACTTAACTATTTTATGTTTTTAATGTTATATTTAGCACATTTGGTGCAGGATAGGTGGTCGTTTTTTGTCTTTTGTTGAAAGGACAAGGAGAAGTGCTGCTGGAAAATTGAAGATTTCGGCCATCCAGAGCCTTCAAGAGCAATATTATTTTTTCTTGAATCATTCCTAAAACCTGTAAGCCTTTGGATCCAGATCTGTAAAGACCATTGGCATCCACCTCAAGCATTGTAAATACCATAGTAAAATATTTTGAGTAGGCTCCTTCAGAGGAGCCCACTCCCCATTCCCCCTAAGGGGTTTGCATCGGTGCACTTTTTTCATGGTTTTGCTCTTGTTAGTGTAGTTTTGCTTTATAGATCAGTATACCTTGCTATTTCAAGTTTCAGATTCATTGCAAAGTAATACTAATACTTACCCCACGACTTCTTGAGTTACCCAAAAGGGGAAAGAGATGCGTGGTAGGATTAATTAGACAATTTGTTCTTTCTTTCAGTATTTATGTTTTATGTTACTTCGCATGTTAAAATTTACACCGCTTGCTCTCCCGACTAGGGCTTTCAGCCTAAAAGAGATTATTGGGGATTTAATAAAAACACACTACGATTGGTAAAATCCTTAAAATTTACAGAGGCTCCGTTGTGTATGCTCAACACTGCTGTGGTTTGACTGATCAGTTGGCTGCATCAAAAGGAACGTGGGTGACTAGTATAATTAGTCTCACATTCTCAATTAACCTCCCAGGCAAAAATCCAATGCCTAGATTTGATTCGTTGCGGTGGACAAATTCACATAGTAAGTGAGAACAACTAGGTAGTGACCTCGAGACACCGTCAGGCTACACTCTTGTTGGTGTAGTGTTGGACACGTCTCAGAGACTCCAACCCAGCCCACATATTTCTTGCTTGAAATCGCATCGGATAAGCGTTTTGGACATACTCTTCGTACCTCCGGGTATATTTGGAGTTCTCTTCCCCCTTAATTTAATCAACTCATTTGCAATATTAATCTAAAATTGACCAAGAGCACTTGCAACACATTTTCCATGCAATACAACAACACTTTTTTATCTCTGGACTCCATTTTTTGCACTGGTTTTTACATTATACAATCATTTGCTTTTGTGTGCTTTATCTATCATGTGTTGATCTATAGGCTGTTGTGTTTTAAACATTTTTTGTAGGAATATCTTGTTCAAGTGTTTATTTTCATCAAAACACCTAAGTAACTCAATCATCATCACACTAAGCCTTAACAGCCTTAGAAACTAATAGGGTTACCCCCCTTGGCTTCGATTAGGGGTTGGCATAAATGAAGGATTCAAGAACAGGATGACAACCTTGACTCGAGATTTGCCCCCAAGGACACACTGAGTGGCTTGAAGATTTATGCCACGTTCCCCCCCAGGTGTGTGAAAGGCGGCAACAGAAGCCAATCAGGTGACCTACAATAGAGATGTCATAGTTGATGAGGAAACTAGCTTAGGATTCAATTATTTAGCTTTAGATAGCTCCACTTGAAAGGGAGAAAGATTTTGATAATTATGAGGAGTTTCCCAAACTTATTTTGGTAATTTTTTATCCACATGACCTGAATCAACATTCGGAGGACACAGGTGCAAGTTCCAGTCCTATTAATTGTGGGGAGGTTCCCAACCAGGAAAACAACAAGCAACCACCCAAGTGGTGGCTCAATAACATTGGAGATCTTCGAGCAACATAAATGATTGAGGGGCGATCATTGCGAAGAAAGAACAAATATAAACCCAACACGGTCAACTTTGCACTTATGGTTAATGTTCAAGTATTCGAGCCTCAATTGTTCGATGAAGCTAAAGGGATACCCGAATGGGACAAGGCCATGATTGTTGAATATGAATGTTTGATGAAAAATCAGACATGGGATCTCAAAACGCTTCCACGACGGAAGAAGCTCATTGGCTTCAACTAGATATACAAGATCAAGTACAAGGAAGATGGATCACTTGACGAGTACAAAGCACAATTAGTAGCAAAAGGGTTCTCAGTGAGAGGGCATTGATTATGAGGAGACCTTTTCTCCTACAACAAAGATGAGCACCATCCATTTTGTTCTAGCCATGGTAGCACAATGTGGTTGGAAGGTCCATTAGATGGACATGAAGAGCACCCTCCTCAATGGAGATTTGGAGGAAGAGGTCTGTTGCCGCCTAATACACACTTTATGACACGGGGAAGTCTCTAACCCGCTTTGTGTGTCCTTGGGGGCAAACGAGAGCTGGGGACCACTGTCACCACAATCCACAACTCCTCCGTTTAGGCAAGATCCCAACAAAGCCAAGGGGGGAAGTCCCTACGGAAGACTAAGTTCCTGATGTTTTAATTAATTACAAATTAAAGGGATCTTATTAAGGTGTGAGGCCAAGGTTTTGAGAGATGACAGTCAAACCAATGCAAGATGCAATATTTTTATGACAGTCAATCCTTTTAATATAACCAATGCCTAAGTAATGGTGTCAGAGAATGCAACTTTCAATGGATGCAGTCTAAGTTAATTATCCCACAGGTTAAGTTATCTAGCAATGAAATGAAAAACAAACTATGAACAATATACACAGTTATGAAAGATTTATAAACAATATTATCAAGATAAATGAAAAATCATATAATCATAGTTGAGTAATATGAACAATATTAGACAGTTGAGCAGTAATATTATGAAATAACTTGATGCTAACCAATGCTCAGATAAATAACAGAAAATGTAAACCAGTTGATTAATATCCACAAGTTAGACAATTACTAGTTTTGCTTTGCAGGTGCAACAACAACTAAAAGGAAACAAGTGCAATATTGGAGTGAAAAGTTGCTAAAATGAAAATGTTATAGAACCGGTTTTGTAATGTCTCTTGGTTCGTTTTAGGTAAATTTTATTAAGGTTTTTCCTCTTAAGTTTAGTTTTCGAACCAGTGGTGTGACTACCCCAATCTAGTATTTCTCAAGTCAAAGAAGGAATGCTGGTGCGCTCAACAAAGTGGGAGCAAAGCCCACCCGTAGCTCCTAGGTCAAACCCCAATGCCCCGGTGCTCAACAAGGAGGACGTAGAACGCCTAGAGACCCCCCACGGTCTTCTACCCCAAGTAGCTTCCGAGGTCACTGTTTTTAGTCAACTAAAAAAATAGCAAGATGGATGCCTATTAAGCTAAAACTTCTCTATCCCCTGTCGTATCTCGCGAGTACTCCGAAGGGTGATAACCGAGTAGAGGAACAGGGGCTAGTGAAATTGTTGTTGGTTAATTTTAGGGGTAAATTTTAAGTCTTGGTGATTAGCATGCAAGGTTAATTTTATACTATCAACAAGATCAACCAAGCGGTATCCCTTATGGGAGATGCTGGTACTTGATCTTGGACTGAAAAGCAAAATGTGAAGGTTTGTAGCAGAAAAAGGAAGTTGTTCTAACTTAAACTAAGCCCCCACTTCTCCTACTTTTCATACCCAACTTGAAGTCCCTAAAGGGAGATGACAAGTGGGACAAAGGATACACTGGATCAGGGGGTTGTATGGTTACTCTTTTGACAGAAAATAAAATTTTAACTTAGATACTTTGAAAGGAAAATGCAATTAGCTAAACAATGTCCTAACTGCACAACAATCTCTGTTACAAAGATGGTGGTCTGTAACAAAGATGGTGGGTAAACAGAAGTAACAAAATTTATTAATCCTAACCGCACAACAATCTCTGTTACAGAGATGGTGGTCTGTAACAGAGATGGTGGGTAAACAGAAATGAGACTTGCATAAAAATAAATCTAAGCAAACTAGTTATATAGGCTACCTCTACACTACTCATATACAGATTTTACAGCAGCTTTTGAAGCTTTAGAGAATACCCCAAAGAGAACTTCTCTTTTGGGGTTTACAATCTTATAGAAGAGAAGAGAAGAAATGTGGTTTTTGGCCCTTTTTTGGACCAAACTTTTATGGGGCTTTTTTTTTAGCAAATTTGGGCAGCATAACCCCCTCTTCTGTGCATAAACCTGCAAAAAACTAGCAACTTTACTTGCTGGAATTTACTGCAGAAAACTAAATCAGAAAGTTAGCACAGAAAAAACAAAAACCCAGAAATTTTATTAAAAAAAATCTGAACATGAAATTTTTGAAAAAATGAAGTTTTAATATTCAGAAAATGAACTTTTGGGCATCTAAATGATGTATTAACAGCAGATTTAAAACTCTATACTAATCTACAATGGAAGAAAGCCCTAAAACAAGGGTTTTATTCACTATACAATGAATAAAACTCAGTTTTAGGAGAGAAAAAAAAATATGGACGAAAATGCAAATTCGAAGAGAAACTCTTGGAGAGATGTCCTTGGCTTGGAAAACCTGTAAATAAACTTATGAGAGAGCTGCAAAATGTAAGCAAAGAGGTGAGCACCCAATAAATCTACTCAAATATTTTGATAAATCTTATTAAAAACTCACAAATGGAAGTAAAAATACTTCTACTTACAAATCCCTCCACAAAATACTTTGTGGAGAGCTATCTAAGCTAATACAAATGCAAATCAAATAAATACACATGCAAGTTACCTCACCAAAAGATGCATGAAATGTAGAATGACGGCACAATATCTCTCCAAAGTATTTCTTTTATTATGGCCCAACTAGGGCAAGATTTGAATACAAGAAAGCCTCTAGGGCTCGATCAAAATAGCTAGGGCACAATGTAGAAGAAAAGAAGAGAGGAAATATTTCTGCAGCATAACAATAGCATGAGAGAAGTTCTATCAAATGAGAGAGTGAGACCCTCATTATATAGTTGAGGAGCAACCCCAACCCCTTGAATATCAATGGCCAAGATTACATCTAGATCTAGATTAGATCTCCACCACTAGATCTAGGTTTGTTGACTTTGCAAGCCATCCACCAATCATAAGCAAGGGTGCCTTTTCAAATCAATGGTCAAAAGGATAGATCCATGTCACAATAAAGCTTAACCCTTAGATCTAGGGTTTCCATGACTCAAGTGGGGCCCCCTTTTGACTCAAATTTTAATTTTTATTATTTTAATTTTTTATTGTTTTTATTTTTTATCTTTTATTTTTAAAATTTCTATCTTTTTATTCTTTTATTTTTTATCTTTTATTTTAAATCTTTTTTTTATCTTTTATTTTTTATTTTTATCTTTTTATTTTTTAATTTTTTAATCTTTTATTTTTAATTTTAATCTTTTTTATTTTTTAATCTTTTAATTTCAAGTTTTAATCTTATATTTTTTATTATTATTTTTTTTTATTTCAAGTTTTACTTTTTATCTTTTATTTTAAATCTTTTTTTTATCTTTTATTTTTTATTTTTATCTTTTAATTTTTTAATTTTTTAATCTTTTATTTTTAATTTTAATCTTTTTTATTTTTTAATCTTTTAATTTCAAGTTTTAATCTTATATTTTTTATTATTATTTTTTTTTATTTCAAGTTTTACTTTTTATCTTTTATTTTAAATCTTTTTTTTATCTTTTATTTTTTATTTTTATCTTTTAATTTTTTAATTTTTTAATCTTTTATTTTTAATTTTAATCTTTTTTATTTTTTAATCTTTTAATTTCAAGTTTTAATCTTATATTTTTTATTATTATTTTTTTTATTTCAAGTTTTACTCTTATATTTTTTATTTTATCTTTTTATTTTTTATTTTTTATTTTTTATTTTATTTTTTAATTTTTTAATTTTTGATCTTTAATTTTTAATTTTATCTTTTATTAAGACAAGAGGGACGCCCCACTTAGGAGATCTTCAGACATTTATTTTGACCATGGGGGGTTTATTTAAATGAAATTTTGGCTATGCTTAGCCACCTCCCAAACTTAATTACCATGGCCTTATTTGATTTTTTCCTTCAAAATTAAATAATTTAATTTTTGACTTAGGGAAATTAATTAATTCCCTGGGAAAAATAGACCTTGCTTAGCCAAAAATGGTCTATCTCCTCAACCCCTTATCAGAATGACATGGGACTCGAAGCAGTGGCCTAGGGGGTTTCATAGCAATTTACCTTGCATTCATAGCCTCTATTACAAAGTGCCAGTGCTTGAGCAATTACATTATTGCATCAAAACGTAGTTAATTAACCACCAAGGGGTGAAATTAATTAACTAGAAAAACAACATAACGAAACTCCGCAAGACTCTATACAAATGTCCAGCATGGTCATGAACAACATTTTGAACCCTTAGCCACCCCATGGACTTGATTGTTAGAACGCCCGTCACCACTTTGGAGGATTTTGAGTGAAAAACCTAACCAATTAAAATCGTTTAAAGAACAAGATTAATTGGAAAGGGAAAAAAACACTCAGTGAGGGGACTTCCCTAACAACCAGTTCCATGGTGTGGCGTCCATATCATATGACCCACACTAGCACATAGAATTACATTAATTTTCCCATGCAGGGGAGCGGACATTTCGTTTTACAAAGGGGCAATTGTCTGCAGAAGTGAAAAATCCTCAGACTTTTCCAAGGTACAATTTGTACAATTATGTACATCTTCATGTACATGAAGTTGCCACCTAGTCGAAATAGGTGAGCAACAAGGTCTATATGTATCAGCCACATGGATTTGAGGTTTATGGGAAACAAGACTTTGTTTGCAGGTTAAAGAAAGCACTATATGGCCTGAAGCAGGTACCTAGAGCATGGTACATCAAGATTGACAGGTACTTAGTTGGTTGGAAGGTCCATTAGATGGACATGAAGAGCGCCCTCCTCAATGGAGATTTGGAGGAAGAGGTCTATATGTATCAGCCACATGGATTTGAGGTTTATGGGAAACAACACTTTGTTTGCAGGTTAAAGAAAGCACTATATGGCCTAAAGCAAGCACCCGAAGCATGGTACATCAAGATTGACAGGTACTTAGTTGAGCAAGGGTTCCATTGGAGTGCTTCAGATGCCAACTTATACGTCAAAAGCAATGGTAATAATATCATCCTACTAGTCATTTATGTAGATGACATCATCATAACAGGTAGTGAGGCAAACATGATTGAACAAATAATATCAAACATGAGTAAAGCTTTTGATATGACTGATCTAGGCCTTCTACATTATTATTTGGCTGTAGCAGTTTGTCAAATAGGTAACAACATTTTTGTCTCACAAATAAAATATGCCAGGAGTTTACTTGACAAATTTAGAATGACAGATTGCAAAATCTTGTCTACGCCTATGGAGAAAGGGATGAAACTTTCAACCATGATCGACTCTGAGTTGGTGAATGAGTCAGCCTATAGGTGACTAGTGGGTAGCTTAATATACCATACAATCACTAGGCATGATTTGAGTTACTTTGTGAGCTTCATTTACAGATTCATGACGACACCAAAAACAGAGCATTGGAGTGCAACAAAGCTAGTGTTGAGTTATGTGAAAGGGAAACTTGACTTTGGCATTTTGTATAGCAAAAGTAAAGATCCTAGGCTGTGTGGATATACAAATTTAGATTGGGTAGGTTGCATGGATGACAAAAAATCAACCTTTGGATATTCAACCTTGGCACAAGTGCAATCACATGGACCAACAAGGAGTAGCACGCAGTAGCACTTTCATTGACAAAAGAAAAATATCGAGGAGCAATGAAAGGAGCATGTGAGGTAGTTTGGCTCAAGAGAATGCTTTCAGATATGAAGATGCAACAGAGAGAGCCGACACCCCTACTCTGCGACAATCATGGGGTGCTAAAACTAGCTAAGAATCCAGTATTCCACAAGCACACCAAGCACGTTGATATACATTGCCACTTCATTCGATAGCTTGTAGAAGATGGAACTGTTGAGTTGCAGTACTGTCCCATAGAGGACCAAACTGCAAACATTTTCACCATGTCATTGGGTCGTGAAAAAGATGTAAAATTTTAAGAGAAACTTGGTGTAGTCAGTGGATTGACCATTAAAGGAGGTGTTAAAGTAAAAACTTTATGTAATGGTCAATTAGATATTAGACTTGGGCTTTAATAAACTCACCGTATGACTTTAGTTTATTTTGGATTTTTATGCTTAAGTTACTTTATTACTTTTATTGGTTTATCCCACATTCATAAAGTGGATTGATTCGACCTCATTGTAACCTTTATAAGAAAGCTTTCACTTTCTCATTCTTACACAATATGTTATGCTAGCGCTTTAAGCTATTTCTTGGTCTCTTTATGTGTTCGGTTTCTGTGATAAAAATGACCTCTTAAAACCAAAAAACTCCACTTTAAACCATCAATCATGTGGCCTAGGCGATTTTTTTGGGTCATGTCACAAATTTATTGTGATGTCCGATTTTTTGGGAGACGTTGCGATTTTTTCTTGCTGAAAAATTGCAATGTTATGTGATGTGGTTGAAAAATTGGAGAAATTTTCAACATGGTTTCTATCACTTCTCTTTTACCAACAACTTATCTTATACTCTCGCTTTTAGATTTTCTAGCTTTTTATCTTTCTCTAGCTAGATATTTAGTGGCTAGTCTCTAGCCCAATCTTGGATTTTATTTATTTATGCTTTTAGCATTGTTGTAGGAGATGCCTTGGCACTCTCTCTTTGTACTGTCACTAGATGTACTATTTTAGTCTATTTGACCTGATTTTGTGTTCCTTTGATGGACATAAATAAAATTATGTTATCTTATCAAATGCCATAACTGACTTGATTTTACTACAACGTATTAGATGACTCTAGAGGATTGATCATTTAAGCTAAATTTAGATGCTCATGGCCCTATTTAAAAAGATTTGGATGAAATCATTTATGGATAAACAAACCAAGGAACTCTATGATAAGATATAAGCAACTTGTTGAATGGTAGATTAACTTTATAAGAAGTGGAATATTCAAGATCATGAAACAAACTAGATCAGGTGTCAAGGAATCTAAAATTCTGATTCTTCTTCTAATATTTGTGTACTTGGCTGGTTGGTCCTTCATAACAGTTTAACGGTAAAGAATCAACCGCATTGTATTAGGTTTACAAATGAATATTGCCTGGTTTGTCAAAAGCCTAAAATGGTTAAGCATGTTGTGTGGCATTACAAAGTTGCAAGAACGTTTTGGGATTGGATTACTGTAGAGTACAATGTTCTTGGTCACTCATCTTCATTGGTAAGGGGCCATGTTTGGGGACAAATGGATGATCTAACAAGAAAGCAAGAATATGTGGGATGCAATTAGACTAAAAGGCATCTCTTTCTTTTGGAAATGGTGCTATCAAGCAACTTTTGATAAGGTGAATATCCTATTTGACATGGGCAAAGTATTTGCATTTGCGTTAGGTCTAGTTATCCAGATTTCAACCAGGAATGATTGTTTTAGTAAAGATATAGATACTCTTCAAGCTAGAGACAAAAATGATATCCTAGCTCTCCTTGGTTATATAGGAAGGGAAATCCTGTAAAAGAAGAATTTGGAGAAGAGTATGGCTCTTAAGATCAAATCATAGAATCAAGAAATGCATAAAAGAACAAATCATGCCAATCTTCATACTAAATATGTAGTAAGTTTTTGTTCATATTTTGGTTGAGATTTTATCTTTAATCTTTAAATGCAGAATTATTGAGTACTTGAAAAAATTTGAACATTCATACACAAGCAATCACACAACACAGTATGTACCCTAGGGAAAACCCTCAAAATAATGAGGAAGAAAAACCCTCGCAAATCTCCAAAGTATAATACTGATAGATATGAGAGAATGTCATTTACAATAGCAGATTTCTTTCGGCACCCCAAGTGCAAGATAAGAGAGAATAAACACCCTAGGTGCTATCACGGAGCAAGAGAGAATAGAGATGGAAGGAGGTTCTCAGTGGTATGCCCAACATACAAGTCAATTCGTGTTATTTTCTTTTGACTTTCTATGAGAATAAGCATGGAGCCTAATGGTGCTCCATGCCTTTTTGCATCTTGTAGAATGTCTTGCCACCATGCAAAACTCCTCTTAGCAAGAGGTTCATCAAGTGATTTTTCAACCAATCCTACCGGTTCTTCATGAGCTAGTGAATTTGAGGACTCTTCTAGCTTTTCCCTCTCAACATTTGAACGGGGAGAATTAGAATCTAGATCCTCCATCATTATCCTCTTCTATTTCGATACATGAATGGAAACCAAAAATATTTAGATGTTTTAACCACTAAAAAACTTTTTCCGGAGTCTTCTAGAATATCATGTGGGCTTCTATTTTGATCTTCTCTTAGAAGCTTTGGACTTCTGCTTTCCTTTGAATACGGGATTTGTAACCTGATTGTTTTCATATTTGTCATTCTTCTTTGTTGGTCATAGCATTTTCATACAAACCAAATTTAGTCAAATTGTTAGCAACGTTGCATGATCATGAAATTCAACCATATAAACATTTCAATGCAATGGCAATAGTTCACACAGTCATGCAAATATTTTAACCAATGTTTCAACACAACCTCCATCCTTATCTCATGGAATGTTATGCAACACTATATGCTACTTACTCAATCATAACATACTTCCTAATTCTAGGAATACAGATCTGCATATAACTGTAATGAAATATATTCAAAACATTCAGATCTGATTTACAAGAGCAATTGATAATCAAAATACAAATACTTATCTTTTATTGTTTTGTGGGCTCCCTCTTGATCTTTGCTTCCTTGTGCAGATAAATGGAGTCTTTAGATCTTGATCTTCTTTCTTGACGGAAGCCCATTGCATCTTAACTTGCAAATTTGGTCTCATGCAAGAGGTAACAAATCTCTGCATGGGTGAAGGAAGCCTCATGCCGAATATAGCAAATAACTGCATGGAGAAATTGTTTTGCACCTCGAACTCATCAATCCTCTTTTCATCCTTACCATAAGAGCAAGGTTTTCTTCTTTGGCGCAAGCAGTCTTGCTTTGGATTCACCCTTCCTCTTGGATGCAATCATGCCACAATCTCTAAAAGTTAGGTTGTTCATCTTGACCATTTATGGCAGCTAGGAATGTCTCCCATGAAGGTGGAAGATCATTGACAACAGTCTGAATGAGATCATCCTCATCCACCACTACTCTAATGCCTGTGAGTTGATCTCTTACATGAGAGATTTTTGTGAAGAAGGAGGCCACTGTCTCGTCCTTCTCCATCTTCGAATTCCGAAGCTTTGTTCTTCAATGCCCTCTTTTGACTCATAGCCTTCTTCTTGTAGAGGTTTGTCAAATTATCGAAGCATTCCTTTGCGGTCTTTAATGGAATAATCATCGGCATCAAGTTGTCTTTCACCGAATCATAGATGATTCGCTTGGCTCTAACCTGGTTCTTCTTGAAAGCAATGTGCCCTGCATTTGATGTAGGCTAATGCGCCCTGAGCTTTGATACCATGCTGAATTTTTGGTTGAGATTTAATCTTTAATTTTTAAATACAGAATTACTGAGTACTTGGAACAATTTAAACAATCATAACATAAGTAATCACACATAACACAATATGTACCTTGGGGAAAACCCTAAAAACAATGAGGGAGAAAAACCCGAGGAAATCTCCAAAGTATAATATTGATAGATAGCAGAGAATGCCTTTTATAATAGTAGATTTCTTTTGACACCTAGGTGCAAGAGAAGAGAGAATCAACACCCCAAGTGTTATCACGGAGCAAGAGAGAATAGAGATGGAAGGAGGTTCTCAACAGTGTGCCCAACATACAAGTCAATTCACACTATTTCCACTAGTGAACTTTGTCCTCTCAACTGTTCGCCCTTTCAACACTGAAGAGCAAACCTTGCACACTAATTCACACAGTTTGCATTGGTAGGCAAACCCTCCACACTAATTCGCCCTTATGCCTTGGATGTGTTATCACGGATCTTGTAGCTGCCCCGATTGAGTAATCATATACAGGATGGCAGAGGGGACAGGCAACCAAAGCCGTGACCTACGAAAACCCTAACCCCCAAATGATGGATGGTTGTCACGCCGGTTAGAATTTCCTTCGCTTTATGCCACTGAATGCCCAAGTGACAAAGGGAGAGACCCAAACCTATCCTAAAAGGACAGATCTACAACTAACCACCAGATCAAACCAAAGATTGAGATTACGTAAGGTGAGAGCTAGAAACCCTAGATTTAAGGGATAAGCCACAAGTTATGGGGTGTTCGAGTATGGGTTGTTTAAGGATGGTAGAAAATGTTACTTGAATGAAGTGGATTAGTGGCTTAAGGAATTAAGATCAGATCTAGGGTTGGTGTGTCTGTTCCAATGATCAAACCCGAGACCCTGGGGGATTTAAGCAAGAATATGGAAAATTCCCAGGTCAAGGTTGATATAAAGAATTTAGACCTTCAACACACCTACTTTGATGTAAGATTCAACAATACAAAGAAATCCAAGCAAAACCGGAAGAAAATATACAAGGAACTGACTTGCCACACTAAGAGGGGCGTTTTTCTTCCTAAGGATCAGGGCCTGGAGATGGGTAATGGAGTCCAATGTTGATGCCTAAGAGGGAGAAGAGATTTTGGGGGATGGCTGACAAAACCCAAATCACCAAATTTGCAGATTCCTAGTGCAAATTGATCCGGTGGTTTCTCTTAATTCTAAAGAAGGGGTTTTCAATGAAAGCAGTGATGGGCAATGCATGAGAAAATCAAAAGGTAAAGAAATCACCTGAGGGATGTACCTTAATTGTGTTGATGACCCCCGGGATGATGAAGAATGTCGTTTTTCTGATCAAATGAGTGTTTCGGGCGAGATCTTGATTGAGTTCAGCTTCTGCCAGTGACCCTAGTGCCTCCTTCAACTTGTCAAACCAAAGAAAATCAATTGGTAAGACAAACAAAGAGGATCTACAATACAAAGAAAGTAAGGGAAATGAAAAATCATCAAGAAAGAATCGCTCCCTAAAACACAACACCCGAGAGTTGGAACAGAGTGAGTTCTCTCACTAGTGCGCCTTTCTCAAGCGCGCCTCCTTCATCCTGCAGATGGATGGGTACAAGAAAAATACAAGATCTATCTCAAAACAAACTCGATGCAGAAAGATAACAATGCCAGTCATCAAATCATTAACTCATAAAAAATACTCCAGTGTGTAATCCCATAAAAATCTCTTTATTCAATATTCTGGTGCTAGAGATCATGCTTTACAATGCAGGGATCAACTCTCTTAAATATTTTGAGAGTGTGTCCACATTTCAACTATCATCCGACGGTTGAGATTAAGACATCATCAAAAGTGGAGATCAAAAAGTACAAAGATCATCACATGTATCAAAGTGACCACATCAAAAGGGGGTCACTAGGGGCTTAATTCACCCTAGGCCCCATTACAACCTCATAACATATGACATAACAGTGAAACACATCAATTAGCCAAGTTGAGGGGCGCCCCTTGGGGAACGTCCTCACTGACTGAGCCAAAATAAAATAATCCGGGCAACAATGCTGACTGAAACTACTGAAGAACTATCCGGGGAGCCAAACCACATCATCTGACAAATTTCCAAGCCATTTCCTTGACCCAATCGGCCGAATCGATTTTCTCAGCGAATTTCCTAGTTCAATTTCTGGTGGTACATCCTCTGAAACTCATAAAAGTCATCATAACTCTGTCCAGGCCTATGTTGCAGGAAACGTGCCCCCCCCCACGTTTCCGGCCAGTTCCCTGACGGAAACTCGGAAACCTGTACCGTATCGACGAGAAACTCGTTTCCAATTGATGGGGACCATTTTGCGTGTCGGAAACTCGCTTCTTTAAAACAGAAGCCCGTTTCCAAATCGAATTTCACTAAAATCCCGCGTTTCCTTCCACAGTCCGCCTAAAACACTCGTTTTTTTTTATTTTTGGGGGTTTTGCCTTTCCTGGCTAACGTTTTAGAGGCTTTCAAAATGTTCTTTATGCCTTGAGTTTGTTATAAAATAACACCCATGCCTCATTTTTGCCATCATGACTTATCCCCAACGCTCATTGGCAACTCACGGTCCATTGGCATAGCTAACGGTGCATTGGCATAGCTCATGGCTTACGGGTCATCATCACGGATCTTTGGCTTTAGTGTATACATTATCTTGGGTAGGATGGGTCATCCTCACGGCTCTTTGGCAGCCCACGCCTCCATTTTCAGCTCATAGTGGTGGTGCAAAGGTCACGGTGGAGGCTCAAGAAATGGACACGGTGTTGGCAGCTGGTTGGGTTGCTAAATATTGATAGTGTGGTCACGGTGGTGCCATTTTGTTTTGCAGATTGGTGGAGGATGAAGATGAGCCCGAGCATGATGACTATTAGTCTTCGGGCTTCAGCTCNGTGTAGTATTGTAGTTGTAGCCTCGTATATAAAGGTTGATTTTGGAATTTGGATATATATGTATTGGCAACTTAGCCTCATTTCGAAGGTTGTTTTTTGGCTATTTCCACTTGCATTATGGAATCACTTATGAAATTATGAGTAAAAATGTTAAATGTGATGTTGAATTTAATATGTATATAATGATAATATATATATATATATATATATCGTGTTTCCCCGTTTCCTAAATTTTGGGGGGTCACGTTTCCAACGCGTCCCCGTTTCGGAAACTCGTCCTCGTTTCCCCGTTTCGTGCAACTTAGGTCCAGGCTGATAACTGGGGCTAACTGACTGCATTGGATGATCCAGAGACACAGAAGAATGCTATAAGTGACTACTCACACCCCCTAGAACACTACAATGCTCTAGGAGAACCAAAATCACTGCCATATGTAATAATATTTGATCATTTGGCCAATAATAAAGTGATAATAATCTCTGATCAAGAGATCTAGGGTCAAAATCTCAAAACTAAAACCGCAGTATTGGTATAGGGCATGTCAGGAACAAATATAGGCTATGTTGTTTTTTGAGTCACTGCCTTGGGAACCGTGTTTGACTTGGTCAACTGGGTTGACTAGGTCAAAGTACCCAAACTGGAGGTGAGATACTATACCAATATGATGCTGCATGCATCCAAGGTAAGAAATCCTTCAATGGTGTATATCAAAACCAAACTTAAATCATGTTATTCATAATCATGGTGACCATAATAATAATAGTAAGATATACTTGTGCTTCTGAAAAATCCCAGAACCTTTTGGAAGTCTGAGGATAGAAAACAAGGCTAAGGCAAAGGGAGATGACTTGTGGTTGACCTTGATCATACGATCTTTCATAATGTTGACAATTACACACGACCACAGTGGCATACACATGACAGATGAACAATAGAGGATGGCGGTGTCTCACAAGTGGATAAGCTAATCTAAAAGAGCCCATTCAACTCTAACAACATGTGTACTACTCACATCCAATCTAAAAAAAAACTTCGTGAGGATCTTTTCTAGGACCCTTGTGTTGAGTACACAAGAACTATAATGCTGAGATTCTAGGGGACACTGTGAATTAGCGGTCCCTTGCCCCATCTCACATTAAAACACACAGGATACGTGAAAAATTAATCATTACATTTCAAATAGTGGCCAACAGTGTTTAGATTTTGTTGGAGCAGTAATACATCCTTAGTACATAGTTTTTACCTTAGGCTAACTTTATTTGCCTTCATGCAATGATATCCTATGGTCTAAGACTTAGGAGAGCTGATTCAGCAATATAACTGGTTATTTTGGCCTCTTCACACCTACAACAGTGCCCTAGTTGGTCAACCCAGCACATGTGCACCTCATTTAATGTCTTGGGGCGCTACCTCCTTGATTTGTGGGGCCTTGGTTTGACTAAGTGTGCTAGGGGTGTATTTGGCATGTTTTAGTTCTCCCAAGAGCTTTTATTGCCACCTAGAGCACCCCACTCACCTCTATCTTCTCACCCACGCTTGCCTAGGATCCATTAATGACCCGACACACTTCACATGAGGTTTCATGACTGCTTGGGCTTAGTTGGAGCTCCTTTGATCCACCTAGGGGGGTTGGGGGTCAATTCTCATCATGACACTTGTAATTTCCCAATTGGCTGCCAGAGCCACTCGAATTTGGTCTAGTGTTATAAATGTGTAATATAACATCTACAAGATGCATGATAATAATATGATAAGAAATTAGCACCATTCACATCTTGCTATTCCATGTATTTTCGGTCTCTTGTTGATTCTCTTGCACATTTTGTCAAACACTTCATGTGTGAACATTGTTCTAGCTCCTAGATCTGATTAAGAAATAAATTCTGACATGGTATCAGAGCTAGTTGGAACTGCAAACAAATCTTGTGAGGTTTGAGTTGCTGTTTAGGGCATATTTCCATAAAACTTGAGTGTTTGCTTGCAGGTTTAACAACATTTTTGTCACAAGATGGAGCAAACTCGAGCTTTGCTTACTCCATTCAATTATTTTGAGTGGAAGGCCGATATGGTCATTCAGTTGAGGTGTAAGGGCCTCTACTAGGTCACCATGGGAACTGAGAACGAGCCAAATTCTGCTGAGGTGAAAGCTAAGTATTTTAATAGGCTTGATGAGGCCTTTGGTATGCTCTGCCTCGACACTTCAAGAGAACTTCTCTTTCACATAGAAAGTCTTGGCACACTGAATGAAGTTTGGGTCAAGTTTGAGTCACTATTCGGGAAGACAAATGAAATGAGAGGCCATCATCTTGAGAATGAACTAATCTCACTGAGCCCAGCTCACTATGAGACCATTGAAGATTTCTTCACCAAGTTTAAAGCGTTGGTACTTCAGCTAAGACAATGTGGCATAGAGAAGAAAGATGATCATCTTATCTTGTCCATCCTTTCTAAGTTGGGGCTGGAGTATTCTGTATATGTTTCGACATTTCACTCCAACAAACTTACAACCAGAAATTGGAAGATGCCTGCATTGGCAGATTTCATGGAGTCCTTGACTCAGGAGCAGGACAAGCTCATACAAATGGGTACCATCATCAAATCCAAGGATCAAGCTCTTGCTGCTGGTGTATCAAATCAATCCCAGAGCAAGAGGAAAGATTTGAAGCAAAGGGAGAAAGAGAAAAAGGAATCAAGTTCAGAAAGCTCTAGTTCTACTGATGGGAGCTCGAAATCCAAAAGAAAAAACAAGAGAGAAAGACCCACATGTGGTTATTGCAGAGGTTCACATCTTGAGAGAGCTTGCTTCAAAAAGAAAATGGACATCATGACCAAGCTCCTTGAGGAGAACCACATTGCTCTTCCAGAATTTGCAAAAAGACGCAAGCAAGGAAATGGTAAGGCTGAGCATGCATTGGGTGCATGAGTAAAACCCAATTCTGTTTTCTCTGTTTCTAATTCACATTCTGATATATCAAAACCTGAAACCTCCATCCCTCCCTTAAAAAATTCCGAGTCAATTCATCAAAGCTTCCTCCCAAAACTAGTCATTTTTCACTAGCTTTTGATGTGCCTTCTAAAAGCTCTTCCCAAATCCATTTAGATCTTTCCATTTCTGATTATGAAGATGATATATAGACTGATATACAGCTTATGACAATCATTGACTCGTTTCCCCAACCATCTCATGACCAAAAGACCCATCAATTCTCAAGTTCACTAGCTGGAAATTCAGAAAATTGCCTAGTTTCCAATACTATGTCTCTTGTATATGTTGTTATGTCTTGTATGTCTTTCATTGGTTGGACAACCATATCACTGGCCTTCATGGGACTGCTGCTCCATATGTCTAGATTTGCCTTCACCACCCATGGTTCGAATCTCAAGTCTCCGGACCTTCCAGGTTCACTCAATTGCAATTGTGATCTAGTTGCTCACTCTTCTCTTCCTATGGATCCATTTGCTCATGGAGACACCATACCTCTGATATTTTCTGCTGTGTATGATATATATTATGATATTTCAGAGCCTCATGAGATTTGTTACAGAGTTGTGAAGGTGCTTCATCAAATTGGGAGAAGATTCATGGTTTTATTCATGATACGACAACTACACTTAATGTAGATTTTGTTGAATCTTTTGATGTTATTTGGGAAAGAGTTTGCAGAGACATCTTTTCCATCGTTGATTATGTTATTAGATCAGAGTATGCTTGCAACAAGATACATTCTTTTGATGCCCCTTCGTCATCAAATGTTGACCATCAAAGGGCCTCTCCACATGATCTTTGTTTACACCACTTTGATGCATTGATGCATGATCTTGGCATCCACAACATCTTCACCAAGAAGCTGTTCTTTCAGCTCATTCAAGTGAAGAAGAGGACTTGCTGAAGACATTTTTTATCTCTATCATATCCATTTTTTAGGGGAGGTTTTGTCCCATGGGGTTTTCCTCCTTACCTCAGTTACATGAATCAATAAAAATTTTCTTGTAAAAGGTGACTTGTGCCTTAGTTGCCAAGGCCTTAATAAATATTTTTGATTAAATTGTACTAAATCTGGATTAAGCGGGGGTGTTGGAGCAGTAATACATCTTTAGTACATAGTTTTTACCTTAGGCTAACTTTATTTGCTTTCATGCAATGATATCCTATGGTCTAAGACTTAGGAGAATTGATTTAGCAATGTAACAGGTTATTCTGGCCTGTTCACACCTACAACAGCGCCCTAGTTGGTCAACCGAGCACATGTGCACCTCATTTAATGTTTTGGGGCACTACCTCCTTGATTTTTGGGGTGTATTTGGCCTGTTTTAGCTCTCCTAGGAGCATTTATTGCCACCTAGAGCACCTCACTCACCTCTATCTTCTCACCCACGCTTGCCTAGGACCCATTAATGACCCAACACACTTTACATGAGGTTTCGTGACTGTTTGGGCTTAGTTGGAGTTCCTTTGATCCACCTAGGGGGGTTGGGGGTCAATTCTCATCATGACACTTGTACTTTCCCAATTGGCTGCCAGAGCCACTCGAATTTGGTCCAATGTATTATAAATGTGCAATATAACATCTACAAGATGCATGATAATAATATGATCAGAAATTAGCACCATTCACATCTGCTATTCCATGTATTTTCTGTCTCTTGTTGATTCTCTTGCACATTTTGTCAAGCACTTCATCTGTGAACATTGTTCTAGCTCCTAGATTTGATTAAGAAGTAAATTCTTAAAGATTTAGCATTTGTTTATCCACTGCTTTTTCTTTAGGCCTTTCTCAATTTTATTTTATAGCCCTTTTTGAGTTGTGTCTAAAGACACATTTTGCATTTTTTTGAGGGCTTTGCATTTCAACAGATAGAATTTATAAGACATAATGCATGTAATGATGGTAGACACATTGCTTCAAATTTTAACTAACACTCTTCAGAATAACTCAGAGCTGAGACATAGAAAACATGGG
Organism: Pseudotsuga menziesii; assembly: GCA_001517045.1. Lineage (NCBI taxonomy): Eukaryota > Viridiplantae > Streptophyta > Pinopsida > Pinales > Pinaceae > Pseudotsuga > Pseudotsuga menziesii. Next base: position 158,987 of record LPNX010587819.1, read on the forward strand.
ATCCATCATGCATAGGAGTCAAAGTGGAGAAAGTGATCTTCAATCTCATAAGTCTTGATCAGGCTAAAGTCATGGGTTAAAGATTAATCATGGATGAACTAGATGGACGAGGATAAGTGACAAATGAAACCAACCAAGCACGAAGGTTTACTATTTGTACATGCATGGCATGAGCAATAGTCTTTAACATCAAATCCTTTGATTAGTCTTAGCACAAGTTGAAGTATTAATGCATATATGAGCATAGGTCACCATAATCATCCTAACAAGACAAGGATAGGTGTTTGATATACGTCACAAAGCAAAATCAAACTATAGAAGCATATACTTGATCTCACCATATATACTTGTCTCCATCTGATAGGCCCCTCTGTAACTGTGTGTACCATCTCTGATCTGCTACTCTGCTCAAATGAACTAGGTCATCACTAAAATCATCTCAATGGACCAATGAATCTCAGTCCTGGCAAGGAAACATTTGACTCCAACTGGGACAAGTGATCTAATGAAGAGAGTGATTAAGAACCTCAAAAATCTCTGGTCCGCAGTACCATTAACAACAAATAATCCAGCACTCCAGCTTTCTGCTTCCTCTCCAGATGTTACTTGTTTCTGTGCACACAGAAGCAAGAAATACTAGAGCAGCATGCATGGGAAAAATATATGCATAAAAATAAACTGACAGAAGTAAATGCTGAAAATAAAATGCAGAAAGTAAATTCAACTCTAAACAACTTCAAATAGAAATAGACTATGTAAAGACTCATAAGACTCGGGACACATGCAAATCAGAAAAGACTCAACTACTGCTCAGAGAATTTATTCATTCCTACCTACCCTATTCTAGCCAATTAGACAGGCGCTAAGTAAAGTCATAGGTCCAATGCAACCACTTGCTGAACAGATCAATTGATCTTTGCTTACAGTTAATGATACAACAAATCAAAGACAGTTTGGAAGTAATGTGAAAAGGAATTGAAGTCATTTTGACTTGCTGCGTGAGAATGAGAGAAAGACAATGATAGTACGAAATAAAATCAAGCCATGGATGTGAATGATTCTTGCAAACTTCATCCATCAAGATACTGATAGGATCATACAAGTGGCACGAGTTCGTTCTTGATGAAAAAAGACAATATGACTCATAATTCAACCCAGTGTCATCGGAACTGGACCGGAACCGACAAAACCGACCGGTCTGACCGGTTTACAGGGTTGGCCGGTCCGGTCAGCAAATTTTTTTTTTAAAAAAAACGGATTTTTTTCCAAACCGAGTACAGAACCGGCCGAATAGTCCAATTTGGACTGGGGACTCACAAAACTCAATTTTTTTTTTAAAAACCAGAAAATAAAACTTTGTTGATGTACTTTGGAGCCTCTTTGTTAATGTACTTTGGTTCAGAACCTCAAAGATGTATTGCACTAGGTGCTATTTTGGATATTTGCACCCATATTTGTTATATATATGAGAAACTTTGCATATTTCTGTATTAATGGTTTGGATTCATATGTATTCACATGAATATATATGTTTTTTACAAAATATGAATATTTTATGTATTTTTTAGTCAGCCGGTTTTTTACCCGGTTTTTTGCCGGTTCCGGTCCGGTTTCCAGTCCGGTTCACATTTTGGGCTTCGCCGGTTCGATGACCAGTCCGATTCCGATAACATTGATTCAACCACTCTAGGCAATTCTTTGTTTTCTCCTCTTCCCAACGACGACATTCAATTCTGTTAACTCTTGGAAAAGTGGAAAAACCAAATGGGGACACATTGTATTGTAGTGAAGTTAAAATTGAGATCAAATCCATTTGTTGTTCCAAAATGGAGAAAAGATGAAAGTGATCTTTATATACCTTCTCTAGTCACCCGCAAGAAAGATTGATGAACTGAAAAATGTTATTTATCCTAGATAACTGAAAAGGAAAATGAAGCGCTTTTTCTCCAATTATGCAACAATGCTCAGACTCATGACTGAAGATTTCGAAAGTAGCAGCTTGATTAGAACACAAACCCATACAAGAAGACTCGGAAAGCTGGGACGAGGGTGGATTGAAATTTTTTTCCTAGATGACTTGGAATAGTTGATCTCGAAGTTTGATGAGAGTAAAAAATTTTCAATTGAATTCTAGGAATGATTGCAAGATCTGAAACAAGGTCAGTATCCACACATTTAACCAACACATCCTGATTAAGGATTGGATGATGAATTTTATCGATACCATTGAGACAAGGATGTTTTTTACTAGGTTCACTTACAATCGTATTATAATTATCATGTGACTGTTCTTCTTTCGAGATATGATTAAAATTATCGTCAACTAGGTAGGGAAGATCTTCAATGGATTCACAAATGAGAGAATCAGTTATGGATGGCTCCTAATATTGATCATTTTGTTCTCGCTCATTATATATGCCTTCTTGAGCTAATGATGAAAAGATTCTAATAAGTTCTTCTATATCAACATCAAGGTCACAATCTTGAAGGGTCGAGAATTGCTTATCATCATTCTCTTGAGTTAGGATCATTTAAAAGCACACTTAAAGCAGGATTGAGCGAGGAGGAATCAATTTTATAAGGAAAATCGGCAGTTATCTTATTATGGTTATCTTGATCATCTTTATCAGCTTGATCCTCAACAACACAATCATTATTTGGTTGCATGGATTTATCAATGTTTTTACCCCATTCTTCTCTTAATAAATCAGTGAACATGTCGTATCCGGTGATGGATCTTGGTGCTAACGTATATAACCAAAAATCGACATTACCTCCTAAGGATTCACCTAGGGCTCACATATAGACATCTTCATGCTCCGCGCCCAAGGATTCCATATAACACCAAAAAGCACCCAAGTGACTTTCAATTGATTCAATTGAATTTGCAAAGAACCGAGGCAACCCTTCACTGTATCCTTTTGGCATAGGATGAGGTGCCCTCATAGACTTCAGAGAAGTCAAGACGAGATAGAAGTTGCTTTTTAAGTTTGGTTGGATTTTCCTTGACTTCTTTAAAATATTGGAGGAATAAATTAGAGTTCATTATGATTTATGGAATGGGTTCGCTTCTCAGTTGAGTCGCGTTGTGGAGTTGCCAAGTGAACGAATTGCCGTGTTCATCGAAAATAAATGTTGTAGTAGAGATAACAAACGTAGGGATTGTGCGGATTTAATAAATTGAAGATGCAATCACTAGATTTCAAACTAGATGTGATATGAATGAATATGAAAGATAAAAACATTCACAGACACCGAAGGTAGGTAAGCCTCTACCACCCAGCGCCAAAAATGTTAGCAGAGCATGGGAGTAGAACTTAAGATAAATGTCAAACCAAGGTAGGCCTCTACCTCCCCACGAACGACACCAAAAATGTTATCACGGATCTTGTAGTTGCACCGATTGAGTAATCCTATACAGGATGGCAGAGAGGACATGCAACCAAAGCCATGACCTAAGAAAATCCTAACCCCCAAATGATGGATAGTTCTCACGTCGGTTAGGATTTCCTTTTCTTTATGCCACTGAATACTCAAGTGACAAAGGGGGAGACCCAAACCTATCCTAAAAAGACAGATCTACAGCTAATCACCAGATCAAACCAAAGATTGAGAATACGTAAGGTGAGAGCTAGAAACCTTAGATTTAAGGGATAAGCCACAAGTTATGGGGTGTTCAAGTAGGGGTTGTTTAAGGATGGTAGGAAATGTTACTCGAATGAAGTGGATTAGTGGCTTACGGAATTAAGATCAGATCTAGGGTTGGTGTGTCTGTTCCAATGATTAAACTCGGGACCCTAGGGGATTAAGCAAGAATATGGAAAATTCCTAGGACGAGGTTGATATAAAGAATTTAAGCCCTTCAACACACCTACTTTGATGTAAGATTCAACAATACAAAGAAATCCAAGCAAAACCAGAAGAAAATACATAAGGAATTGACTTGCCAGATTAAGAGGGGTGTTTTTCTCCCTAAGGATCAGTGCATGGAGATGGGTAATGGAGTCCAATGTTGACGCCTAGGAGGGATGGATGACAAAAACCTAGATCACCAAATTTGCAGATTCCCAGTGCAAATTGATTCGGTAGTTATTCCTAATTCTAAAGAAGGGTTTTTCAATAGAAGCAGTGATGGGCAATGCATGAGAAAATCAAAAGGTAAAGAAATTACCTGAGAGACGTACTTGAATTATGTGATGACCTCCGGGATGATGAAGAATGTCGTTTTTTTTTATCAAATGAGTGTTTCGAGCAAGATCTTGATGGAGTTCAGCTTCTGCCAGTGACCCTAACGCCCCCTTCAACCTATCAAACCAAAGAAAGTCAATTGGTAAGACAAACGATCAGGATCTACAATATAAAGAAAGTACGGGAAATGAAAAATCATCAAGAAGGAATCACTCCCTGAAACACAACACCCGAGAGCCGGAACAGAGTGAGTTCCCTCACTAGTGCGCCTTACTCAAGCGTGCCTCCTTCAACATTTAGATGGATGGGTAAAAGAAAAATACAAAATCTACACCGAAACAAACTCAGTGCATAAAGATAACAATGCCAATCATCAAATCATTAACTCATCAACAATACTTCAGGTTGTAATCCCAAACAAATCTCTTTATTCAATATTCTAGTGCCAGAGCTCGTGCATTACAATGGGGGGATCACCTCTCTTAAATAGTTTGAGAGTGTGTCCAAATTTCAACTAACTATCATCCGACAATTGAGATTAAGACACCATCAACGGTGGAGATCAAAAAAGTACAAAGATCATCACATGGATCAAAGTGACCACATCAAGAGGGGGCGCACTTTGCTCAAGGATGTCCTTCTAATGTGAAAGTCACAACATAACATAAGATATGACATGATTATACATCAAAGGGGGTCACTAGGGGCTTAATTCACCCTAGGCCCCATTACAAGCTCATAACATAGGACATAACAGTGAAACACATCAATTAGCCAAGTTGAGGGGCGCCCCTTGGGGGACATCTTCACTGACTAAGCCAAAATAAAATAATGCAGACAACAATACTGACTATAACTATTGAAGAATTGATTGGGGAGCCAAACCACATCATTTGACAAATTTCCAAGCCATTTCCTTTACTCAATTGGCCAAATCGATTTTCCCAATGATTTTCCTAGTTTAATTTCTGGTGGTACATCCTCTTAAACTGGTAAAAGTCATCATAACTCTGTCCAGGATGATAATTGGGGCAAACTGGCTGCACTAGATGATCCAGAGACAGAAGAGTGGTATAAGTGACTACTCACACGCCCTGGAACAATGCAAAGCTCTAGGAGAACCAAAATCATTGCCATCTGTAATAAACTTTCATCATTTGGCAAATAATAAAGTGATGATAATCACTAATCAGGAGATCTGGGGCCAAATTCTCAAAACTAAAACAATAGTATTGGTCCTAGGCATGTCTGGAACAAATATAGGCTATCTTGTTTTTTGAGTCACTGCCATGGGTACGGTGTTTGACCTGGTCTACTGGGTTAACCAGGTCAAAGTACCTAAACTGGAGGTGAGATAGTGTACCAATATGATCCTGTATGCATCCAAGGTAAGAAATGCTCAAATGGTGTATATCAAAACCAAACTTAAATCATGTTATTCATAATCATGGTGACCATAATAATAATAGTAAGTAAGATATACCTGTGCTTCTAAAAAATCCTAGAACCTTTTGGAAGTCTGCTTGTTCATGCCATACTTACAAAGTTTAAATGGTGTGCTAATGCTGGGTTAGGATGGAAAACAAGGCTAAGGCAAAGGGAGATGACTGTAGTTGGCTTTGATCATATGATCTTTTAGAATGTTGACAATTACACACAACCACAGTGACATATACATGACAAATGAACAACAAGGGACGGCGGTGTCTCACAAGTGGATAAGTGTAATGTCCTTGTCCGATTAGGCAACAAAACACCCACTAACCTACTTAATCCCCATAGGCTCGAGCGAGTACTACATAAGAGGGGATTGACTAAGGACATTTGGTACTAATAACAACTCGGGACACACATTCAGTACTAAAGTCAGCTGTAGGCTAGAAGAAGCCTTTTCTCTTTAGGCTTAAAAGTCAACATCAAATTAGAATCGTATGCATGCAAAAGTAAAAGCACAAACCCTAAAAGTGACATGCGAACCGTAAAAGCGCATAAGGATCTATTTAAGAAGAATGAGGGACCCTAAAGAAATAGCTTTTGATTATTATTAATTTTGGAGCTCTTGAGTGGCAGCACAGCATGCGGCCACAGCAGTTAGGGTTGAAGACGACGTCTTCAGCTAACGGGGTTTTGGCAGTGAGATATCTGCCCTAGTCTCATTTAGGATAAACCATCCAGGTTTGTCACCGCATCTATTGCATTCATCATTATTCAATGTTCCCATGTATGCCAGAAGATTATTTGCAGGTTCATCCGTACAGCTAGGGCATTTAGCTGGGAAACCCAAGTCATTCACTGGCACTCGGGATCACCATATTTCTTCCGCATGTGGCCTGCATCCTCACTGACAGGATCACTCTACTGCCTTGAGTGATTATTAGCCACCAAATTGCTCACCTGGAGCAACTAGTAGCAGAATTCAGAGGTGTGAGGGCGTGAGCATCAGTCAGGTAGATCAATTCGCTAGGGTATCTGGAGTGGTCCAAACTCCTGCATGTTCCGGCCATCCTCTTCGGCACGGACACACCTGTACTCCAACCAACTTTCAACTGAAACTGACTATCCCTTCATGAAAAACGTCAAGCTTAGCTGATTCAGACTGCTTGGGGTATTACGGAGGAAAAAGAGGTTATATGTTCATCAGTTCAGTTTATCTTGCATGCGTATTCTCTTTGGAGCAATTTCAACCAGCTTATCAATGGCAAGTGTTCATTCTATCCTGCAAACCCTAACCCTAAATTCAACTATAATATAGGGAAATTTTGCATGGCAATTTGCATGCCCGACTATTTCAGTAATTTTGCATAGAACTAGAAAATATCAGTATTTGGGATATTACAGTGGTATCAGAGCATGTTCTTTGCCAGGTGTGGGCTTGAACATGAGAAGTAGATGAGTACAGAAGATGACACTTTTGTAACCTATAGGAAAAGGAGGAGTAGGTACACAGAGGACTTTGAAGATATCCAACTAGAAGATACCAACTCAGACATGGACCCAACAGGTTTACACTTTGACAGGGGAAAAGGAACAGGAGAAGATGAGGACAGGATAGAGTTTCGCAACCAAGTAGCTGCATTGCAAGACTTAGCCAAAGGGAAAAAAGATGTACTTAATGCAATCAACAGATTATCAGTGAAACCAGAACCAGGTAATAGTAGTACACCTTCACCGGTAGATAGAGGGTCTAAAAGCAACAGTGGGAAGGTTGCATACACCAATAATCAGAATACACCCCACATATATACCTGACCTTCCAACAAGCCTACTATGCCTCGCTTCTTGGCATATGCAGTTGGAGGTCCAGCCATGTAGGTAGAGCCTAGTGAACCCTTTGGGGCTTATTTGCAGGAATACAGGGACTTAGGGGATGAGTTTCATGCAGCCATGTCTTTTTCGAATTTTTGCAACATGAACAGTAGGAACAGGCCCAAGAATTTCAACAAGGGATTCAATCATAACTATGAGTTGCAGAAAACCTTGTGCATGTTGACCATCCAAAACTTTGATGGGACTCGTGGAGGTTCATTAAGGATATGGGTTCAAAAGTTGGATACCTACTTCCAACTTAATCCCATGACAGAGACCGATGCCATTAAATTGGTTACACTCCACCTAGACGGAGAGGCTCATGAGTGGTGGTACCATGGATTAGTGACATTGGGTCACAACACCATTCACTCCTATGGTGAATTTACTCAGAAACTCATGGAGAGGTTCGACAAGAAGGATCCAGAGATAGATTTCAGAGAGTTGGCTCAACTCAAACAGACAGGTAGCGTCGAAGCCTTCATCTCAGAATTCCAAAGGATAGCAGTCATGGTAACAGATGTGTTAGAGAGCAGGTTAATGATGTTTATTGAGGCCCTAACAAAGCCACTGCGGGGATGGGTGAAAGCCTACAAACCCCCCACTCTATAGGATGCCATTAGCCGAGCCAGAGATCTCCAAGATTCAGTTCTGAAGAACAGGTTCCCTCTCAAAACCAACTTTCCAGTTAGGGACAAGGACAATAAACCTTTCCAACAAGATTTTCCAAAGAAAACATGGTTAGACGAGGACAATAGGAAAGATCTGAGGCGAAAGAAATTATGTTTTACTTGTCAGGAACCATGGGTTCCAGGACACAGGTGCGCAGGGAAGGCCAAGGCTCATTACATCGAAGTGTATTCGGACAATGACGAGGAGGACTATGAGCAGGAGGCAACAAAAGAACTACGGGCAGCGAAGGAAGAGTCACTCCAGGGTGATACACCAGAGGGAGCAATTGCTACGTTATCTAGAGTACCTAGATTCCATATTCTTAGGGTCAGATAAGTAGTACGGGGCCACAAAGTAGGAGTATTGATTGATGGGGGAGCAACCCACAATTTCATTGACTCCGCTTGGGTAGCCAAGAGGGGTATTCAGACAGAGAAGTTCGAGGGATTTACTGTAGCTGTAGCTGGAAACTCCAGCATGGAGTGCAACTATTGGATTCCAAAATTGAATGTCACATTAGGCAACTATCAGATGACAGATTCATTTTATGTAGTAGATGTGGCAGATACTCATGTAGTATTAAGCGTTCAATGGCTTTATTCAATAGGGAAATATACTACAAACTACCAAGCAATGGAAATAGAATTCCAGGGGCCAGATGGAAAACGGGTAGTTTTGAGGAGCATGAACACTTATCCCCCAGAATCAGTCTCTTTATAGAGAATGGAGGCAGTACTCAGACAGGATGACATAGAATGAGCTGCAAAATGTTTTGTCGCCCTTAGGAAACCTCCAGAGAACAACACAACACCTAGATGATATTCAGGCCTTATTGCAGAAGCACGAAAAGGTATTTCGGGACCTTCCAGTAGGTAGACCGTCAGACAGGGGCTTTGAGCACATCATTGAGCTAGACACAGGCAGTCATCAGCACTCCTTATCGGCATCCCAAAAGATACAAGGATGAGATCGAGAAGATGATCAATGAATTGCTGGAGCTTGGATACATTCGACCCAGTTCTAGCCCCTTTGCATCATCAGTGGTCTTAGTCAAGAAGAAGGATGGTACACTGCGAATGTGCATCGATTACCGAGCACTCAAGAAAAAGACCATTAAAAACAGGTATCCCATCCCTAAGATTGATGAACTCATGGACGAGCTGTGGGGTGCCAAATACTTTTCAAAGATTGATCTTCGCTCAGGGTACCATCAGATCCGAGTAAGGGATCAAGACATTTCTAAAACAATTTTCCGTTGTCACTATGGTCACTATGAATTCCTGGTCATGCCTTTTGGACTTACCAATGCTCCAACCACTTTTCAGTCATGCATGAACCATACTTTCAGAGTTCAGTTACGTAAGTTTTTGTTAGTATGCTTTGATGACATCTTGATTTACAGCAAAACATGGGAGGAACATCTGAAACATCTGGACGAAGTATTGAGCATTCTAGAAGAACACTCGCTTTACGCGAAAAATGTCCAAGTGTGAATTTGGCATGAAGGAAATGCTGTATCGATGGCACATAATCAATGCAAAAGGAGTACAGGTTGATATGGAGAAAATCCGAGCTATCAGGGAGTGGCTCGCGCCAAAAATAGTCACAGAATTGAGAGGCTTCTTAGGCCTTTGCACATATTACCGGAGGTATGTTCAGGGGTTCTCCCAATTCGCCGCACTCCTCACAGATCTCACAAAGAAGGGAGCCTTCACCTGGACAGAATTAACACAGAAAACTTTTGAGGAGATGAAAGTCATTATGAGTTCTTTCCCAATTTTAGCATTACCAAACTTCTCACAAGCATTTGTAGTAGAATGTGATGCCTCAGGGGAAGGGCTAGGAGCAGTATTGATGCAAAACCATCACCCTATTACATTTGAGAGCTGGAAACTGAAGAACTATGAGCACCACTACATATATGACAAGGAGATGCTAGCCATCTTACATGCTCTCACGAAATTCAGATAGTACCTGGTGGGAAGCAAGTTCAAAATCAAGACAGATCATAACAGCCTCAAGTACTTCTTGGAGCAGAAGGAACTGAATGAGCGCCAACAGAAATGGGTCAACAAAGTACAAGCCTACGATTTCGATATAGAGTATGTGAAAGGTAAGAATAATATAGTAGCCGATGTATTATCCAAACGACCCGCATCATTATCTCTAATGAGTATATCTATAGATTGGAGGGCTCTTCTCTTAGTAGAGTACTCCAAAAATAAATTCGCTTGCGAATTACTGGATGGGCAGGTTCAGGATGACAGGTACATAATTGTCGATGACATCATCTATTACAAGAGCAGAATATTCCTCGTCCCAGAATCAGCTTTAAGAAAGAAAATCATACAGGCGATACATGACTCTCCACTATCAGGACATCAGGGTTTCTTGAAGACCTACAGGCAGATCCAAGAGAGGTTCTCATGGAAGGGCCTCAAGGGGGAGGTAATGCAGCACGTGTGGAAGTGTAGCATTTGTCAGCAGAACAAGATTGAGCACATCCATCCAACAGGGTTGCTTCAGCCACTACCAATTCCGAAACAGAAGTGGGAAAGTATCTCCATAGACTTCATTACGGGATTGCCCAAGGTCTAAGGGCGAGATTGCTTATACGTTGTGGTTGATCGACTGATCAAATTCACACATTTCTTTTCTATATCATCTGATTATTCCGCGGCCGAGGCAGCTGAGTTATTTTTCAAAGAGGTCGTCAGGTTACACGGGTTAACCAAGACCATTGTCAGTGATCGGGATAGTAGATTCACAGGTGCCTTTTGGCAGGAGCTATTCAGATTAGTTGAAACCGAGCTTGCTACCAGCACGAGTTATCATCCCCAGAGTGATGGACAAACCAAAATTGTCAACAAGTGGATTGAAGGGTATCTGAGGAACTATGTAACAAGGCAGCAACGAACTTGTATTAAATGGCTACACTTAGGGGAGTACTACTACAATACTACCTACCACATGTCTATTAGGATGACACCTTTTAAGGCATTATATGTCTATGAGGCCTTGGACTATGCAAATTTAGCATTTGGAGATAGCATGGCTCCTAAGGCAAAGGATTGGATACAGGACAGTCAGGATATCCTTAAAATCCTGAAAGAGAACTTACAGACAACCCGAAATCAGCAGAAGTTGTATGCAGACAGACATAGGGTTGAGCAGAGCTTTGAAGTAGGAGATCTAGTATACTTACGGCTCCAACCCTACAGACAGTCTTCACTCAAGAAGAAAGGAGCGGAAAAGTTAAAACCCTGCTTCTACAGACCCTACAGAATAATCAGAAAGGTGGGAGAAGTGGCGTATGAACTAGAACTGCCACAGGAGAGTAAAATTCACAATGTATTCCATGTGGCCAACCTAAAAAAGACCACTGAACAATACATTGCTCCATCAACAGAGTTACCTCCCTTAAATGATGAGGGACTATTGATACTGATTCCAGAACGGATCGTACAGACTCGAGAAAAAAAAGTCTGGAACCGGGTGATTAGAGGATACTTGGTCCAATGGAAAGAATTACCTCCGGAGGATGCCAAATGGGAAGGAAAACAAGTATTGCAGCATGCCAGTTTGCATTTGCTTGAGGACAAGCAATCTCAAGCGGGGATCACTGTAATGTCCTCGTCTGATTAGGCAACAAAACACCCGCAAACCTACTTAATCCCCATAGGTTCGAGCGGGTATTGCATAAGAGGGGATTGACTGAGGACATTTGATACTTAGAACAACTCAAGACACACATTCAGTACTAAAGTCAGCAGTAGGCTAAAAGAAGCCTTTTCTCTTTAGGGTTAAAAGTCAACATCAAATTAGAATCGCATGCATGCAAAAGTAAAAGCACAAACCCTAAAAGTGACATGCAAACCCTAAAGGCGCATAAGGATCTATTTAAGAAGAATGAGGGAGCCTAAAGAGATAGCTTTTGATTATTATTGATTTTGGAGCTCGAGTAACAGCACAACATACGGCCACAGCAGTTGGGGTTGAAGACGACGTCTTCAAGTAAAGGGGTTTTGGCAGTAAGATATCTGCCCTAGTCTCATTCAGGATAAACCATCCAGGTTTGTCACTACATCTATTACATTCATCATTATTCAGTGTTCCCGTGTATGCCAAAAGATTATTTGCAGGTTCATCCGTACAGCTGGGGCATTTAGCTAGGAAACCCAAGTCATTCACCGAGACTCTGGATCACCATATTTCTTCCGCATGTGGCCTGCATCCTCACTGACAGGATCACTCCACTGCCTTGAGTGATTATTAGCCACCGGATTGCTCACCTGGAGCAGCTAGTAGCAAAATTCAGAGGTGTGGGGGCGTGAGCATCAGTCAGGTAGATCAATTCGCTAGGGTATCTGGAGAGGTCCAAACTCCTGCATGTTCTGGCCATCCTCTCCCGCACGGACACACCCACACTCCGACCAACTTTCGGCTTGTTGTCCGCCGATTGCACACCAGCAGTAGAAATCTTCCGAAAGTTGTCTCCTCACTTAGGAAAGTGGGAGAGGTGTGACCTTGGGGGCAAGCATAGAGCTAGGTACTGTCACCTACTCCTAGCTCCTCCGTTTAGGCTAACTCCTAACGAAGCTAAGGGGGGTAGTCCCTAACAAAGAGTTTTCTATGGCTCAATGTTTAAGTTAATTTTTAGATGTTTCGGACGTGGATGGGTGTTGTTTAGGAGTTATTGTGATTTAAGATGATTAATGTGATGAATTGAACACAAGACAAAGCAATCCACGTTGCTATCACCGGAATTAAAAGATAGACAAATATTTGAGAATTTCACGAAATTGATAAAGCATTCACAGATATGACTTATAATCAAAACATTCAACGGACAAATGGCACAGATTATCAGCAATGCTAAAAGATAGAACCAATGCCTATGGAGTCAACTTATCAGAAATGCTTCGTGTATAGAAAGATGTGAATCCCAAAAGATGCCAGTGAATGTTAGGTTTTGCAAGTGCTCTTGGTAAGTTTTAAGAGTTTTTACTTGTGATCTTCGCTTATGGTAGCTGGATGTCCTAACTGGAAATACCTTCAGTGGCTTCGTTCGAAGACATGACAAACCTGTCTGGGATCAAAGGTAAGTGTTCAATAACTTAACCACCAGTGCCCAGATTGGGTAGCCCGGCGCCCACACTTGGAATTTGCCCACATGCCCGGTATTTATTGAACAACGCCAGTGCATTGGTTATGGGGAAAATTTTTAGTTAAGTTCATCTTGTAGGGTTTGGAGATCCAATGCCGTTTTTGGGTATTCCGATTTAAGATCGGTTAGAGCATACTCCGGCAAGGAGGGAAGGGGGTTAATTAATTAAAGGGGTGTGAGTTGCGAATTTTATTAAGTTAATTAATTAAAACTCTCCGACAGAGAGCGCTCTTGACCTCGTCTTATGACAATGGTTCAAGAGACTTAGCTAATCTAGATGAAATTAATGTAGGGGTTATGCAAACCTAAGATGCTCTCCAATAGAGGGTGCTCTTGACTTGTGTCTCTGCAAGTTAAAGAGTCTTACTTATGAGGATTAATTGATTAAACAAGCACAAGATGAAATTAGTTGATTGGACTCTCTAAAGAGACCACTCTTGATCCACCTTATGATGTGATTTAAGAGATTTGGACAGTTGATTTACTTAGAAAGATAAACAACTAAAAGAACTGAGTAATCAACTTAATTAAAAAGTGATGAATTGACAATTAGTATTCTAAGATTAATAAGCAAATCTAATCTAAGCATGAATAAGTAAACACAACACAATCCTCCCCAAATGGGGGAGGATGAGAGTGGGGACTTAAAAACCGCACTCAAGCACAAGATCTTTATTAAACTTTATTGTAATATGCCTCAAGGATTTTAATCTTTGAAAGGACTTTTCCAATGAAAGCAAAGTAACTCTACAATTATTAAAACTTGTAAAAGGGAGTGTTTTTTCTTTACTTGAAACTTTTTTGCGAAACTTTTTCGAACTTTGTGAAAAGGGAAAAGAAAAAGCTTGAATGAAAACAAAAGAACAAGATAAAGGAAGGCTGAAAATAAGAAGAAAATGATAGGAAGAAGGAAGGAAAACAAAAGAAAGGTCAAAGACAAGAAAATGGAAAAATAGGGCAACCAACTATGAGGCCAAAGGAGTATGAAAAATGATGAAAACGGGGCAACGATGAAGAAAGGAGATGGCTGTCATAAAAAATGCAAAATGGGACAGCGAACAAAAAGTGGCAAAAAAGGCCAAAAACAAGGTTCAAGAGGGTCCAAAAATTATGGCAAAAAAGAGGCAAAAAGGGGGCATAAACTACGGTACACTAGGGCTGTCCAAAAGGAAGAAAATGAGTGATGAACTAAGGAAAAAAAATGGGGCGGCGAAGAAGAAAGAGTGAAAAAAGACAAACAAAGCAAAGAGGAAAGGGGCTAGCAAGCAAGGAAACAAAAGGAGGTCAAAGAGAAAAAAGAGAACAAGAGGAAGGAAGTTCGGTAACCAGGTGTATTGTTTAATCTTTGTTGATGGAAGGAAGGAGAAACCGTGACTATTGTATTTCTTTCTTGAATTGAAAAGCGCTTAGGAAAACCTGCAAAACGAAGGAATTAGATGAAAATAACCACCGGTTCATGAAGAAGAGCTTGATCTTTAAGCTTGTCCTTCATCTTTGATGATCTCTGCAAAACCCTTGAAAACAAAATTAAATCCGAACAAAATACTCATAAACTAGATTGTTAGCCCTTCAAGAGTATATATTGAATAATGATTTAATATGTAATATCCCAAATCCCGATATTTTCTATTTCTAAGCAAATATTGTGATACAACTGAGCATGCAAACTGTCATGCAAAAATCCCTATTTTATAGCAAAAATTAGGGTTAGGGTTTGTGAGATAGAATGAACACTTACCACTGATAAGCCGGCTAGACTACTCCTGAGAAAGTATGCAAGCACCGAAAACTGAATCGGAGATGGATAGATATCTTCTGCTTCCGGTGAAACCCCAACAGCAAGAACCCAAGTCAGAAAAGGGTAACGCTTTCAGTGAAGGAGGTGTCCGACGATGCTGTCGATTTGCAGCACTGATATCCTTCCCGTGTCGGAGAGAATGCCTGGTACATGCGGAGTTTCTGAGGTCTCTAGGCAGGATAGCGACTTGCTCCAGAGAGGCAGCTGCTCATGCCCACTTGATCCCGAAATAGCTGGTAACTGCTCCGGATGAGCACGGACGGATTTGATAATCACCGAGTACCGTAGTATGATGCTGATGATGAGAATGATGCTTGAGTTTCAGAGTAAAGCTGAGATCTGAAGGCCCATCAACTGATTAGGGCTTTCTGGATGAAACCCCCCCCACCCCCCCTTACGGCTCCACACGTCCCTGCAACGATCTATACCATATACTGGATAACTTATGAATGAATGTAAGAGCAAATGGTGAACCTGTATGGCTTACCCTGAATGAAACTAGGACAGATGTTTCACTGCCGAAATCCCGTTAGCTGAAGACTCCGTCTCCAACCCTAACTGTTGTGTGGCACACTGTGCTGCTATCCAAGAGCTCCCAAAATAATAATCATCAAAAGTGAAGTCTCCTTTCGCTTTATCCTCCTTTTATAACTTTCTACCGCGAAAACCCTAATCTTTGACCTAATTAAGTCACTTTATCTTCTAATTTGCAGTTGACTTGCATGCATGCGGATGGAGACTTAAAGAGTGCATGCATCATTAAATAATACTTGGATGGCATGCACGAAGATGGCCTTTGGCCCCGGTGGCCCTTCTTGACCTAATGATGATGCCCTAGATCTTCTATGGATGGCATCAATGCTTAGCTGATTCCCTAGCTGTCAGTAACCGCTCGAACCCACAGGAATCACATAGGTTAGCGGTTTTGGGCCTCAAGGCCTAATTGGAAGAGGACATTACAGTCCTCCCCGCTTGAGATTGCTTATCCTCAAGCAACTTCAAACTGGGATGCTGCAATACCTGTTCACCTTCCCAGGTGGAATCCTCTGGCGGTAGTTCTTTCCATTTAAACAAGTATTCTCTGATTACCATGTTCCTGAGCTTTCTTTCTCTAGTCTGTATGATTCGTTCGGGAATCAGTATCAACAGTCCTTCATCATCTAAAGGAGGCAATTCGGTAGATGGAGCAATGTGTTGCCCAAGGGTCTTCTTCAGATTAGATACATGAAACACATTGTGAATTTTGCTTTCCTGTGGAAGTTCTAGTTCATATGCCACCTCTCCCACCTTCCTGGTTATTCTATGTGGTCCATAGAAGCGAGGTTTTAACTTCTCTGCTCATTTCTTCTTAAGTGAGGACTGTCTGTAAGGCTAGAGCCTTAAGTATACTAAATCCCCTACCTCAAAGCTCTGCTCAATCCTGTGTTTGTCGGCATACAATTTCTGTTGAATCTGAGCTGTTTGTAAATTCTCCTTCAATATTTTTAGAATGTCTTGACTGTCCTGTATCCAATCCTTAGCCTTAGGAGCCCTACTGTCCCCAAATGCCAAATCTGCATAGTCCAAGGCCTCGTAACCATATAATGCCTTAAAAGGAGTCATCTTAATAGACATGTGATAGGTAGTATTGTAGCAATACTCCCCTAGGTGTAGCCATTTGATCCAGGTTCGCTGCTGCCCTGCTACATAGTTCCTTAAATACCCTTCGATCCATTTCCGTTTGCCCGTCACTCTGGGGATGATAACTCGTACTAGTAGCCAGTTCGGTCCCCACCAGTCTGAATAGTTCCTGCCAGAAGGCACCCGTGAATCTGCTATCCCGATCACTGACAATGGTCTTAGGTAACCCGTGTAACCGGAAGACCTCCTTGAAGAATAACTCAGCTACTTGAGCTATCGAGTAGTCTGATGATATCGAGAAGAAATGTGTAAACTTGGTCAGTCTATTAACTACTACATATAAACAATCTCGCCCTTGGACCTTGGGCAATCCTGAAATAAAGTCCATGGAGATGCTTTCCCACTTCTGTTCTAGAATCGGTAGTGGCTGGAGTAACCCTGCTGGATGGGTGTTCTCAATCTTGTTCTGCTGACAGATGCTACATTCCCGAACATGCTGCATAATTTCCCCCTTGAGGCCCTTCCATGAGAACCTCTCTCTGATCTGCCTGTAGGTCTTTAAGAAACATTGATGCCCCGATAAAGGAGAATCATGGGCTGCTTGAATGATCTTTCTCCTCAATGTGGATTCTGGAGCGAGGTATATCCTGTTTTTGTAATAGATGATGTCATCAACAATCTTGTACCTGTCATCCTGAATTTGCCCGTCCAATAATTCGCAAACGAATTTATTTTTGGAGTATTCTACTAAGAAAAGTGCCCTCCAATCTGTGGATATACTACTGAGAGATAATGGAGCGGGACGCTTGGATAATGCATCAGCTACTACATTATTCTTACCTTTTACATACTCGATCTCGAAATCGTAGGCTTGTACTTTGCTGACCCATTTCTGCTGTCGCTCATTCAGTTCCTTCTACTCCAGGAAATACTTGAGGCTATTATGATCGGTTTTGATTTTGAACTTACTGCCCACCAGGTACTGTTTGAATTTTGTGAGAGCATGCAAGATGGCTAGCATCTCTTTGTCATAAATGGAGTAATGGCGCTCGTAGTTCTTCATTTTATGGCTCTCAAATGCAAAAGGATGATAATTTTGCATCAACACTGCTCCTAACCCTTCCCCTGAGGCATCACATTCTACTACAAAGGGTGTGAGAAGTCTGGTAATGCTAGAACTGGACAAGAACTCATAATAACCTTTATCTCCTCGAAAGTTTAATGTGCTAAGTCTGTCCAAGTGAACGCTCCCTTCTTGGTGAGATCTGTGAGGGGTGCTGCAAATTGGGAGAATCCCTTAACGTACCGTCGGTAATAAGTGCACAGACCTAAGAAATCTCTCAATTCTGTAACTGTTTTTGGCGCGGGCCAATCTCTGATAGCTCAGATTTTCTCTATATCAACCTGTACTCCTTCTACATTGATTGTGTCTTAAATACAACATTTCCTTCATGCCAAACTCACACTTGGACATTTTCGCATAAAGCAAATGTTCTTCTAAAATACTCAATGCTTTGTCCAGGTGTTTCAGATGCTCTTCCCATGTTTTGCTGTAAATCAAGATGTCATCAAAGAATACGAGCAAAAACTTACATAGCTGTGCTCTGAAGGTGTGGTTCATGCATGACTGAAAAGTGGCCGGAGCATTGGTAAGTCCAAAGGGCATGACCAAAAACTCATAGTGACCATAGTGACAGCGAAAAGCTATTTTGGAGATGTCCTGGTCCCTTACCCTGATCTGATGGTACCCCGAGCGAAGATCGATCTTGGAGAAGTATTGAGCTCCCCGAAGGTCATCCATGAGTTCGTCAATTCTGGGAATGGGATACCTGTTCTTAATGGTCTTTTTGTTGAGTGCTCGATAATCGATGCACATTCGTAGTGTACCATCCTTCTTTTTGACCAGTACTACTAAGGATGCGAAGGGGCTAGAACTGGGCCGAATATATCCAAGCTCCAGTAATTCTTTGATTGTTTTCTCAATCTCATCCTTGTATTTTTTGGGATGCCTGTAAGGAGTGGTGATGACTGCTTGTGTCCCCTCCTCTAGCTCGATGATGTGTTCAAAACCTCTGTCTGATGGTCTACCTGATGGAAGGTCCCGAAAAACCTTTTCATGTTTCTGTAGCAAGGTTTGAATGTCACTTGGGTGTTGTGTGCTGGTCTCTGGGGGTTTCCTGAAAGTGACCAAACATTTTGCGGCCCATTCTATATCATCCTGTCGGAGTATTGCCTCCATTCTCTGTGACGAGACCGGTTTTGGGGGATAAGTGTTCATGCCCCTCAAAACTACCCGTTTGCCGTCTAGCCCCTGGAACTCCATTTCCATTGCCCTGTAGTCTGTAGTGTATTTCCCTACAGAATAAAGCCACTAAACACCCAATACCACATGAGTATCCGCTACATCCACTACATAGAAAGAGTCTGTCATCTGATAGTTACCTAAGGCGACATTCAATTTTGGGATCCAGTAGTTGCACTGCATGCTGGAGTTCCTGGCTACTGCTACAATGAATCCTTCGAACTTCTCGATCTGAATACCTCTCTTGGCTACCCAAGCAGAGTCAATGAAATTGTGGGTGGCTCCCCCATCAATCAATACTCCTACTCTGTGTCTTGTACTACTCCCTTGACCCTGAGAGTATGGAATCTTGGTACTCCAGATAATGTAGCAATGACTCCCTCTAGTGTATCACCCTGGTGTGATTCCTCCTCAGCTGCCCATAGTTCTTCTGTGGCTTCCTGCTCATAGTTGTCCTCATCACTGTCTAAATATACCTCAATGTAGTGAGCCTTCGCCTTCCCTGCACACCTATGTCCTGGTACCCATGGTTCCTGACAGGTGAAGCATAGTTTCTTCCTTCTCAAATCTTTCCTAGTGTCCTCGTCTAACCAGTTTTTCTTGGGCACATCCTGCTGGAAAGGTTTCATGTCCTTGTCCCTAACAGAAAAATTGGTTTTCAGTGGGAATTTGTTTTTGGGGACTGAATCCTGAAGATCTCTTGCTCTGCTAATGGCATCCTGCAGAGTGAGGGGTTTGTAGGCTTTCACCCATCCCCGTAGTGGCTCTGTGAGGGCCTTGGTGAATAAAATAGTCAATTTGCTCTTTGACACGTCTGTTACCATAACGGCTATCCTCTGAAATTATGAAATGAAAGCTTCTGCACTACCGGTCTGTTTGAGTTGAGCCAACTCTCTGAAATGTATCTCTGGATCTTTCCTGTCAAACCTCTCTATGAGCTTCTGAGTGAACTCACCATAGGAATGTATGGTGTTGTGACTCAATGTCACCAATCCGTGGTACCACCACTCGTGAGCCTCTCCGTCCAGGTGAAGTGTAGCCAATTTAATGGCATCTATCTCTGTCATGGGGTTGAGTTGGAAATAGGTATCCAACTTTTAAACCCATATCCTCGCTGATCCTCCACGAGTCCCATCAAAGTTTGGGATATGGTCAACCTGCCCAAGGTCTTTTGCAGCTCATAGTTGTGATTGAAACCCTTGTTGAAATTCCTGGGCCTATTCCTACTCTTCATGTTGCAGAAATCTGAAAAAGACATGGCAGCATGAAACTCATCCCCTAAGTCTCTATACTCCTGTAAATAAGCCCCGAAAGGCTCGCTAGGTTCTACCTACATGACCGGGCCCCCTACTGTATCTGCCAAGAAGTGAGGCATGGTAGGCCTAATAGAAGATTTGCTGTATATGTGCGGAGTATTCTGAATGTTAGTGTACGCTATCTTTCCACTGCTGCTTGTAGATCCCCGATCTACCGGTGAGGGAGGTGTACTGTTGATACCTGTTTCCGGTTTTGCTGATAATCTGTTGATTGCATTGAGTACATATTTTTGTCCTTGGGCTAAGTCTTGCAATGCAGAGACCAAGCTACGAAACTCCATCCGATCCTCCTCTTCTCCCATTCCTTTTCCCCTATCCGAGTGTATACCTGTTTGTTCCATATCTGAATTAGTATCTTCTAGTTGGATATCCTCAAACTCCCCTATGTATCTACTCTTCCTCCTCCTATAGGTTACAAAAGGGTCTCCTTCTGTATTCATCTAAGTTTTATTTCCTAAGCCCACAGCTGGCCAAGAAGATAGCTCTGATACCACTGTAATATCCCAAATCCCAATATTTTCTATTTCTAAGCAAATATGCTGATACAACTGGGCATGCAAACTGCCATGCAAAAATCCCTATTTTATAGCAAAAATTAGGGTTAGGGTTTGTGAGATAGAATGAACACTTACCACTGATAAGCCGGCTAGACTGCTCCTGAGAAAGTATGCAAGCATCAAGAACTGAATCGGAGATGGATAGATATCTTCTGCTTCACGTGAAACCCCAGCAGCAAGAACCCAAGTCAAAAAAGGGTGACGCTTTCAATGAAGGAGGTGTTCGATGATGCTGCCGATTTACAGGATTGATAGCCTTCCCGTGTCGGAGAGAATGCCTGGTACATGCGGAGTTTCTGAGGTCTCTAGGCAAGATAGCGACTTGCTCCAGAGAGGCAGCTGCTCACGCCCCCTTGATCCCGAAATAGCTGGTCACTGCTCCGGATGAGCACGGACGGATCTGATAATCACTGGGTACCGAAGTATGATGCTGATGATGAGAATGGTGCCTGAGTTTCGAAGTAAAGCTGAGATCTGAAGGCCCAGCAACTGATTAGGGCTTTCTGGCTGAACCCCCCCCCTACGGCTGCACACGTGTCCCTGCAACGATCTATACCATATACTGGATAACTTATGAATGAATGTAAGAGCAAATGGTGAACCTGTATGGCTTACCCTGAATGAGACTAGGACAGATGTTTCACTGCCGAAATCCCGTTAGCTGAAGACTCCGTCTCCAACCCCAACTGCTGTGCGGCACGCTGTGCTGCTATCCAAGAGCTCCCAAAATAATAATCATCAAAAGTGAAGTCTCCTTTCGCTTTATCCTCCTTTTATAACTTTCAACTGCGAAAACCCTAATCTTTGACCTAATTAGGTCACTTTATCTTCTAATTTGCAGTTGACTTGCATGCATGCAAATGGAGACTTAAAGAGTGCATGCATCATTAAATAATGCTTGGATGGCATGCACGAAGGTGGCCTTTGGCCCCGATGGCCTTTCTTGACTTAATGATGATGCCCTAGATCTTCTATGGATGGCATCAGTCTTTAACCGATTCCCTAGCTGTCAGTAACCGCTCGAACCCACAGGAATCACATAGGTTAGCGGTTTTGGGCCTCAAGGCATAATCGAAAGAGGACATTACATAATAATTGAGAAAGAGAAGGGTGAGAGATATCACCAAAAGACGGTGTGAATCCACAATTCCAATAGCTCATACATAGACCTCCAAAGTCACAACTTTATTCCAATCTTTAAACAAATATTACAATAATTTTGGCAGAGTGTTCATACCCAAAATCTCCATCCCAATAGAGCTGAAAGAGCCTCTATTTAACAAATGAGAGAGTGCTAAAACCCTAAAACTAGAAAACCAACCCTAACCAGCTTAGCCAGCTAACAGGGAGCCCAGACTTAAACTGAAGAACCGGGAGTGAGGGGAGGCCTCCACCTAGGCAAGGCGCCCCCACTCCAACTATTAACACTGAAATCCACCAATAATTAAGCCCACACGTGTGGAAGGCGCAACCTGCTGAGGAGGGGCGTGAACTGTGAAGGAGGCGACTCGGTGATGTAGGTAAGCTCATTCTTAGGTCTGGCTGGAGCCTCCGTTAGGTTTGGGAAGCCCACTGATGGTGCAAGCTTTAGTCTTCACCTCGATCAAATCACCGGACCAATGAGTGCTATCCATTTCATATTTAGCTGGAGATGACATGTCTACTAACTGATAATAAATTAATTGCTCACTTAATGCTGACTGAAACTGAGTTATGACAACTCCAAACATCATAAGTGCTCCATGAGATGTCATTTAGCCTTTTATTTCGCCGAATTTGGATTAATTTGGAGAGTTTCAATTTTCTCCAAAATAATCAATTTTTTAATAAAAATTATTTTTTTTCCTCAAAACCTAAGTCACTTGGTTCGAATTCGTGTTCAAGTTCGGTGACATTAAAATTCAGCAATGAAAATTTCGGTGATAAAATTCAACATTAAATTCTCGAGACTATAATATATATATATATATATATATATATATATGAATTTTTTTTAATATTAGTATTTAGTATTTTCTAGGAATCTTGGTATTAACATTAGTTCTAGTTATTCTAATATTAATATCAGTTTTAATAATCCTAATGTTAATATTAGTATTAGTTCTAATAATCGTAATGTTAATATTAGTTATAATTTTAGTGTAATGTTAGTAATTACTAATAATCTTAATGTTAATATTAGTATTAGTTCTAATAATCCTAATGTTAATATTAGTTATAATTTTAGTGTAATGTTAGTAATAATAAGATATATAATATTTATAATAAAATTAATATAAATGATAATATTAATTAAGCTTTTAATATTTACAATATTAGCTTTAAGATAAGATTATTAAAATTATTAGAACTAGCCTTACAAAAGATAGATAACTAATAATGTAACTATTAAACTATATCAACCTAGAAATATTAAAAAAATTATCCTAACATCAATAAACTAATCGAAACTAAAGGAAACGTAGTTCAAGTTTGGAACGAAAGAATAATGAAGACAAAGGAAAACGCAACTATAATCCCATTCATTTAAATAATACGAGTATCAAAAGGATTTGCATCATTAACGGGCCCACGATCTTGTTTGCTTACGAAACCAGTTCTCATGAATGTGAAACGGTTTGGGACAGGCCCACGAAATGGTTTTTTGACAGAAATAGTTTTCCCACTAACCAGTTCCGATCTAGGGCTTCGGGAGAAGCACACGGCTCGCTTGATTTTAAATTTCTCACAGCGATTTAGTGACGACAGGTGCGACTGCAGGGAGGCAATGAAGTTTCGCGCAGATTGGAAGTCTAGTGGTAAATGTAAAGGATGAAATTCGACAAACTTAACCATAAAATTCGCCCTCCCATAAAAATCGACGAATTTTGATTATCAAGCTTGAAAATCGGCGAACACGATGACTTAGCTCAAAACTAACTTTTTTGAGTAAAAAGGCATTATGTGTCCGATTGTTGATCTGAAAGCTGGTTCTGATTGGCTGGCTGATCAAGAATGATTTTTGGCTTAAGGTTAGAGCCTTCAATCACTGAATTCGGAGTCCGGATGATTGATTTATTACAAACGGGTTTTTTCCATTTAATTTATGGAAAAATTAACCCAAAAAACTTAGGAAAAGTAATTAATATTTAATTAAAATAATTTTTTTCCCATTCGAAAAAGATTTTTTCGAAATTTTTTTATATGTCCAAATGACTTAGGACATGACCATGATCTATCTAAATAATGCCTAGTAAGTTTATAACACTCAGTTGGGCTCTAATAACCCCCTAAGGCCCAGAATTCAACATCGGGCATTCGAGCTTTGAAGGAAGCGGGAGAAAACCTCGTCAATTATACTCGGCTAAAGGCAAGGCATAATTGTCAAGGGCAAAAAACTCCCTAGAATACATTATTTGAGATTCTACGTCTCAGGAGACCGAACCACTCAAAAATACTCTACTAGCACATTTTATTACAAACCCCGCGGGGCCATGGTCAAAATTATTCAAATAAAAAAGTGGCTAACGAATATTGGCTAGACAAGCAGATAGATCAATTGGTACACTGGAATCAGACTTCGACGGCTCCTCAGGTAACCCAACTATGGTACAAAAATGTTGGTAACACAGCTGAAATTGACCATCCCTTCATAAAAAAGGTCAAGTTTAGCTGATTCAGACTGCTGGGGGTATTACGGAAGAAAAAGAGGTTATCTCTTCATCAAATCAGAGGGTTGATAATAAGGTGCAAAAATGAAGAACTTACTATGCTGGCAGATTCATATATAAAACAATCACATATGAATGGCTAATCATAATAAGGAAAAATACTTGCAATTCAACTCATCAACACATAGATAGGATGACAGCTATCTGGTATTAGACAAAAAGAATAGACTTGAATCAGACATCCAAGCATAAGTATAGAACAGTAAAGAGATGGAACCTAAACATATAATGGCAAAAGAGCTTATATTAAATGATGAATAATATGAGAAGCTTGACAACAATAAGGGTCTAAAAGTCTCCGAAGTCGAACCTTCCTTTCCTCAACATTAGTCACAGGCTTTATAGCCTTTACAAAATTTATTTCAGATCCTGAAAAGTTGGATTGAATTTATTAAAAATAGATAAACATAACTGTTTTGCAAAATTTTGGTCAAAAACCCTAACTTAAGTGCTAATCTACCTAACTCTAATACTTGTTCACTCCTTGAACTCTTTAATAACTGCAGTGATCATTGAAGTAGAACTAGGACCTATTATCTGACAAACAAGTCACAGTTTGTCATAGTAGGTAGGGTTTGTGACCCACTTCACCTCACTAGCACCTTCAAAACTGAAACAGACCCAAGCCACTGGTGCCTTTAATTAATTTTCAACTTCATAACTCATCCATGAGGTGTTTGGATCAACCAAAGTTGGTTCTGTGTGGAAGCATGTCTTTCTGTACTGTTCTGCGCTTTCGGTGGCTAAGAAAGCAAAATTCTGGGTCTGTAAGCTGTCGAAAGCTCTGTTTTCAGTGGCTAATGAACAACTGTTGCGTTCGCCTAAGCCACTGAAAGCTTTGTTTTTGCAAAATTTAATCAGACTTTTAATCACCCTTTTACAGCTTCACTTCTGACCTTCTGGTATTTCTGCAACCTGCATAGGGTTTGGAATAGCAGCAGCATCATGGGCTGCCTCCGGATCCTGAAGGCTTATTGCTACCTCTGCCAGGGTTTCCAGCGCAAGGCGTGTTTGAGATTTAGGGTTTGAATCCTTCGTCTACAATCTCGACAGCCTGATCATCCTGTAGAGCCTGGCGTTGTCTTTCATTAATCTCAGATTTCTTTTTTGCAGCAGGATATACATCCCTTTCATTTCTAAAAGAGAATCATGCAATTCAGTATTTCTTTTGGTTAATCTTGCATTAGTTCTTTTGATTTCTCTTTCTAAGACCTCTAGTTCATATACTTGCCCTAATAGCTGGTTGATTCTCTGGGACCTAGGTTTGCTAGAGGAAGCCTCTGCCACTGGTTCCCCTTGATCCTCCTTTGGTGTAGGTGATGGAAACTCTTCCTGATCTTCGAACTCTTCAACAGCTGTAGCAAATCTTCATGGACTGATAGATGAGGACGGAAATGCCACCTAGAGGACTAACAAGTCATCTTTTGCCCCAAAAATTGGGCCAAACTACTGAAAACTGGGGCTCAGAGATGGATTTGGTTCTCCAAATCTGTAATGCTTGTGTATAAACCGAAAGAGGTTTTTGTATATTGGTTTGTTGTGAGCAAAAACCTCTCTCAGTTTTTTGAAATTCGTTTTCATAGTCCCGAGCTCTATATTTCAAAAACATGTGTCAAACAGAGAAATTCTGAGATCCGAAAATTAGGGCTCAGAGATGGATTCGATTCTCCCAATCTACAACACCTGTAGGAAAACTGAGAGAGGTTATTGTTCTCTGACATGTTAGGAACAAAGACCTTCGAGCGTTTTGCAAAATGATTCTCCAATCACTCAGAATCACCGTTTTAAAATGATGCATTTTCAGAGTAAAACACCAATTTCGGTGGCTTGGAGCCCCCTGAAATTTCGGTCTTAGCTGCTGAAAGTCCGCTTTTGGTGGCTTGGAGACCGTTTTGAAACAATGCTTAGCCATGGAAACCTATGTTTGAGTTTTTTGAGCGGGTCCTCCTCCTCTCTTCATCTTCTTGAATGTTCTTCTGCGCCTGCAAAAATGAAATTCAAACCCTAGGGAAGGATACTACAATGCTGGATCCAGAGAGGGCTTGGCTCAGTGAGAATGCATGCAGGAAATGTGGAACGAATTGAGGAGAGGGTGCTGATTTTGAGGGGACTGATTAGTGATTGGTACTTGAGCAGGGGGACAGTACGTTTTGATGAGACCCGTGAGATGGCTAGTGCAGTGATCAATTTAACTGGAACTTAACGCTTTGTGGTGGTTCGACTGCAATCATGGGACAGGTGGAGGGTAGCTAGGGTTTGGGTCTTTTATCAGTCACTTCAGTTTCATAACGACCTCTTCTTTACCAGCTCATGATTTTTCGTAGTCCCAGTCTTTTCAGTGGTAAGTGCTCGATAGTGGCGCTCCTCTTGCTGATGGTGGTTGATTTTGATGGATGTACTAACCATTTTCTTCTTTTGGAGCTTTTGGTGGTTGAAGTAATCTTGGATCCTATTTTTTAGCTGCCGAAAGCCGGGCTTTTCGGTGGCTAATGAACTGTTGAAATGTTCTCCTAAGTCACCGAAAGTTGTTTTTTCAAAATTTTATTAAAAACGGAGTCAATGAGCTTTCAGTGGTTAATGTAGTCCTGCGTCCAAATTTTTAGCTGTCGAAAGCTGGGCTTTTTGGTGGCTAATGAACTGTTGAAAAGTTCGCCTAAGCCACCGAAAGCTAAACTTTGTTTTTTATGGCAAAACAGAGCACAAGGTGTTCCAACTTTGTTAAACATACAAAAATATTTCATAATGTGCCTTGAAATCTTCTTCACTATGCAAAAAATAAATTTTTGGATTTGACCTATTGAAGACTAATTTATTTGGGAGATAACAAGCTGGCTTATCAGTGGTAAGTGTTCATTCTATCCTGCAAACCCTAACCCTAAATTCAACTATAATATAGGGAAATTTTGCATGGCAGTTTGCATGCCCGACTATTTCAGTAATTTTGTATAGAACAAGAAAATATGAGTATTTAGGATATTACAATAAGCTAAATTGAAAAGAGCCCATTCAACTCTAATAACATGTGTACTACTCACATCTAAGCTAAGAATTGTTGAATTTTCCTAAGCAGCATTGAGAGCCATTAACTTGGAGAATGGGGACATCTAGTCAAGGACCAAGAAGTGGAACCAATCCAGCACCAGGGGAACTCAGCCTTGAGCTGAGTAGCCATTCTGTTGAATGGGGACATCTGGTCAAGGACCAAGATTTGGAACCATTCCAACACTGGGGGAACTCTGCCTTGAGTTGAGTAGCCATTTTATTGAATGGGGACATCTGGTTAAAGACTAGGATGTGGAATCGGTCCAGCACCAGGGGAACTCGGCCTTAAGCTGGGTAGCCATTATGATGAATGGGGACATCTGGTCAAGGACCACGATGTGGAACCAGTCCAGCACTGGGGGAACTCAGCTTTGAGCTGAGTGGCCATTCTTTGAATGGAGGCACCAAGTTACCAGGAAGGTGAACCAGTCTAGAACTGGGGAACTCACCCTAGGGATGAGGGCCATTCTTCGAGAGAATGGAGTCGCTTGGTCAGTTACCTAGTATTTGACCTTGGGTCAAATTATGTAGCCTAGGACGGAAGCACCTAGTCAGTTTCTAAGACATCACTATAAGTCCTAGACCGGGTCTGGACATGTGAGGCACTCCTACCCTCGATCTATGGGCTTTGTGACCCTCTCCAAGGATTAGCTACCCTTGGTTAAGGCACCTAGTACCTGATCTTGGTGGCACAAGGAGTGTGAAATAAAAGCATTAGTAATTCTCCCTATTTATGATGACGTACCTTGAGTGGGTATGAAGGGCCCCTATGACCACTTGTTTTGACCACAGGGCACTTGAAGAAGGCTAAAAGGTAAAAGTCAAAAATACATAACGACCCTTGGACCACTAAGGAGTCGAAGTGAAAATGCAAAAAGACCTTTAGTACCACTAAAGGTAAAAGTCAAAAGGTAAAAGAATAAAATCATATTATTTTATTCTTTTGAGTTTTGGTCCACATCCAGGTGACAAAAAGGCTATAAAAGAAGTTCAACTCAAATTCATTTGCATACACACTCATGATCAACGTGGAGCTGCTCCTTAGATGGTTTTCGCTGGAAGTGAGAGAAGATATTTGTTTTTTGGTTTATGCCCTAGCATGGAGGCTTTTCTAGCTAGGGCATCTTCATCCTTCTGCTACAACCAAACCCTAAGCAACTAGGGCATCACTACTCTATGCACAAGTGAACAGTTGGCACTCAAATGTGCTAGGGAATCCCTCCTATCAATCACGACTAACAAGAGCAGCACTAGGGCTACTTCCTCTTCACGAGCAACCTCCATTCCACCTTGGCCAACATTGTTTCTACACGGTCAGCACCTTCTACTTCTCCGGATAGGCAGAACAATCTCAGGCAACATTAACCCTAGCTCGGGCAACTTGTTTACCATTTTGGGCTGTTCATTCTCAGTTCGGGTAGGCTTTCGACAGTAGTAAGAAACATAAAAGAACCTTGGGCAGCCTTCTTACCACTCTTGGCAACAGAACATGCTCACGGGCAGCTTGTTATCACTCTCGGCAACCCACAGAATTGACAGGAAGCCTGTTAACTATTCTGGGCAGCTCAACTTGACTTCGGGAAGCCTTCAGATTCATCCTGGCATATCAGTTTGAGTCCGGGCAGTTTGATGAGGGTTCTGTTAGCTTGCAAATTGATACCCACAGGGTTTGGGCAGCCATAGAAGATTAACGGGCAACCTTTCTCTCCTTAGGCTTGTTCCTTCACACTCCGGGCAGACCTGGAATATTTGGGCAGGTCATGAATAGTTTGCATCTCATCTCGGGCTAATACAAACCCCTCTTACAAATCTCGGGCATCTCGATCTCCTTCTCGGGAAGCCCTAATTTGGCATAGGCGCA
The DNA here is from genome assembly GCA_001517045.1 of Pseudotsuga menziesii. Taxonomy (NCBI): domain Eukaryota; kingdom Viridiplantae; phylum Streptophyta; class Pinopsida; order Pinales; family Pinaceae; genus Pseudotsuga; species Pseudotsuga menziesii. Next base: position 188,526 of record LPNX010587819.1, read on the forward strand.
CAGAAAATCCTGGGCAGGATTCGGGCAGCCCAAAACATTTCTGGGCATCATCTGAGTAGAGCAAGTGAGCTCGGGCAACTCAGGCAGTACGGAAGTAAATTAGGACAGCAAGAATACAGGCTTCCAGGCAGTAGAGATAAATCTGGGCAGTTAGCCTTAGATCTGTATTTTTTATGGAATTTGTCCTTACAACAATTTTTGGACTATGTGCTAGGGTTTGTAAACCTTGCTCAAGCATGCTTGGGTTTGGAAGAATTTGTGCAACATTCATCTCAGAATTCTGAGACAAACCTTCTTCATCTTCTTCAAACTCAATAATCTCATTTAAGGGATGAATTATTAATGCTTTTGGGGTTCTTGTCCTTTAAAAGTTTCCCTGTGAAAAACATCTTGTGTTCATGTGTGTGATGTTTTGATTTATCTACTGCACTTGTATTATTGTTATCTTACAGACTGCAAAATTTTAAGAATACATGCTAATGCTAAAATTCAACATGGTGTCAGAGCTTTGCATGGGAAGACCCCAGTAAGAGGCACATTATTGTTGCCTTTCTAGACCTTGAGACATTTTGCAGACTTAGATAACTGACTTGTGTAGCAAAGATGGCTACGAACACTTTCAGACCGGAAGAAAAGCTTGAAGGTTCAACAAACTACAACTCTTGGAAAGCAAGGCTAGCAACCATCCTGGAGGAAAATGACCTTGATGACTTAGTGTTCAACATGATATAAGAACCAACATCTAATGCTGGCAAAATTGCTTTCAAGAAAAAGTAAGCAAAGGCTAGAAGGATCATCTATGACTCAGTTAAGGAAACCTTGATGCTCACCATCACACCTTTGAAGATTGCCAAAGAATACTTTGACACCTTAACGAATCTGTATGAGAAGAAGGCTCCTAGTCAGAAGAGAGTTTTGAAGAAAAGGCTTCGAATACTGAAGATGAATAAGGATGAAGGAATTGGATCCTTCTTCACAAAGATTGCACAGGTAAGAGACCAACTCACTGGTATTGGTATTACTGTGGACGATGATGACCTTGCACAGACTGTATTAGATGGTCTCCCAAACTCTTGGGAAACATTTCTGGCAGCAGTAAATGGACGTGAGAATCAACCAAACTTTGATAGGATTTGGCATGATTGCTTGGAAGAAGGAGGAGCTCAGATCAAGGCTACTAGCACTAAGGAAGAAAACCTTGCTCTTACAGCTAAGACGAAGAAGTTCAAGAAGCCCTCCCCTCAGAAAAGGAAGGGAAAGAAACCACAAGGTAAAGACATTGGTGTTTCAAAAGTGGAATGTTATAATTGTCATAAGATTGGGCACTTTGTTGAGGATTGCAGGCATCCCAAGAGGAAGTTCAAAAGGAGGTTCCAAGCTTCTGCTGTAGAAGAAGAAGAAGAACCAAAGAAGAAGAAGAATACCAAGACTTCGAAAGAAGATGAACCTAGAAGGGAATATTACCTGATCTCTGCTCTTTCTGGATCCATCATTGACAGTGCTAACTCTTGCTTAGTAGATAGTGGTGCCTCGAGACATATGGCAGGTAATCGTGGAGCACTCACCAACTACAGAAAGAAGTTTACTACTCAAGTGGAACTTGGAGATGACTCCACTTACAAGATTTAAGGAGTTGGCTCAACCTCACTTCAACTTGATTCGAGTACGGTCTTGCATATTGATGATGTCTTATATGTTCCTGGTTTGAAGAAAAACCTCTTCTCCGTTGTTGGCTTAGAGGACAAGGGCTACAAGGTCCTCTTCATGGACAAGAAGGTCCTACTATGGGCAAAGAACGAGAAGCTAAGCTCAGCTATACCAATTGGAGTTCGAGAGGGAGGTCTTTATAAGGCTTCCAGAATTTCCACACAAGCCTTGGGTCACCACATAGTTGATCCATGTGAGTTGCGGCATCGGAAGTTTGGACACCTCCACTATACATCTCTTCCAGGCCTACAAAAGATTGTTACAGGTATGCCAGAGATTTCTCTCAAACAAGGACCTCTTTCTAAGATCCCAGATTCAAAAGTTCAGAGGGAGGAAGAGGAATTTGAGAATCAAATCCTGGATGTACCTGAGGAACCTGAAAGTCCACAAGAAGAACTGCTTGAAGTTCCTCCTTCCAAAAGGAGACCTGCCTAGTACTGAGAAACAATATAAGAAGATGAGAAGCATAAAGATCCTCCCGGGACATTCAGAGAAAGCAAAAGGCCACAAAAGTACTCATGTCTTATGAGCCAACTCATTAATGTTGAACCTTCCACATACAAAGAAGCAGCAAGTCAACAGGTATGGATTGATGCCATGATTGAAGAGTACAGTTCAATCATGAAAAATGATGTATGGGAAGTTGTTCCCAGACCGATAGGAAAGTCAATGGTAACATCGAGATGGCTCTACAAAATCAAGCATGATGCTGATGACAGCATTGAGAAGTATAAAGCCAGATTTGTAGCTCGTGGCTTTACTCAAAAAGAGGGCATAGACTATGATGAGACTTTTGCTCCTGTGGCCAGGTATACTACTATCAGAACCATCATTTCTCTTGTTGCAGTGTTCGAATGGAAGTTACATCAGATGGATGTAAAAACAACCTTCCTCAATGGCAAGATTGATGAGGAAGTCTACTTTGAACAACCTAAAGGCTTTGTGACTCATGGGGATAAGTCCCCTGTGTGTAAACTGAAGAAAGACTTGTATTGGCTCAAACAGGCTCCGAGAGTCTGGTATGTGAGGATGGATGGATACCTTCACAACTTGGGGTTTTTCAAAAGTATTGTTGACTCCAATCTGTACTTTAAGGTTGTTCATAATCATATCTTGATCCTTGTCCTATATGTGGATATGACTTGTTCCTTATAGGTGAGGAACAACTAATAGCACAGTGTGAGAGGGAGCTTACCTCTGAATTTGAAATGAAGAATCTTGGTTTGATGCATGATTTTCTTGTCCTAGAGGTCTGGCAAAAGCCAGGCGAGATCTTCTTGACTCAAGAAAAGTATGCAGTGGATATCGTGTAGAGATTTGGGATGCAAGACTGCAAGTCCATGAGCGTACCCATGACAACCAACTTGAAGAAGTTGCGAGACTCGGCCACCAATTCACAAGATGTGGACTCTACTCTGTATCGAGAGCTCATTGGATCCTTAATGTATCTCGTACACACGAGACCTGATATCTGTTACACAGTGAATGCTCTGAGTCATTTCATGTCCGATCCGAAGCACATACACTGGGTAGTTACCAAACATGTACTCAGATATGTGCGAGGTACTATCACTTATGGGCTCAGGTATACTTCTAGTAATGGAGTATTGTTAGCAAGATACGCTGACTCAGATTGGGCTGGCGGTGCAGTAGACCGAAAAAGTACTTAAGGTTACTACTTCAGTATGGGATTTGCAATGATCTCTTGGTGCAGCAGGAAACGACATTCCATAACGCAGAGAACAACTGAAGCGAAGTATATTGCTGCAAGTGATGCCTACAAGGACGTAGTTTGGCTTAGGAAACTACTATCTGATCTGTTCGGTGGAAAGCTTGACTCAACGATTATTCATTGCGATAGTCAAAGTTGCATTAAGCTTTCAAAAAATCCGGTGTTTCACAATAGATCGAAACACATTGAAATGAAGTATCATTTCATCAAAGACCTAGTACACAGAGGTACTCTGAAGTTGCAATACATCCGTACAAACAAACAGATTGCAGATATTGACCGAGCCTCTGACAACAACGAAGTTTGCATACTTTCGTGACAAGCTTGGCATGACAGAGAATACCTCTCTCGCTAAGAGAGAGTGTTGATTTTTCCTAAGCAACATCGAGAGCCATTCTCTTGGAGAATGGGGACATCTAGTTAAGGACCAAGATGTGGAACCAGTCCAGCACAAGGGGAACTCAGCCTTGAGGTGAGTAGCCATTCTATTGAATGGGGACATCTGGTCAAGGACCAGGATGTGGAACCAGTCCAACACTGGGGGAACTGAGCCTTGAGCTGAGTAGCCATTTTGTTGAATGGGGATATCTGGTCAAGGACTAGGATGTGGAACCAGTGCAACATTGGGGGAACTCATCCTTGAGTTGAGTGTCCATTCTTTTAATGGAGGCACCTGGTCAGTTACCAGGAAGATGAACTAGTCTAGAACTGGGGGACTCAGCCTGGGGCTAAGGGCCATTCTCCGGGAGAATGGAGGTGCTTGGTCAGTTACCAAGTATTTGACCTTAAAGAGTCAAATTATGTAGCCTAGGGCTAAGGCACCTGGTCAGTTACCAGGACATCACTATAAGTCCAAGACCGGGTCTGGACATGTGAGGCACTCCTACCCTCGATCTGTGGGCTTTGTGACCCTCTCCAAGGATTAGATACCCTTGGTTAAGGCACCTAGTACACGATCTTGGTGGCACAAGGAGTGTGAGATAAAAGCATTAGTAATTCTCCCTATTTATGATGATGTACTTTGAGTGGGTATGAAGGACCCATATGACCACTTGTTTTGACCATGGGGCATTTGAAGAAGGCTAGAAGGTACAAGTCAAAAATACATAAAGACCCTTGGACCACTAAGGAGTCAAAGTGAAAATGCAAAAAGACCTTTAGTACCACTAAAGGTAAAAGTCAAAAGGTAAAAGAATAAAATCATATTATTTTATTCTTCTGAGTTTTGGTCCACATCCAGGTGTCAAAATGGCTATAAAAGAAGTTCAACTCCAATTCATTTGCATACACACTCATGATCAACGTGGAGCTCCTCCTTAAATGGTTTTTGCTGGAAGTGAGAGAAGATCTTTGTTTTTTGGTTTATGCCCTAGCATGGAGGCTTTTCTAGCGAGGGCATCTTCATCCTTCTGCTATATCAAAACCCTAAGCAACTAGGGCATCACTACTCTATGCACAAGCGAATAGTTGGCACTCAAATCTGCTATGGCATCCCTCCTATCAGTCACGACTAACAAGAGCAACACTAGGGCTTGACCCTAGGGCTACTTCCTCTTCACGAGCAGCCTTCATTTCACCTTGGGTAGCACTATTTCTCCACGGTCAACACCTTCTCCATCTCCGAATAGGCAGAACAGTCACGGGCAACATTAACCCTAGCTCAGGCAGCTTGTTTACCATTCCGAGCTGCTCATTCTCAGTTCGAGCAGCCTTTCGACAGTAGTAAGAAACATAAAAGAACCTCGGGCGACCTTCTTCCCACTCCGGGAAATAGAACAGGAACACGGGCAGCTCGTTATCACTCTCGGGCAACCCACAGAACTGACAGGCAACTTGTTAACTATTCCGGGTAGCTCAACTTGACTCCGGGTAGCCTCCAAATTCATCAGAGCAGATAAGTTTGAGTCCAGGCATTTTGATGAGGGTTCTTTCATCCTGCAAATTGATACCCATAGGGTTTGGGCAGCCATAAAAGATTCACAAGAAGCCTTTCTCTCTCCTCAGGGTTGTTCCTTCACACTCCGGGCAGACCTGGAATATTCGAGAAGGTCATGAATAGTCTGCATCTCATCTTGGGCTAATACAAACCCCTCTTACAGATCTCGGGCAGCCCTATCTCCTTCTCAGAGAAACCTTATTTGGCATAGGCAACAACACAAAAAATCTAGGGCAGGATTCGGGCAGCCTAGAACATTTCTGGGCATCATCTGACCAAAGCAAGTGATCTCGAGCAGCTTGGGTAGTGCGGAAGTAAATCAGGGCAACAAGAATACATGCTTCCGAGAAGCAGAGAGAAATCTGGGTAGTTAGCCCTGGATCTGTATTCTTTTTGGAATTTGTCCTTGCAACAATTTTTGGACCAAGTGTGCTAGGGTTTGTAAACCCTGTTCAAGCCTGCTAAGGTTTGGAAGAATTTGTGCAACATTCATCTCAGAATTCTGAGACAAACCTTCTTCTTCTTCTTCAAGCTCAGTCATCTCATTTAAGGGATGAATTACTAATGCTTTTGGGGTTTTTGTCCTTTAATGGTTTCCCCGTGAAAAACATCGTGTGTTCATGTGTGTGATGTTTTGATTTATCTACTGCACTTGTCTTATTGTTATCTTACAGTCTGCAAAATTTTAAGAATACATGCTAATGCTAAAATTCAACAAGAGCAAGCGCCATGAGGATATTTTCTAGGACCGTTGTGTTGCGTACACAAGAACTGTAATGCGAAGATCCTAGGATACATTGTGAATTAGCGGTCCCTTTCCCCATCTCACATCAAAACCCGCAGGCTCCGTGAGGAATTAATCATTACATTTCAAATAGTGGCCAACGGTCTTTAGATTTAACATTTGTTTATGTACTACTTTTTCTTTAGGCCTTTCTCAATTTTATTTTATAGTCCTTTTTGAGTTGTGTCTAAAGACACATTTTGCATTTGTTTGAGGGCTTTGCATTTCAACAGATAGAATTTATAGCACATAATGCATGTAATGATGGTAGACACATTGCTTCAATTTTTAGCTGACACTCTTCGAGATAACTCAGAGTCGAGACACAGAAAACATGAGATCCATCATGCATAGGGGTCAAAGTGGGGAAATTGATCTTCAATCTCATAAAGTCTTGATTAGGCTAAAGTCATGGGTTAAAGATAAATCATGGATGAACTGGATAGACGAGGATAAGTGACACATGAAACCAACTAAGCATTAAGGTTTACTATTTGTACAAGCATGGCATGAGCAACAGTCTTCAACATCAAATCCTTTGATTAGTTTTAGCACAAGTTGAAGTATTAATGCATATATGAGCATAGGTCACGATAATCATCCTAACAAGACAATCATAGGTGTTTGATATACATCACAGAGAAAAATCAAACTATAGAAGCATATACCTGATCTCACCATATATACTTGTTTCCATCTGATAGGCCCCTCTGTAACTGTGTGTACCATATCTGTTCTACTACTCTGCTCAAATGAACTAGGTCATCACTAAAATCATCTCAATGGACCAAAGAATCTCAGTCCTGGCAAGGAAATTCTGGTGAACAAGGCTCTGAAATGGTTGAGGCTATAATGATCCATGCTAAAACCCCATGTGAATGAAAAGCTCAGAAGAATAATGAAATCAATCTGTATGCCGCATCAATGGTAGTTCAGCTGCAAATGTATATGTGATAACAGGATGCTAGTAAATTGGATCATTGGAATGAGTTTTACATAGCCAACTCGCAATATAGCATATGCTTGGCCAAATACATCATGCACTGACTTCATAATGACCTCATACTTCAACTAGATACTAGATCACTTAGTTAGGATGCTAAATTAAGTGTCACCATGCAAACACTTAGTTAACTTAAGTTTCGCAACTTAAGTGTTGTCATTTAGTTTAACTAAAATGTATCGTCATGCAAAACACTTTAGTTAACTAGTTTATTATCACTAAGTTTACTCCTTTAACTGAACTCCTTCTTGATTGCATAACTAGAGTGATCAACTGAGTTCTCTTTACTCTAATTGAAGCTTGCATTGTTTACATCACTAGAGTTCAATAATTCGAGGAGTTCTTTATTAACTGATGTCAACAACATGTGCAATCTCGAATTCTCTATTTCTCTATGCAAGCTATCTCTTATCCTTCTATCTTATTTGCATGATTCATATGTGCCCATTTTTATCTATCACGTTAATTATCTATCATAACAATTATACTAAGGAGATTTGTCCATTGATGTAGTCATATCATTTTACCATTCGTGCCAAGTGACCTTATGCTAAAGTAATTCACTCCAAAGGTGATCAATCTCTAGAGGAGACTTAATAGATAGATCATGGTTAGTAGAATGTCACATATCAGTGTGCTTCAACTAGCAAAGCATTGCCTCTACACATGAGGCCTGCCTCAACACACGAGGATCCGACTTGGTACACAAGTCCTTAGCCTTGTCCGACAAGACTATACAAGATTAGCACTTTGACATATCAAAGTATTCACCTCAACACATGAGGATTAACCTTTTACACATAAGGCTTAGTCATTCTTGAGTCCAACCCAAGAATTTTACTCCAAATTCTTGAGTCCAACGCAAGCTCCCTATGACCTCAACGCATGAGGCCCAATCCTAGTGCACAAGATTGGCTTGGAGAATGACTCGTGATGCTGTAACTTTAATAGTTTTAACTCAAGGATGGATCTATATTAATTTCAAGTGATTGAGTAGTGAATATTGTCATATTACTTGTAGGAAGTCAATTAGGTGTATGTTGTTGGGTGGTGAAATATTGTGGAAAACTTCACTAGTGTCACAAGGACTATTCATTGTCGAAGATCAAATTGCAGAGGCTCTGTAAATGTGATGTTGCTGCAGAGGATCAGATTTATATGCAAAAGATTTATTTTTGTTATGATCTCAAACATAAGCAAAAGGCTTTCCTTAAACACCCATTTAATATTCATGGCATCTGAGCTCATAAATCAAAGTTTAAATTTAAAGGAGAGCTCATGTTATCTTAAAAAGGAGCCCACAAAAGAGGTCTAATAAATACAAATTTGGAGCCTAACAAGGAACAAACATAAGCCTAACAAGGACAAAAAGGGTGACGCCCCAGTTGTGGCTATTCAAATGTTTGGGGAGAAATGCAAAAGCAAGGTTATGAAATGATTGAGGTACATTCCAAGAATCTAAGTGTCACAAGTGGCTTGAAGAAGCATTGGAAGTATAAGTATAAAAAATACCCATAAGAAATATCATTTTAAGCATGTCATGTCACATGTACTTATGCTATGTTGGTAAATTAAGAGAAAGCACATTAACCAAGACTTAGTAGAACCATTATCCTTGCAAGCAGAGGGCAATGAAAGAATGATTTTACGATATATTAAATTTGGTTTGCCACTGCTTTACTTCATAGTCTCTGCTGGTTTTAGTATGTTGCTGCAGAGTTCTTGAATCTTCTACTCATTTGGTAGAGAGTTAGCCTGAGGAAATGGGTCCATAATGTTGTTTCAAGAATCTTTTCTGCTGTTATATGTGCTCAAAACAGTTATCCCTTAATGTTGAAACTACTGCATAAAGTCTTGTCACTGTCCTCCTCTATTTCGAATAGTTATGATTACTATGAAATCTGATACATTGTGCATTCATGCATTTGCATAAGCCATAGAGTGCCAAGTTTAGAGTGACAGTTGAATGATGAATTGTGCAAAGAAAGATGACATTGGGAAATAAAGTACATTCATTGTATGGAGTTTTAATGGCTGTTGGTCGCGTGAGTTTATCCCTTAGTGGGTAGCATATGGTCATGTGTGTCACTGATGCAGACACTCCCAACAATAATAGCCTTGTGACTGCACTACCTATGGGCTGGCATGGATGTTATGCCTACTTTATAATAAGGCCTTGTACATACACTTTATGCAAATGTAGCACTGCACCAAGTTTCTTCAAGGCATCCTGGTTCCTCTCTCTTCTGATGAAAACATGAAAGTAAATAACCAGATGATACAAACACCAAGGAAGTACACATTCAAGACATAGACTTATGAAATGGAGGACTCCATAGACTTATAGATAACCATTTCTTAGGTTTCACTTCCAACGCCTATCTGTTTATGTCAAATAAACAGATAGACTTATTCAAGGGAGGACTGCATAAACTTATAGATAACCATTCCTTAGGTTTTACTTCTACTGCCCATCTGTTATGTCAAACATTGTTGAAAGCATCAGCAATGGCAAAAAATCGGCAAGGGTCTGGAAGACAACTTCTCGGCAACATCAGGGGGAAAAAATCGGCAAACCGTGGCAACCATTAAAAAATACAAAATATTTTTTTTTCAACTTTTTAAACATATAAACCATCAACATCAAATAAATACATTGGCACATAAATATAGGAAAAACGCCGATATATATGATGTAGTGGGTGCCAAATCAAAATGATACATAAGAGTCAATACTAAATCCTAAAACCTGATAGTTGTCCAATAAAGGGCTCAAGAGTCAAAAGTGGATAACCAATACAAAATGTCATCAAATTTATAAATGTATCTCATCATCATGAGTCATTTACAATGACAACTCTAGCAGCGAGCTATCATCCTATCCTAGAGAATCAATGACCTCTCCCCCTTTTACAGGAAAAGGTCATGGGTCATTTGCCAATAGAAGTTCCTACATCATCTATGTAGAAGTTTCCCCCAAATTTTAGTAAACGTTGAAGGGGACGTCGAGAACATAGGGTACCCCACCATAAATACTACAAATTTGATAGAATAATACATGCAAATTGAAACATAAGCCACTGAAAGTCAATTGTTTTATAAATTATAATCTAAGTGACCAATACATACATGGTCATTGATAACGATGTAATATAATAAATCATAAATGATCTTTCTAAAATAGACTATCACCATCATAATCTGGGCGCATATAGGGGTTGGTGCTCTTGATTAAACATCAATCCCATACCCTCATACATGATAGAATCCAAGGGAAATGCTGCACTTTGGCCAATTCTGAAATCCTGAAAATGGTTAAGTCTACTGAATTCTTAATGGGATATGAAATTCTACTTTCCTCATGTGAAGTCTGATGAGGTTGGAACCACTCTCAAACATCCTGAAACAATTAATGGTTATATTAAAAATTTAAATAAAAGGATAGAAAAGAAAAGAAAGGAGAATGTCAACTTTTACTTACCATTATTACCATTACTTACTAGGGAGCATGTTACCTTGTAACAATGACAATGACAATGACAAATAAAAACCCAAAAATTGTCCTTTTAAGTGTGTAAACCCCAAGCATGGGCAATTTTTTCTACTCCGGCGCAATTTTTTGCCGAAACATCACGATTTTTTGCAGACATCGTGATTTCTGATTTTTAGGTAAAAATCGAGATTTTTTCGTGATGAAAAATTGGCTCACTGAAAAAATCGCGATTTTTTTTGGTGCCGAAAATTTCGGTGATATCTTCAACACTGATGTCAAATATGTTTACTACAATGCTTATGGCCACCATCTAACTTGTCTTACAATTGAAAGTGGACTAAACATTTGTCTTTTTAATATAACACATGTTTTCAACGAACAATATAATGGTATAGTACATGTGAACAATTCATTATCGAACACAAAATAAGTTGTGTTCACTTGTTAAGCATCATGTCTTTGAGAACTTGATTAGCCTGACCAGACAGCTACCGTCACAAATATGTCAAGACTCAAAAACATACTTCTATATCATTTAGGGTGCATGTCCTTTATCTTTTTCCCTATTTATGTCAGCTCTACTAGTTTTGTATATTCTTCTCACTAATCTTGGCAAAAACATTCTGATTTTCACTTGGTCCATGGATTCACTCTGTTTATTGATGATCTTAACATTCTTATTTTGTTCTTCAATGCAGGTTCAGAGGACATTCAGATCCAGATGGCAGAATGCTTGGCGAAAATGACCCTTGCAAACAGTGGTAAAGAACTCATCGCAAGGAAAGGGGCAAAAGTACTTGTTGACATGCTTTCATCAACATTAGAGGCAAAATCCTCGAGCTTGTTGGCTCTGTTCAATTTATCAACTTTAGATGATAATGCTGCTGTTCTTGTTGATGCCGGTATCTTGCCACCGCTAATGGATATTCTCTTCAAAGCACACTCCGTACATAATCCTGCACCGATAAATTTGAAAGAGTTAGCTGCTAAAACATTGGCAAATATTGTTTCGAAGGCAGGGCACTGGGAATTTGCAGCAGTTGATTCTGAGGGCCATGCATTGCAGTCTGAAGTCATAATTCATCACCTTCTAGAATTACTGACTCATATTGGCCCTCACTGGAAAGTGAATCTGCTCGGAATACTTTATGGCATTGCATCATCGCCACAGGCGGCAGGTTGGTGGTCTTCTACCCTTCTGGAGATTCAACTGTATCAAATTTCAAGATTATTGTCTGATTAATGGGGGAGAATGTCATTCCATAGCCTTGTTAATAATGTGGGTCTGCACCAGCAGACCTATGCAAGAACTCTAGACAACCAACCTTGTCACTGTTAGTTGTCTCTCCATTTGGACTGGTGCTTTTACAGTCTGAAGGGGGTGTCCGTAGGGGTTGTATGCTGTCATCAAACAAACAAAACTGCATAACAATCAAATAAATCATCACAGATGCATAGCCATAAATAGGAGAGGCACATTATGGAGATTGTATTGTTTACCAGGGAAGGGGATACATTGTATTGTTTAAGACATCACCTTAAACTTCTTTTCAAGGACACCGTGATAAGTTATTTGATTACCCCCCATCTAAGCAATATTTAATGTCGATCATTAATATTTATTGCGATATGTCACGTTAAGACTTTTAATAATACTCTATTAAATATTAAAGCTCTAACACCCTAACAAAAAATAACACTTTATTTTAAAACCTAATTATTTCAAAAGATAAAGCTCTAAAATTTTGCTCGAAGGTTTGCTTACAAAATCTTCAATGATGATCTAAAAAAATTAATTTGCTGCTTGCTTCTCTTTCCACTAGAGGCTCTGGAACTCCCGGACAGCTTCCTCCTGTTGTCATCACATTAGTATATGTAGAGTTCTGTCAATTCTCGCCACATTCTTCTAGACAACTGTCTATACCATTCAAAATAGGTAATCATTGCACTGAGAGTAGTGAGGTGCTCTACAGTTCAGTATGGGGGAGATGTTTTAACGCGTAACGTTGTGTAACATGCTGTTCCCATAAAAAAATGCAAGTTATAGTCGACTTAAACAAAAAATATTAAATTGTATTCATTTCATCTTAAACTTCATGGATCAAATATATTGAGGTGTAAATTTTTTTTTAATATGTAAACAATTTGAAATAAAAAAAATTTACACCTGAAGAAATTGGATCCCTCTCGGTGCTTGATAGATCCTGGTTTAAGATGGATCTACACTGGTTATTTGTTTAGCCCATCCCCATTCATCATTATTCTTTTAATTAAAATTAATTATTCTGAATTTACAATTCTAAGTTGTGACTTAATTTTCTATACTAATAATAATATTTTTTTTCTATAATTATAATTTTTTTAATTTGCTTTTCCTCTTATTTTTTTCCTTGCTTACTAGGAAATTTTCTTGAATATTTTTTTCTCTCAATCGTTTCTCCTTTGCAATAAGGACAATTATCATTATCTTTGAAGATTCTGAAGGAAATTGACTAAGTTTAACTGTTTTTGTGTTGTCTTCTTCAACATTTACACCACCTTTACCAACGGTTTCATTAGGAACCTCAATTTGTGACTTGACATAACTACACTAATCATTTTGAACCTAAAATACTGCTGTTTTAGAAGAAACTTAACCTTCAATGGTTTCTATCTGGACAGTGCATTCGACTGGTACCAACTACAAGTCAACTATATAAAGCCAATAGATTTGGGTGCTACATTGTTGGGATCAGAGTGAAAAGTGAAACTTTCAAAATATCCCATTTTGGGAGAATTTTTTATATAGTATATATTTTAATATATTTTGATAGATTTTTTCTAAAAAACATGTAGGATGTTGAATTATCTATAGAAAACATGGATTAAATCATTAAACCATATAACTTCAATCATCTAGTAGCTATAATTTATAACACTGTCATCAAATGATCAAACATAACAGTTTTTATAGGAGCTTGGCAAAGAAGAGAGGTACCATAACAATGTCATCAAATGATAAATGTAGTATAGGATATTTTAGTATAGGAGAGACAGGGAGCGCCTCGGCAGTGTGCTCCCAAAACTGGGAGTGTTTTTAGAGTGATCTTCGGGAGCGGGAGTGAGGGGTGGGAGTGCTCCCCTGCAGCAGAGCTTGGGTGTCATCCTATTCTTCCATTCCACTTTTTTTTCTTGTGTAGGTTTTAACTCAGTGCCTGAATGTTCACCAGTGGTATTCATGCATTAAATGCAGTTGAGCTTGGCATTGAACATTCACGAGTGGTTTTTATGCATTAATGTAATTAAGTCTTGACCTTTCAGTTGAGGGAATTATGAACATTAAAAATTTTATGAGCGGTTTCCATTTCAGTAAAAAATACCTCCAAATTAATTGTTATATCTCTTAAAAAATACATCTGTTGAAAATGCAGGTCTGTTTTTCTGGAAACCCTTTCTTCATGTTTTGCTTTTTAAAGACAAGTTTTAGGTATACCTTGGATATCTGCTGGTAGGATTGTTTTGCAAGGCATCTCTGCTCTGCAAATCATGCCCTAGCCTCTTCAAATTTTGGGTCTGCCGTTAGACTTCTGGCATGTTGGCTAGGGAATTTATTTGGGTTGCTTCTGACTGTCACATTCAGCTTTGCCGGTCTGCTTTTTCTGGGCATTGTTTTTGAAGTAATGATTTGCTCTGCAAGTCTTCTTTTTCTGGGTGTTTTTTTAATGAACGATTTGCTCTGCAAGTCTTCTTTTTCTGGGTGTTTTTTTTTAATGAATGATTTGTTCTGCAAGCCTGCTGTTTGTTTTATCTGTGCATTTTTTAGCATGCTATGCACAACACACAGTGACACAACACAATATAGTAGATATGCTTTGGATGTCCTTCCTACTTAAGAATACTGCTATCACAAGGTAGCTGAATTGAGTAGGTGTCGCTGTGGGCACTGATGAGTTGTTTTGGCATTGGAGTTGCTGGAAGCACAGATTCTTGGTAGGCTTATTGGCCACTAGTGCTGTTGAAAACATGTACAAGCTTCTTGGTAGCTGGGTTGACCATGGTGTTGTTGGGAGCAAAGATGAGCCAAACAATCCTTTCATGGAAATTGTAATGTCCCCATAATGCGGAATAATTAAAAAATTTGCTTCAATATCCCTTGTTCACCTTTTGAAACACAGGGCATGGGTGTTAACACACTCTTCCACCTTCATTCTTAGGCCTAGAAAGCACAGTAAAAGTCCTTTCGCCCTTCCTAGATCACTTCTGCGACCGGAAACACCATTTCCACACTAATACTGTTCTTTCCGCAATCCGCCCTTTGCACTTCCGCTTTCCGCCTTCCGCTGCGCAGCTCAAAAATTGAAAACACCGTGTGCGATGGAAATGTTCTACCACTCTTCCGTCTTCCGCCTTCCACGCTTCCGCTTTCCACCTTTCCGACCTCGAAACTTGGAAATCGGAACTTTAATATTCAACGAAAGCGTTCAACCACTAATCCGCCTTTCGTGCTTCCGCTTTCCGCTCGGAACTCGGAAATCAGAACTTTAATATTCAATGGAAGCGTTCAACCACTAACCCACCTTCCGCACTTCTGCTTTCTACCTTTCGCTCGAAACTCGAAAATCGGAACATTAACATTCGACGGAAGCGTTCAACCACTAATCGCCTTCCGCCTTCCGCTCAAAACTTGGGAATCGAAAAACCAACTTTCGACCGAAACGTTCCATCCATTTTCCATCTTTCGCATCCCGCCTTCCGCTGCGGAATCCGGGAATCGAAAAACCAACTTCCAACAGAATCATTCAATCCACTTTCCATCTTCCGCCCTCCGCATTCCACCTTTCCGCTTTCCGCTGCGGAACTCGGGAATCGGAAGAATAACTCTCTACCTTAACCTTTTTCCGGTTTTCCACCTCCCGCCTTCCGCCTTCCACCTTCCGCAGATCCCAAGGTGCGGAAAACCCACTTTCTGCCTTATCTTTTTTCCTGATTTCCAAATTATGCCTTCCGCACGCATATCTCGGAAGTCGAAAATCCCACGTTCTACTTCGATTAATCTTCTTTCTCCCGCCTCCTACATTCCACCTTCCGCGACGGATCCTGGGGTGCGGAAACACTTGGATCAGCTGCAAACTGACTCTTTTACCAGGCTTTTCTAGCCTCTTAAGACTTAAGCAAAATGCATTGAACATACAAGGCAATTACAGAAGTAATATGCAGGGAAATACACACAAGTGAACCTCCAGTTAATCATCATCAAGCATTCAACATGAACATAGTGATTCATAGACAAATACATGGCATAAACAAACATAACAGAAATACTTATGCAACAGCGAATCCTACTTCATTCATGGCAAGCATTCTTCCTTATCAATTCATTGTATTCATTCATAAGCAACTTCAATGCATAAACATAATAACAAAGAATACTTATCGTGATGCTTAAGTTGTCCAACAACTAGCTATGTAGCTGCAACGTTCCACCCAACCATAGATCAATTGTGTTCATCAATCTCTCAACAGAACTGCCACCCTCGAACTAGGCATGACATCCACAAGAAACTAGGGAACAATAGACTTACACACGGCCAAATCAAAACACACACACAATCAAGCAAACCTTCAATTGGGTTTATTAGACTGTCCAACCAAGCCAACACCAAGTTGGGTTTATCAGGTTATAGGCTTATAAGCCAGACAATGCTGGGTTTATCAGGTTTACTCAGCCAAGGCAACATACAATTGGGTTTATCAGACTGTTCACAGTCAAGCCAACTTCCACAATAAGGACCAGCCAAGCCACAGATAGGTTTATCAAGAACTCAGCCAAGCCATCACTCACAGTGGGTTTCTCAGGCTGTCTAGCTAAGGAATACACATGGCCAAAACACATCAAGACACAGCCAAGCCAATATCTGATTGGGTTTATCAGGCTGCTAAGGCAGAGGAAAGGTAGAATGACTAAGCTAGTGGCTCATTCAAGAGCCAGGGGCACCTCCACAAGGTCGATCTGGCCTGGGATCAACATTACCTGCATACCCAACAAAAGGAAGCATCCCCTTCTCTACTCCATAGTCCTTCAGGCTATGCCTTCCCTTGCAGTGCTCTTCAGGGCATGCAGTGAAGATTTGCCAACCACTCTTACCTTTTTCATGAAGTTCCTCTCTGCACTAGGTTTATCAAGCCCATTCCTCTTCTCTTCCACTCCTCAGTCTAGCATGCAGTTCAGACCCAAAACTAGGGTGCAAATCACAACATCCACAGGGAAAACACATCAACACAGGGCTTAACACTGTAGGACAAAACAACACTCTGTGGCACAGAGAAAACAGGTTTGCAAACCACTCTACAACACACTGTAATGGTCCGAACAATTCAAAACAGTGAACCACACTACCCAATCACAACATAACCTTCTCTTTTACTCAGGAGAGTGAACCACAATGCACAACCACGTAGGAAAGTGGATAACAAATGCCAAATCAAGGGTGAATGAGAGGTTCTAAATGACCACAACGTTCAGAATGCCTCTTCCCAGCAAGAACGCGACTGTCCAAAATCGGGAATGAACTATCCTCCTACGTGAATGCTCAGAATGAATCGGAATGCCCTCTTCCAACCACGGGATGGAAGATTAACCTCCCCCACATTCTACACAACCCACGAGGAAACGGTTTGGGAAGCAATCCCAAGTTTGCTTGCTTCAGAAGCAAGAATGCAACTGTAGACTTGCAGGCTTGCTCAGACTGTCATCAGACTCCATGCCTTGCTTTGCCCAAGGCATTAACTGCCTCAACCAACTTCTGGAGGAAATGAATGATTGAGGACAGAGGACAAAAAGGTGGTTGAGGGTTCATGGGTTTCCCCATTGACATCTGGTCACACACTATTGGCTTAGGGTGTTTGACTAACTCCCCACCCTATCCCTTGTGAAAATTATGCCCCCATCTCTTTCACGTTGCAGTTCCATAGCTAGCTGTGGTATTTATCAAATTATATATTTACATGATATTCAAAAACATGTTGTGCATGACCAGCACAATAACCATAGGCATCAACCTTGATCACCTATACACAAACACCCAATCAATGGCAGGGCCTTGACCTTGAGCTCCTTGCCATGATTCAAAATACAATATATACATCATGTACAGTTCAATATCATGGGGTCAAAACCGAGGTGTTACAGAAATTATAATGCAGTAAAGGTGCTTGGTTGAAAACCATCTGTGGCTGCAATGTTGGGATGGTCGGTCCAAAATGTGGAATTGGATTGAACATTCCTTTTTCTGTCCTTGTAATTGTTGCTGGAGATATCCACTATGCTGGAAAATGCATTTGCAAGAGGAAAGGCAATGAAAGTTGAAACCAACTTGCTTTTTTAGATGATGGTGTTCTTGACTATATGTGTTGAGATGGTCAATAGGTGTCCTCATTTAAGAACAGTGCCTATGGAGAATTGAGGCTTGAGAAGTCTTTGTCTGATTTAAGAGAGGTTGCTGTACATTGGGAGAAACTAGTGCAGGTGCTGAACACGAGGCATGATATTTGGAGAGATGTGGACTTCCACAAGGATAACACTGGACTGGACGTGGTGCTCTGCCTTCAAAACAGAAGTAACAAAATCTGCTTAAATGGGTCTGAACAGGAAAGGTGTGATGAGTGTCTTCTGATTCTGGAATGATTTCAAGACAAAATAGAGTCCTTTTTTATGACATCATGATTACAACCTACCACTTTGGGGATTACAACTGTCTTCCCTTTTACAAATGTTTTAGGATAATATTTTTCTTTCATAAGTAGCAATGTGGCCCACTTATCCTCCTAGTATAGAGACTGTTCATATGGATCTGGCTGTTAATTTCCATCTGCTGCTTGGCACTTGAAACTTCGGGTAAGATCCTGGGAGCTTACTTGCAATGCTTTTCAAATTCTTTTTAGAATCGCTGAACTGATCAACTTGAAGGATGTTTCTCTTGCAAGGACTTCGTAAATTCCAAAAGCACCTTTGATATTATATGATGCGCTGTCTTTAGCCTATGCCTAATAAGTACCTGTGAGTGAGCTTCTTCTTCGATCACCATTGCAATCCAATTAGCTGCCAAAACTGCATCTTGTTTATTGATATCAGTTAGCCAAGTCGTCATTTTCTCTAGTGATGGTGCAAATGTCCCAAACAACCAATGGAAGGCCTTTATTCCGTTTTTATCTATCACAAAAATGATGGAGGATAGGTTCCCGTTTCTTATATCTCATTGTTGAAGGGGAATTGCAAAATGAGTAAGAAACATGCCTAGCTGTCAAAATTTCTGTCTAAGATCCCTTTGCATCTCATTTTGGAGCTTACTTCCAAATCTATTTGCTACTCACTTCCATTTTTCAATTGGAGAAAGATTAATACCAAAAAAAATATGTCTAAGATAGCAGTCTTATCAACTACTAGATCCCTCTACATCCCATTTTGAAGCTTACTTCTAAATCAATTTGATACCGATTGCCATTAATTAATTGAAGAATCATCAATACCAAAGGGAATACCCAAATCCCTTGTAATTGATTATTGTTGGGAAAGTGCACCGACATCTACAAGAACAAATCAATGACCTATCATGGGTCCTCTTGGGCATCACACCCGCTGAAAATAAATCCATGCCATCCATAAATGTAGAACACACGTATCAACTGGAACAAATCAAACACCCATTATAGATCCTCCTCCTGGGCATCTTGCCCATCAAAATAAATACAAGCCAACCAACAATCAAGTACATTATCACCAATCACAAGTGAATTTACTGGCATCATAAGAACAACCACGGTTTCAACATTTCAAACCCCTCACTAGTGCAAAAGCTCATCCCAAGGACATTGGGGGTTCACCACCCGACAACCACTCCCTGGTACAACCTGTTACCCCCTGTTTGCAAGGGGTAAATTTTGAAGCATTTTCAGGCCTTGGAAGAATTTCTGGGCACCTAGCTGATTTTATTTGCTGATCTACAAATCATGGGCAGTGTCTAATTGAATTTGGACAAGTATGGATCAGCCATGCAAAGGTCTTGTGAGCATAGAATAATATTCGATACCAATTTAGATATGGAGGACACTTGACGATTGTGCATTCATGGGGTTATTTAAGTGTTTTCTTGGGAGTAGATCTGAAGCTCTCATGACAGCAAGAAACCAACAGCATATTGAGGGTTACAAGTGGATGGATGAAGATAGGTTCTTGATGCTGGTTCATAATTCATATTCCGATGATGTAATGTTCCGTTTTTTATAAATAGGGAATTGATCGACGACCTTTAATACCGGGAGCACATTAGGACAATTATTCAGTCATCGGTATAGTAAAGAGGACCATCAGAGTTATTATCATAAAACATGCAGAGCATGCAGGCCTTATTTCTTCAGTATTAAAGTCAACTTGAAATTAGAATTGCATGCATGCAAAAGTGAGCATAAACCCTAAAAGTGACATGCAAACCCTAAAAGTGAATAAGGATCTATTTAAGAAGGGTTATGGGACTAAAGGAGATATCTATTGTTATTGTTGAATGATTTTGGAGTTTCAAGCAGCAGCACAGCGTGCAGCCACGGCAGTTGGGGTTGAAGACGGTGTCTTCAACTAACGAGGGTTCAACAGTGAGATATCTTCCCTAGTCTCCTATTGGGATAGATCATCCAAGTTTATCCATAGCATTCATCATATTTTAGTATTCAGGGATCCAACACATTTCGAAGGTTTATTGGCATATCCACGTTTGCAACCGGAAGTAGTAGGAAAATCACAGAAGGATTCACTTGGACCACAAAACCTAGTCTTTCCTCCGCATGTCAGCTTCCTCTTTCTCAGCAGGCCTATCCTATGGCATACAGTGATTATCAGCCATCAATTTGCTCATCTAGAGCAGCTATTAGCAAACAAAGAGCTTGGGGACGTGAGTAGCAGAACCACAGATCAATTCGCTAGGGCACTTAGAGGCTGCCAAATCTCTGCATGTGTCAGTCTATCTCTCCGGCATCATCAGGCAGACAAGATCACAAAGTTTCAGCCCGAACAGACCTCTCCTCCTACAAAAACGTCACCTTTAGTCTGGAGGGTTTTTACGATACTGTGGGGCGGTAACACCAGAGGAAAAGAGCATTATTAGACCACCCATCCGGATCCTTATGCATGCAGCTATCTCTGGAGTCATTATTAGCCAGAATATCAGTGGTAAGTGTTAATTTCTCTCTGCAAAACCCTAACCCTAATTCAGCTATATTTTAGGGCATTTTTGCATGGCGAGTTTGCATGCACAGTTATTTTGCAAATTTGTATGAGATTGAGTGTGCAAGTCAGCATTATCATAGAACATTAGAGAATATCAGTATTTGGGATATTACAGATGATGCCCTAGGACGGATTCTATTAGCTTATGGATGTTCATGGAATATCTTGGTTAGGAAATGTGATTGATCTTGTTGCACTCTCTTATGGTTCATTGTTATGGTGCATTCTACTCCCACCATGTCTCCTTAAAGCAATTTTGTTTTTATTGGAGCTGAAAGCTTTCTCTTGCACTTGCCGCCAGTTTTAACCTGTAGCTTTGAAAATCAGAGCTACTTTATGAGACAGAGTTGTCTATTTCCCAAAATTAATGAATTAATCAGAGCTACAGTAAAACAGAGAAATTAATGGTGGAGCAGAGTCATCAAAGGTGGTTATATCTGGGGAACCAGGAGGCTTGAAGGAAAACAAGCCTGAGGATCAAGATTTGGAGCTATGTGATAAAGAACTAATGTATTGAAAGGATGTAAAAAGCATATTAGCATAATTCGATCGTATTGGCTTTTTGTGTACGGAAATTTCGAACAATTTCGAATTTGTCAAATATTCGATCTATGTGTAATATGGATACAGACTAATTTTGAAAATTGATTCTAAAAAGCCAAATTTTAATTATTAAAACACTATAAAATAAATACCTTTCAATTTCATACTTTGTAATTCAATTTAATAGGAATAAAAATATGCCAAAGAAAATAAATTTGCAAATATTATAGCAACACTAGATTTATTGGTTACCAAAACCATGTGCCCAAGACCACTTACATCCTAGCTCATTCAGGAGTCAAAATTAACCCTAACACAATTTAAACATTAATTAATTAATTCCAATGTAAATAGTGGTAAATATAATTTACTTTCTAATTAAAATAATTAATAACTAGGAGTTTTCTCTCTTAAATTACTGGCATTATATTTTTGTTTCTTTAAAGAGTAATTTTGGTTATAAGAAATATGTTTAAAAAAAAGAATGATTTTTTTAAGTTTAAAATTTAATGGTTGTATATGTTTAACTATATATAAATGTTATATATATTGTTATATATTTAATTAAAAATATTATATATAATAAGTCTACTTCCGTATTTTATTCGTATTGGATTTTTTCGTTACATATTTTTTCCGTACCGAATCGTATTCGTACTCGAATTATGCTACTATGGTAGAAAGCATCGCCCTTGTGGCTATGATTATGTTACTATGAAGACAGGGTGCTGTTTTGAGAAGATCTGTCAGCATGTGGTGTGCTCTTTTGATGCCCTGAAACAATACTTAGACCAGGAGTTTGGGTGCGCCTGTGATGGAAGTTATAACCATCGGTAGTCAGGAGGGATAAATTCAATGGTTTGTATTTTTATCCCAGATTTTACTTAGACCAGGAGTTTGGGTGCGCCTGTGATGGAAGTTATAACCATCGGTAGTCAGGAGGGATAAAATCAATGGTTTGTATTTTTATCCCAGATTTTCAAGTGGTTTCCTGGAGCAGGAACAATGAAGCAGATAAAATCAATTTTCCAAGAGCTGCCAGGTGTAGATTGGTACTAGAATTTAGATTGCAGACGCTGTGATAGAAAGACAAACCTGATGATGCACATTTCCAGCATACTCCATGCATCTGAATCTCTAAAGGGATGAGTTTGATAGCGGCATCAGTTTTTCCTCAACAACATTCACTTTCTTTCCCATGTAAAGGGGCTATGATGGTGTTTACAGCTACCTTCTCAACTGTTGCATCTGAGGAAATGGCCCAAGTATCAAAGAATATGTGGAGGGTAAAGTAATTGGATTAAATTTATAAAAGCAATTAGCAATGAAGATCAGGTTATAAAGAGCTACAATCAGCTGTAAATTCAAAATATGGGCCTTTTCTATCCTGGAAATCCTACTGCTATTGGAATTCCATGTCTTAACCTGAATCAATTTAAACAACCCACAGTGACTGGTTAATTAGCAATGGGGTAAAGATTTAAGGATTGCTCTGGCAGTTTCTTCGCTTGGTCATTTAAAACTTGTCCACATTCAAAAAAGGAGTTACATCTTGAACACATAAAATAATATATAAAAACTATTTGACAGTAGGGGAGGTCTGATTCCAATAGCAGTAATCAAATGTTAAGCTCAAACCTATCCTTTATCAGATTTGAAAGCAGATCAACTCAGTGAAGGGAGTGTTGTAAATCAGGCAAGGGTGTATTTATTGGACAACATTATTGATGTACATGCAGTATATATGCTGCTAGCTGAAGCCCTCACAGTAAACAAAGACTTGTTTTATCTGCAGACAAGCCTGTAAACGATAAGAACTCAGAGCATTAAACGTTTTCTTGGCTGGCATGGAGTTTCAAAGATTTGTTGCCTGTTTATTTACAGACTTAACTTTTAAGGCAGTAGTAAAGAATCAATGTCGTTCATTGTGGACGAGCAGACTCTCAAAGGTCTGAATGGTTGCAAAGTGTATGAACAAATGCTGTGTCCCACACTCAAATGCATGGAATTCTGGGCTGAGAGAAACTGAGAATTTTCTGGTGGCATCGATGAAAAGCAGTTCTAACCCAGAAAATTCAAAGGAGCAAGCTTGCTACCATGCGATTTGTAAATGCCTTTTGTTTGTAATCTGTTGACTATGACACCAATAGATTGCAGAGGATGATAATACATGGATCGTGGGCATTGAGGTCTGACAGAGGTAGGGGAAGAATGCACTTGTGACATGGCTTGCGCATCTCGATGGCCACAAATTTGTTCAGATACGGTTATTCTCCATCTGGTGGGGCAAATCGTGACATAATCCCAAGTCATGTGGGCATGAAGCCGTTTATACCCGCATTGTATGGAGCCGCTCGCCTATATTCTTCGTGCCATGAATATGTTTTGGGGCCGATGTGGAGAGAACCAAGGAAATTCCGGGTTGGGCCGCCCGGTCCGCCCCCATTTGGCATATCAAGGAGTCGACTCGTGCTTTAGCATGAAGGCGGACTAGGCTGAAACCCTTTCCAGAATGACCACCACTTCATAAAGTTATTTGTCCTCGTCTTTAAATGTGGTTAGGGGTTTTTAAGGAAATCAAATGGATCTAATCACTTCTTGAAAGTTGGTTGAGGGGACCTAAAAACATTTTATTATTTGTCAATGAGTTTGTTAAGAGCAAAAGGGGTGCCTTTGTATTGGACATTGTATTTATGGCATTGACCATATTATTTCTTTAATTGAGTCTGATAGGAGTTTGTTAGAGATTAGGGATTTAATATTATTTTATTGTAAGGTGAGATTGAGCTGCAACCTATATAAGAATTGGCTCTCACTTATTTGGCATGGTTGGAATTTGAGAACTCTTTTTTTTTTTACCCTAATTGACATATCTTTTCATGGAACATTTTGAAATTTAAGGGTTTTTTTTTTCTCTTGGGTTTTCTTGAATGGCCTAATATTCAGGTGACATGCTATTTTGATCATTGTAAGGTTTATGCTCTTCGTTCATTGCAAGAGTATGCTTGCTCCAATGGAATGATTTATCATTTTATGGTTTAGTTTTGTTGTTGGTGTGTGTAGTAGTGACTGCCCTTCCATGATGAAAATTTGCATGAAGCTTAAAAACAATTTGGGACAGGTAATGGTTTTGTGTTGTGCAAGGATTCTAGCCAAACATATGATAAATGAGGACCTTGGGGTAAATTATCTTGAAACTCCATTTGCCCTGGGGATTGGCACTGGTCTTCATGGTCCTTCGATCACCTATACCACAAAGAAAGAATAAAGTTTTTCCAAGGCTAACTCATCGAAATCACTTTGTGCCCTCATTGTCATAGCCTAGCAATGCTATCTAGGCAACCCCCCCTCAAGTTTAAGAAGAGTCAACCGAAAGTATAGAGAGGTGGTTATCTAGGTGATAGTGGGGAACACCTCTAGGTTGCAATTGGGCTAGTCATGTTCTTTGAGGCTTTAACTTACTTGCTAGCTCAAGCTGTAACAAAACCTTTGAAATATCCGGCTTTGAAATCAACAAGAAGGCAATCTCAGTGAAATCAACTATGATATCATGTTGAAATTTCGGTCTAAGGCAATTAATGCAAATCTGTAATTTAACCTCATACTAGAGGTTCTCTAGATCTAATTTCTATGAACTTTTAATTGTAGGGCTGATCTAAAATATTAATTTACAACAGCAAATAGCAACAATATTTCATTTCAATTCAACCCAACACACTAGGTAACTCAAGGTAAAAAGATACCAAACAAATGCCAACAAGTTTCAACCCTTAGGGCACACTCATCCAAGCATAAACCATATTTGAGAATCACTTTGTTACAAGTTACAACAGATTTTATAGTAGAAAATCTGCTCTCTTATCTTCAAGTCATCTGTTAAATGACTTAGCAATTTCATCCCTATGTTATGTCAAATCAACATGAACAACAAGTGTTGCAAATCACCCAATCAAGAAGATAATGCAAGCTGAAAACTAATTCTGTAATAATACAATCTTGGGCAATTGCAACTTCACACACACAAAGATATATAAGAAATAAAGTACATATACATTCAACAACTTTATCACAACAATGGTAAATCTTTAGTTGTCCAAACCCTAGCTATTGAAAACCAGGAAAACCCTAGTAACCACCAAAGATCCACAACAAATTAGCATTAACACCGGCAAGTCCTCCTTGGCTTCAACAAGCTTGTATCACACAATCTCTTCACACTAACACTGTTGTCTTTCTTAAGGTTTGCAAACCTTAGCCATGTTGCATCACACAAGTACATGGTAAGACAACTTTAGTGCTAGCCTCCAAGTCTACATGTCCATCCTAGGGTTGGTGTTATGTCCCAAATCTATAGAATAACATTATCAACTAAAGTACACACAATGTACACAAGATGCAAACGTGGAGCATAACTCTATATAGAATAAGATAACCTTCTCCATCAAATCTAATACATTCATATAGCTAAATAATTTGTTCATTATGATGACTCTATTGACCTCTATATATTATTATATACCTTTTCTCACTCATTGTACACGTGGGCCTTTTATTAGTCCGACCCCTATTACATGTACATTTACCCAACCCCCAATACATTCATATATCCAAATAATTTTTTCATTATGATGATTCGATTGACCTCTATATATACCTTTCTCACTCATTGCACACATGGGCCTTTTATTAGTCCGACCCCTATTACATATACATTTACCAAACCCCATACATATGCCACTTAAGGTCATGTCACTTTGAGTCCTAAAACTCTAGGTCCTCAACTCTTGCATCAAAACAAACACCAAAACCTCCATGGAACATTGAGAATACAACATCCAAGTCTTCTTCTAAGCAAGGCATCACACCAAGCTTAAGACTTATCAAGCTTATCTATCTGTGATCTTGCCTTAGGTGTACATATCAAAATAACATGCTCCAAAATTATGCAAGGAATTAGCTCCACTCTAAAAGTTTTCTACTAGAGTAGAAATCCTAGCACTACAACAATAGCCATAATAGCACAAATCCTAGCATCACACGAGAGCAATCACTCCATGAAAATCGAAGACGTTTCTCTCACTCATTGTGTTCTCCTAGGGTTTCCTCATTAGCCCTAGCATCTAGCTCCTATGGTTTTCATGAACCCTAGCATCTTGCTCCCTACAAGACTTATCTCATGAACCCTAATGTATCCAAGAGAAGTAAAAAGGCAGAGTACAATGTTGATTATGAATACAAGAGCTCTTTCATCCCCTACATATACAATAGGTGAGGGAGTCTAACATAAAGTAAAGACATGAATCCATACAAGTAACCAACAAGCAACCCCACATAGAGTGCTCTACAATACAAGGATATACATGTCAAAATAGGGTTTATCCAATCCCCAAAGTGAAATGCCCTCCAAGCATGATCCTCTTTGGGCTCAAAGCCCCTCCAAGACGATGCACACTCCAACAAGTTGTTAGTCCAGCGTCTAGT
Organism: Pseudotsuga menziesii; assembly: GCA_001517045.1. Lineage (NCBI taxonomy): Eukaryota > Viridiplantae > Streptophyta > Pinopsida > Pinales > Pinaceae > Pseudotsuga > Pseudotsuga menziesii. The sequence goes on from LPNX010587819.1 coordinate 215,460, forward strand.
CTTCCATAGTAGTTTGCTATCCAAGTCTCCTCTTGCAAAGTACTCCTTTAATTGTGTGCCATGTGTCCTCTCATGTGCCCAATGTTACTCTCATTTGTACTAATGTGATCACAAAGCTTTAATGCTCCTCCTCAACATATGTATCTGGGTCCATAACCAACTTCCATGACAAATGCTCCTCAACCCAAGCATTCTCAAGTTAAATGTCCAACCTCCAATGTATATATCACATGGTCCCAAGCTTAAAGGGTTAAGTGCTCACTTCCAGATGCCCATTGCCCCTCCTCCTAGGTAGGTATCTCCTTTGATCAAGCCATCAACTCCCCCATTGTCTACACCCATTTACCCAACTGCTTCCTAGGTAAGGGCACCATGCTAACAATCTAACCAATGCCAAGCATCCTCCCAAATTGAGCCATCCATATATCCATGAAGCATTGCCAAGGGGCTAGGAGACATAGTGCTCCCCTAGCAAGGACAAATCACTTTTGGACTCTAGAGTAATCCCAAAAGCTAACACTTATCTTGTAAACAATCATTTGAAAGAACGCTACAATTTACTAGAGTGGCATCCTATAAATTCACCTCGGAGTCTCTCTAATCATAATGTGAACTGTAGATTTTAAAACTCCATGTGAAGGCTCCAATAAAAATCATGATTTGGAACTTAAATTGGTCCCTAGTGATATATTCATAGTTGTATGTGTATGTTTACAATGAATAGTCTAAATAATGAAATCATGCCAACCAATGTTGAACCATTTGAACTTAGTGCTTGAGGAACAATTTCTTTATCTTAGGTGTTTAAGTTTCAGATTGAAATCACTGAGTTTTAGCTATTTCCATGTCTTGGATGTTAGTTTTTCTAAGTTAATTTGCTTAGGATTTTTATCTGAAAAAATAACAAGCACAACAATACATCAAAGATACTCAAGATACACAAGGCACAAAGATTTTCATCGTGGAAAACATAAAGGAAAAAACCCCACAAACTTCCTCAAAATAGTTCCGTCACAAAGATAAGATGACAAGATATAATAACCCAAGAACAATATGTCTGCAGCAACTCTCTGTCCCTCCTCTTCCTCTCTCTCCTAAAGCGCACATGAGAGAGCAAGTGAAGTGTGTATCAAATGAGGAGGGCGCCTCCCTATTATAATCTTTCATTGAGTTGTTAACTCAACCGCTAGGTCAGCCAGGTTACTTGTGGGGCTGGCCTACCTAAGAATACACATAAATACATTTTCCTTTATTTAACCTGGGGATTATTTCCCCGACTTACAATGAAGGGTTTACTTCAGTGACCATACACAATGATGACATCTCGCAAGGGTGTAAACACATCCCCAATGGGGGTACACCAATATACAATGATAATATACATCAGAATATCTTCCGAAGTTACAAATACATCAACACTCCCTCTTAACTAGGAAGGTATTCTCTTGCCACAGTCATCAACACATATAGTCATCGTTGTTGCTGCCATTGTCCTCACCTTGTCCAATCTGTCGCATCTATCCGTCATAGGAATTTTCTACAGAGCCAACCCTTTTTCATGCTAGATGTAGGCCTAGACCTCATCCAGGTATTCATCATATCCACAAGCAAGCCATCGCGTAGGTATAGATCAGGACCATTCTTTACATTGCCACTGCAATAACCTGTGTCTCCTACCGTCTTCTCGTCGTATCAAATCATCGTGTAGGTACAACCTAGGACCTTCTTTACATTGCCACTGCAATAACCTGTGTTTCCTACCATCATCTCGTTATCATTGCGTAGGTACAGTCCATGACCTTCTTTCCATTGCCACGACAATAACCTGCGTTTCCTACCTTTATCTTTTTGTATCCAGATCATCTCTTTTGTCCTACACAAAACAAAACAAAGCACATAGATCAAAGCCCAAATGCAGACCACCTTCATTCTATCAACATAGGAACATGTCAGGATGTCACCAAGACAATCCTACATCTACCACTATGTGAGAACCTTCTAGGAGCACACTCAGTGCATTACGTCTCTCCACGGTAAACCTGCGTTCTACCAGTAAAGGAGAACCACATAGGTGCACCTCACGTGCTTCGTGACCTTATCATCTCAACATGGGAACACACACATATATAGATATATATGTAAGGACTGATTACGACCAAACAACCTGTTACATCAAGACTTTTACGTTCTAGGTCATCCTAAAGGACTTGTTACATCTGAACAACCTACATCCAGGATTTTTTTCGTTCAAACAACCTTCGAGGCGTATTACATTTGAGTAACCTGCGTACCATGCCAAGGCTCCTTTTTACACTCAAACAACCCACAGGACTTATTACATCCGAATAACCTGTGTACCACGCCAGGACTCATATTTACATTTGGATAACCTGTGTCAGCACTGATTATGTTTGAGTAACTTGTGTATCACGCCAGGACTCATATTTATGCTCAGACAACCTACAGGACTAATTAAGTCTGAGCATCCTGCTTCACTAGGATTTTCCCCGCTCGGACAACCTGTCTCATTTCCCATGTGAGATATCATGCATCTGCGTCTTATGGTCTTTCGCTATTTCTAGCATAGAAACATATCAGGACTGATTACTTCCAAGGATAACCAGCGAGTTTTGCTAACCTACAGGATTGATTACATCCGAGGACAACCTACAGGACTGATTACGTCTAAGCAACCTACCATCTTCGCTAGGATTTTACGCTCAAACAACCCGTCTCTCCAGCTCTGCTAGAACTCATCACTCCCTCTTTCGAGAGGTCTCGTTCTAAATCACACCAAGTCTTTCTCTGAAGTACTCGAACTTCACTCTGCTATTTCTAGCATAGAATCAGATCAGGACTGATTACATCCAAGGATAACCTGCAAGCTTCGTCGGGATTAATTACATCCAAGGACAACCTATAGGACTGATTACGTTTGAGCAACCTATGATCTTCGCCAGGATTTTACACTCAGACAACCTGTCTCTCCAACTATGCTAGAACTCATCACTACCTCATTTTAGGGGCCTCGATCTGGATCACATATTGGAGCTTCATTGCTCCTCTCTGCATCATACAAAAATGCAAGTCAGATCAAGCAAATCAAATAATAGCTTTCAAAAAACATACTACCTCACAACTAGCTGAGCAAGTGGCAACATATTTTGCCTCGGCTGTACTCAACGCCATGCAAGACTGCATTTTGCCAAACCAATAGATCATACTGGATCTCAAACTGAAGAAGCAACCCAAGGTGCTCTTCCTCTCAGTGGCACTACCTGCCCAATCCGAATCAACATAACTGTGCAGGTTTGTCTTCTAATTCGTATCATGTTTGAGCCCATACTCAACTGTACCCTTCAGGTAACTCACTACATGCTTTGCAACAACCAACATATCTCTGATACGTCAGGAACTGGCTCAGGGTGTTCACAGCAAAGCATATGTCTGGTCTCATATTCGTCAGATACATCAATGAGCCAATCATCTGACGATACATCATGGCATCAACCGACTCTTATGAAGCATCACACAGTAGCTTCAAGTTTGATGCCATAGGTGTGGCTATCGCCTTGTGGTCCAACATTTCGAATTTCTTCAGAATCTTCATTGCATACTTTCCTTGAGCACAGAAAATCCTATCCGCATTCTGTCACACCTCCATGCCTAAGAAGTAGTGCATCATCCCTAGATCTTTCATCTTGAACTCAACGGCAAGTCTCAATGAGTTCGTCCTCTCTTGTCAGGAACGGGTCATCGACATATAGCAGGAGCATCACTGGTCTTCCTTCTTCAACCTTGAAGTAAAGGTTAGAATCCAGTTTACTCTGAGTAAAGCCTAGGCCCATCAATAAGTTGTCCATCCTGTCGTACTATGTCAAGATTCTCAAACTCGAAGATCTTCTGCAGTCACTCCCTCAGAGGCGAAGCATCATTCTCCCTCTATACTCTATGTATTGAAACATTATGTACTGGAGTGACAAGTAGCTTCCTCTGTTACTGATCTTTTATGTATCTATCTAATGTCACTAGATACCCAGATCCTCTATATTGAACTTTGTTGAAAAGTTCCTCTTGCACCCATCCGTGAGCTTGGCATCCTCTATAGGATTTCATCTTCAACCTTGTAGTAAAGGTTAAGATCTTCATCACTCTAGGTGATCTTCAAGCTTCTCATTTAACTGTATGTGCTATCCCATGGGTGCCTTCTTTAATTTGCACACATGAGTATGCCTGTCATGTGTCTCAACTCCCAGTGGTTGTTATACGTACGCTTCCTTCTCGACTACACCATTCAAGAATGTTGTCTTGATATCCAACTAGTGTGTCTCCCATCTCATACCTGCACGTATGGATCGATTGGAAGTGTACCTCTCAACTAGTGCAAATGTCTCTTCGTAGTCTATGCCTTCTTTCTGTGAGAAGCTTCATGCTATGAATCTTGCCTTGTATCCCTCGATGCTACCATCTGTTGCATCCTAGATCATGTAGATCTATATGGAAGACACTACAGACTTCCCTTCAAGTCTTGGAACCGCATCCTAGACATCATTCCTCTTGATCAACTGGTACTCTTTGATCATAGTCTCCTTCCCTTTCTTCTTTGCTACTTCGTCATAACTGGAAGGATCTGCATCAATGATGTCGCTCAATAGTGTCACACAATTGGAGTGTGTCCGAGGCCTCTTACTTTCTTTGGAAGTCTCATCATACTATTCTTCATCTTGGATGATTTCTCATGCCCAAGATGGTCTTCATCTCTCGAGGTGGATCTACCGTTCTCTTTATATTCTTCTGAAGCTCTGCCATGGTGTCTCTGACCCTTAGAGCTTCAGGTTCCTTTTTTGAACTATCGTCACTTGTTCTTCGGAAGGATCTTCAAGTCAAGTTCAGTTGCATGATTAGAAACATCTCATAATTTCCAAATCATATTAATAGTGACAAATATATGTCATACAATCATGCAACTATCTTAGACAATGCTACAACATTCATCCATATCCCGTACACATAGAGTAACTTCTAGATGCCTTCTACCCCAATGTTATTAAGAGTGTGTACTACTCCTAATATGTCAGCAAGGAGGTTTCAATCTGGATAAGTTGCAATGGAATGTTGTACAATATCATTGACTTCTTACCCATCATGTGCAATTTAGTATTATAAATGCAAACACACAAACATGCATAATACACCAATTGAATATAAACAAATGCACAACCAAACAATATCATGAAATGACAATTGAACACTTATCTTTGTTTCTTTGGTGGGTAGATTCCTTCTTGATCCTTATGTCCTAGAGTCTTATGCTTTATCATCTTCTTGATTCATAACTGCATCATTTCTTATCCAAATGGTGAGATGGATAAGAGGTTCTTCATGAGTTGAATCCTTCATATTCCTCATTGCTCGAGGAATCTTATTTAAATCGTGAGAGCTTGATTTTCAGTTGCTCCCAGCTTCTCTTCTTCTTCGACGACTTCGTCACAACATCGAACACTTCCTTTGGTGTCTTCAAGGATGACATATGAGGGATGAGATGATCCTTAATAGAATCTGCAATGATTCTCTTAGCTCTAGCCTTAGCCTCATCTCCCTCAGGCTCTTAGAACTTCCTTACTGATATACTAATCCAATTACTTTTCTTCAAGGATCAGGGAGGTCCTATGCTTCCATGCTCGAAAGTTGTCAGCTTCACCAAGCTTGTCATCAAGCTGGGTGTGATGAGTCATTTTGAAATAAGAACCTCAACTAGAAATAGCAAAGATTTAGATCTTACCGATTAGAGGTGTCCGACCTGGTTCTGGAGTTGGCTAATCTAGGGTTTGTCAAAAAAACCCTAATTTTCCAAACTTAGAATTTCAAACTTCTAATTGGACAGATAGATGCGCCTCTTCAAGACGAGTTGTCTAATGTACTCCTTTTAAGAAAACAATGGTGGGAAGCTCCCGGAACAGGAAGCCCTAGTTTCTCCAATTTCTTCTACAGAATTGTTTGATATTGCTTCTGTTGTATCTCCGAAGTTTCTGCTCCTCACGGTCTAAAACTTCGCATTGAGGTAGCTTGGTTTGTCTTCTTTCTAACCCCATAGATTAGAGCAGAATTGGATTCTCCAAGTGGGACTTATGCTGAGTTTCCCAAGGTGACTGTTTTGAGGACTGTTCAGCATAACGAACTTGTACGGACTGCCACGTGTCACTGTTTCACATTCTAGGTCTGAAAAGCGGACCACAAAAACTACAGTCCGTGCCCTACCTGCAACATCTTGCGAAATTTCATTTGGACCTTCCTAGCCCGAGATATAGCAATTCTCCCTAGGTCACCTGTTTATGATTGTATTCTAGAGGAGGCCGGAACCCTGATTTGGAGGAATCATATCTCCTTAAGTATAGAAAATCTGAGGTTGAAATTTTCACACAAGGTATAACAAGATTTCATCTTCGGCCTGTATAAGTTTCAGCTCTTGAGCCTTCTCCAATCTCGAGTTATAGCGAAAGTGCCAAGATGACTAGATTCAGTCTTCTAGGGTTTTAAAGCATGAAACCTTAATTTCCATTAGCTGCCATTGTAACTGTATTTCGGCTGCACAGTGCCTTCTTTCAGGGTGGCTCTGATACCGTGTTAGTTTTTCTAAGTTAATTTGCTAAGGATCTTTATCTGAAAGAATAACAAGCACAACAATACATCAAAGATACACAAGGCACAGATTTTCATCGGGGAAACCATAAAGGAGAAAACCCCGCAAACTTCCTTAGAATAATTATGTCACAAAGATAAGATGACAAGATATAATAACCCAAGAACAATATGTTTGCAGCAGCTCTTTGTCCCTTCTCTCCCTCTCTCTCCTAAAACACACATGAGAGAGCAAGTGAAATGTGTATCAAATGAGGAGGGTGCCTCCCTATTTATATTCTTTCATTGAGTTGTTAACTCAACCACTAGGTCAGCCAGGTTACTTGTGGGGCCGACCTACCTAAGAATACACATAAATACATTTTCTTTTATTTTACCTGAGGACTATTGCCCCGACTTACAACGGAGGGTTTACCTCAGTGACCATACATAATGATGACATCCAGCAAGGGGGTAAACACATTCCCCATGGGAGTACAACAACATACAATGATAATATGCATCAGAATATCTTTAGAAGTTACAAATACATCAACATCTAACAAATGCTTAAAAATATCTTTACAAACTGCTATTATTCAAATTTCAAAATCAGTTTAGCTTTTAAGAACTTTCAAGACCAGTCACCACAAAGCTACTCAGTTTTAATGTTTTAAAGGAGTCTCTCTATTATCGCCATGCCAACATACATTACAGTTACAGAAACCATGTTTACTTCATTTAAGCCTGTTGAAGTTAAATATTGCTTGGCGTCCAAGCAAGCTAATGGAACAGAATGAGATCGTGAGTGGTATATAGTTGCACATTAAAATTTGCTCTTGCACCACAGCATCTGAACATGCCTTGAAACATTCATCGGTGAGGGTCATGGCTTGGTAAGCCCCTCGATCGGTTAAAGATGAGTTGTCATCCACATACACTTTAGTTGCACAATGAGCACCTTGAAGTTGGGATTATGGATTCAAATTGGCTTAGTTTTCAGTTCAAAATCATTGTTTAAAGACGCAAGAAACTTAGAGATTTGGCATTTCGCCTGCATAGGCTGCACCTCACTTTCTTAGTCAAGATAATATATATTCTGCTTAAAAGATTCATGCAGGCCAAAAAGTGTGCTTGAAATTTTTGTTTTGGCCTGTTTAAAATTTGTGTTCCAAGAAGTGATATAGGATTGATTTCTCAATAAAAGAAAACTTTATGCAGATGTCCACAAAAGAAGAAAATTACTTGCACATTTTCATCATTTCCCTTGCAGTTAATAACCAGTTTGAATTCACTAATTTTTCATTTCCTTAAATAAAATTGTGCAGAATCTGCTGCAGTACACATTAAAAATGGGAATGGCATCATCACACTCGTTGCTTTTCTGGAAGATCCAGAAGTGGACCTTCGGATTCAAGCACTTAAGCTTATGAGTATTCTTTCAGAGAGATTAAGCCAGGATTTTTTACCTGCCTTGAATAATAATCAGTTGGTCTTGCTAAAAGACAAATTGTTAAATCCAGGGACAAACGCAAGTGAAGAATGTTCAGCAGCAGCATACATACTTGCCAATCTCCCACTTTCAGATCATGAAGTGAAAAATGTTCTTGGACTAGATCTTATTGGATGGATTGTCAATGCCCTTAAAGAACAAAGGGGAGGTAGAGCTGGAAGAAATTCGTGGGCTGGCAACACCATGGTGGAGGGACTCCTTGGGCTTCTTATTCATTTTGCTCGCTCACCAGACAGGATTGTACTGGATCGTGTCCGGGAAAATCGACTGATGATTGTTTTCAAGGAGCAGCTTATGTACAATGGGCAGCCTAAGGTGAAGCAGCTATCTGCAAAAGGTCTACGGTATTTGTCAGAGGCAGCGCGTATCGTAGCCAGGGACATGGAGCCTCAACCTCCAAATGGCTGGTGTGTTTCTTATATGTTTATGTGTGTGAATCCACCACCTACTCCAGTTTTGTGCCCTGTTCATGGAGTACCATGTGACCAAGATAGCATGTTCTGTCTAGTTAAGGCCAGTGCAATCAAGCCCCTTGTTGAGCTTCTTGAAGATAGTAATATTGATGTGCAAACTGCAGCTGTAGAAGCCCTATCAACTCTTCTCTCTGAAACAAACAATTTAAAATTGTGTGTGGAAGAGCTGGATAAAGAAGATGCTGTGCGGCACATACTTGATTTGCTTTCTGTGGTTAGGCCTGGGCAACTTCAGGAAAACATAGTGTGGATGATGGAAAGAATTTTGCGAGTGGACGAACAGTCACAAAAATATTCACTTGATCAGAGCATAGTGAAAGCATTGGTGGAAGCATTCAAGCATGGAAATTCAAGTACCAGGCAATTGGCCCAAAGTGCCCTTACCAACCTCAAGGAGCTGTCTGGAGCCAGTGGAGGAGTGCTTTCCCGATCTCGACTTCAGAGATTTGGAAATCCTCAATAAAACTTGTACTTTGTAAGTTCCTCAGTTTTCTTCTCCTGTAATATATTCGAGTACAAAAAGCACGAGCTCGAGGCGGTGAAAAGTTCGAGTAGGCATTCGGTGATTTTCATCTTCATTAAAAACTTATCAGTCGGGATGCCCTTACAGATTAAGTATTTTTTTTTGGAGGGGTATTCGCTTCTGTATGACATGAACATCTGCCCCGGATCTGGCAGAGTTTATTACCTGCCTCGGAAGTATGTGGCATCCATTGGTTTTATAATTTAATTATGTACAATATTTACTTTTAAATTAATATGTTTTTTATTTCTTTCTTTTATTCTTGTTTTATTTTAATGCTATGTGTAGCTGCCCATAATAATATGACATATAAACTATGATTTTTATGACCCTATTGTGCAATTACTTAGTAGAGTTTTTTATTTAATTTTACCTTAAATTATAACCAGAACTTTTAAAAAAGAAATGTGCATGAAATAGATGTGGGGCTAATAGTTTTAAACTTTTGTTTGCCAATATCGATATTTTAATGAGCATTTTTTGAAACAAAAACACATGCATGGGGTTCGGGATTCACACTTACTTTCTTCCTCTACAGTGTCTCCCCCGGTACATAGCCCTCTTGCTCGGTTCTTCCTTGGGATTCCGTTCTTTCTTTCTGCATTTGGGACTCTCCACTCCCCTTCTTTCTGTTGGCCTCTCGGATTGGTGTTGACTTCTGCAAACCCTACTGATTGGGTTAGGGTTTCTCTCTTTTTCTTCTCAGTATTTGTGGGTTGACTTGGGGTTTTCTTCTGTCGGTTTTGGGGGCCTGGGGCTTCACTTGGGGTTCTCCTCTCCCGTGCCTATGGTCCCCCGTTCTTAGCCTCTTTCCGGACTACTACTACTCTGTGGCTCCCTAGGGCTTTGCAGTGGTGTCTCGATTGTGCACTGTTTTCGTCACACCTATGAGGGTTCTGGGGGTTTTGTATTCTGTGTTTTCAGGTTTTCTTGGCCTGGGGCTCCTTTATACCGGATTTCCTCCCAGTTTTTTGGTGATTCTATCTAGGGGGCTATGATTATCCTGGTTTCGGGACTTCGGTTAGGGGTTTGGTATCCTCATTAGCACCTTTTGCGTTGACTTTGTGGGTCTTTCCTCCATGGATGAGGTGGCCGCTCTTCCTCGCTTCCATCGTAAGAGACGTGCCAAGTGTATTAAGGCCCAAGAAGGTCACTTTCGATATGTTTTGGGTCACGACATCTTCATGGAGCATATCTCTTCACTCTGCTCACGTGCCCTCGTCGAGAGACTAGAATACTGCAGGATGAGTAAGGCCGCTTGGGTGGAGTGGGCTTCGGAGCATTGGAAGCCGCTCTTTGATTATATTCCTACTATCAGTTTGTTGTCTAATGGGTGGATTGTTTTTGTATTTCTGGAAGAGGAACACTGTTCTCGTATCCTCGATGGTATCTGGTGCATTGGGAAGGGTTCTCTGGTTCTTGGGCGCTGGCACTCTAGTTTCGACCCTCTTCGGGAAAGGATTACTAAACGCCATCTCTGGGTGTTGCTGCCACACCTCCCGTTTCTTCTTTGGAGCAGACAGATTCTGGAGGGCATTGGCAATACTATTGGCCGGTATGTCGCCGTTGAGGCTGATTTTCATCTTGCATATGACAAGAGGGTCGCCAGGGTTCTTGTCAAGATGGACATCTCTCGGGGATTGCCGGTGGAGGTGGAAATCCTATGCAATGAGCGTCTTCTGGTCCAGAGGCTCGACTACCTCCACGTTCCATTCAAATGCAGTTGTTGCCATGCGGTTGGCCACTTGAGGAACGCTTGTCCTGACCTACGTCCTGGTTGCGAAGACTCGGGCTTGGTTGACTCTCCGATGGGAACCTTTTCGGACATCCCCAACGAGCATAAGCATCGATCTCCAGGTACTCACATTGAGTCTCTTTCTCCCACTAAAGTCGTCTCGGATGCCTTTCTAGATGTTGTAGACGATTTGATTTTATCACATTCTAAATCTTCTTTCCCTGTCCCCTCTTTGTCCTCCAAATCTCTAACTGATTCGCAGTCTTCACTGCCTGAAATGACTTAGGACCTGTCACTACCTGTTGACTCCTTGCTTCCAGCTGCTGTCTCTTGCTCGACTCAAGAGTCTCCCTCGGTTCCCGAGGACTTACCTCTGCATCCTAGTCCTATCCACTCTCCCCTCTCCTTGCATAAACCTTCTCCGCAGTCCATTAAGGAACAGACACCTCCATCACTGGCTTCATTGGTGGATTTCCCTCCCCTTCCACACCCTCGATCCCTTCCGACCCTTACTTCTCCCTCCCTTAGTCCCACCACATCACCATCATTCTCTGACCCTTCACTTAAAAAATATCTATCCATCTTCACAGCAACAACCCCTACATCCCCTTCTACACTTCACCTCAATTCCATCTGCTTTGCCAATGTGACTGTCCGGAAAAAATCTAAAGGAATAAGGGACAATAAGGTGGACCTTTCCTCAGCTTCTCCACCCTACATCCCTCTTTCCGTTCGCATCAAAGATGTGGCTCGTGGTAACACAATTAGGGGACTTAGAGCGCCGCCTCCCCACAAGGATGCTTTATGATGATGCTCTTATCCTTTAATATTCGGGGTTTTGGAGGTAAGACCAAAAACCAAAACCTCTGTGCTCTCATTAAGTCACTAGGTCCGGATATTATCCTTCTCCAGGAAACTATGTGTAGTTCATCCCCAGCTTTATTTGCCTTCTCAAAGATCCTCCCTTCTTGGGAGTTTTGTGCGATCAATGCGTCGGGGCTCTCATGCGGTCTCCTCACTGCCTGGAATCCTCAGAAGGTAAAGTGTAGGGCCTTTCAAACCTATGCTAGCCTATTGGTACAGGCTTTTGTCCGAAGGATGCCCGCTCCTATCTCCATCCTCAATGTGTATGGTCCTTATAGAGACCGCAAACTATTTTGGGAAAAGGCTTTGCAAGGTGGCTTACTTAGCATACCGAATCTTGTTTTAGGAGGGGACCTCAATCTCACCTTGTACTCATCAGAGATTTGGGGAAATCAGGCCTCCCCAGATCCCCTCTCTCATCACTTCTTATCCCTCTTCGACTCGGTGGATCTCGTGGACTTGGCACCTCAGTATGCCGGGCCTACCTGGCGCAATGGTCGTGTGGGTGAAGATGGTATAAGTAAGAGTCTTGACCATTTCTTAATATCTGGCTCCTTGATTCCTTCTTTGGGGGTTCATAGGGTGTGGACCCAATGTGCAGACATTTCAGATCACTTTCCTATTTGCTTCGAATGGGACAAGAAGAGGGGCTCTTGTAACTATCCATTTAAATTCAATCGCTCATGGCTCAGCGATCCTGCTTTCAATGGTTGGTTTTTGCAGTGGTGGTCTTCTCATACCAATAGTGGCAACTCCCCTGGCATTGAGGCTATTCGCCATAAGCTGCGTATCCTTAAACATGATACCAAGGTGTGGATAAAGGTCAAGCTTGCTTGTATGGATTCTACTTCTAATTCCCTTGACCAGGCTATTGAATCGCTCCTCTCTGGCCTGTCTAATGGTATCCTTTCCATGGAAGAAATGGAACAACTGTCTCGGCTCAGAGTTGAGAAGCAGAAGATCTTGGACCATTATCTGCTTACCTGGCAACTAAAAAGTAGATCGAAATGGGCCCTTCAGGGCGATTCCAACACTAAATATTTTCATACGCTGGCATCTGGTAGGCGGAATCAAAATTCGATTTGGTCCCTAGAAGATGCAGATGGCAATTGTTTTGATGATGAGGCAGCTCTTAAGGACCAGGGTAAGGCACACTTTGCTAGTATTTATAAGGATGATGGAGGCACATGTTTGGTTCAACAACTCAAGGTAGTCTTGCTTTATCCTAGAATGATTCCTTTCGAGCACATATCGATCCTTACCTGCCCTGTAACACTTGAGGAGATTGAACTCTCTTTGAAGTCATTTAAAAAAGACCGGAGCCCTGGCCCGGATGGATGGCCTGTAGAGTTCTACCTGCACTACTTTGATCTCTTGGGCCATGAGTTATTGTCTGCTGTAGACTTGACTAGGGTTTCTGGTTTTATTCCTCCTTCCTTGAACACGACCTTCCTTGCACTCATTCCTAAACTGGATAAGCCTCGGACCTTTGCAGATTTCAGGCCCATCTCATTATGTAATCTTCTGTATAAGCTGATAGCAAAGGTCATTGCGGGCAGGATTAAGCCCTTCTTGGATTCGAGTATCTCACAAGAACAATTTGGCTTCCTTAAAAACCGACAGATCTCTGAGCCTATTGGAATTGTCCAAGAGATACTTCACTCTGTTAAATCAAAAATATATGTGCCTTCATTCTCAAATTGGATCTTATCAAGGCTTTTGACCGTGTGAATTGGACCTTTATCCGGCTCATATTGATCCAAATTGGGGTTCCACTTCTAACTGTCAATTGGATTATGGGTTGTCTTACCTCTACGAATTTTGCAGTCCTGATTAATGGGACCTCCTTGAAATTTTTCACTGCATCTCGTGGCATTCGACAAGGCTGTCCTTTGTCCCCCCTTCTCTTTATCCTTGTCATTGAAGGCCTTAGCCTCCTTATCACGGACGCCGGGAACATCGGTCTTATACGTGGCATTCAGATTTCATCCTCTCTTGCCCTTACCCGCCTCCTTTTTGTGGATGATGTGATCCTTATGGGTACTGGTACACTTCTAGAGTGGGCTGCTTTTGATGTTATCCTGGAGACTTTTTGTAAGGCATCGAGAATGAGAATCAGTATTGATAAATCTTGCTTCCTTTATAATAATATTGATACTGACATTTTCTTAGATATTGCCAGGGTTCTTCCTTATCGGATGGAGCCGATTCTCACTGGATTTAAATACCTTGGTTTCTTCCTTGAGCCCCTTGGTTACAGGGTCTGCGATTGGACTTGGCTAGTTCAGAAATTTGAAAAGAGAATCTTTAATTGGACCCACAAGCTTCTGTCCCTCAGGGACAGGTTGATCCTTGTTCTATCGGTACTCTCCAGCATTCCGGTGTATTGGATGGGATTAGCTCCTATCCCAGTCTCTATTCTACACAAGCTCAGGAGCATTATGTTTGCCTTTCTATGGGGTTCCTCTGAAAATTACAGAAGATATCATCTGGTCAGTTGGCAGGAACTCTCATGGCCTAAGGAATATGAAGGATGGGGAATTAAAAATCTTCAGTGGTTCAGCATTTCCCTGCGCCTTGAAAATCTATGGATGGCTTTGTTAAAGGATGGCTTATGGCATCGTGTTCTTATCTCGAAATACTTGAAAAACCTCTCGGTGATTGATTGGCTCAGGAACAAGAGGTTCAGCACACGCAGTGTATCCATCATATGGAGAGGTTTTTTATAGGCCCTTCCTTGGCTGGGTAGTCACCTAGCATGGTAGGTGGGGGATGGTAATGACATTTTGATTGGAGTGGACCCGATCATTGGTGCTCAGACCTCTTATATCCTCCCTGAAAAGCTGAGAACATACCTGGAGGACTTGGATATCAGTACTCTCTCACAGGCTCATAACATATTACCTGATGCACGGCACTATTGGTATACGGCCAAAGAGTTGGGTTTAGAAGGATCGTTGAAAGAAGCCTGGAATGCTTATACTAAGGGTATGATAAGTGGGGGCATTCGTCTCTCTTTGCTAGCCAACTCCCTTGTATGGGATTTCAACAAAAAAGAGGGAACTATTTCTGCAAAATATGCATATGAATGTATTGTGAATTTTTTCTCTCCTCCGGTTGGCTCTCGTATCGACTCCTTATTATGGAACAGTGCTCTCCCATGTAAAATTGGCTGCTTCATATGGTTGTTTATCAGGAACAAAATACTCACTTGGGATAACCTTCAGCAAAGGGGACGATCTGGTCCTGGCATTTGTGCACTGTGTTGTTCAGATGAAGAGACCGTTGCACATTTATTCTCAAAATGTATTGTTTGGAGAACTATTCTTGACCACATCTGTGATCAGTTCCAGCTTCCTTATAATCCTCCCGTGGTTTCTCTCTCCTCATTTATTAGGAATTGGGCTAGCAAATTTCCTAGGAATCCATCTCTTAGTCATATTCCATTTCATATGTTGTGGATTATCTGGAAAGCTCAGAATTTAGCCATTTTTGAAGGAAAAAAGAGGAATGTTTACATCATTGTCCAGCAAATTACTTTCTCTGTCCAGACTTATTCTTCTCAGCCTGTTAAAGCTAAAAAATGCAGGAAGATAGGGAATCCTCCCTGTATGTTCTTCCCTTGTGGATTTTTCGATGGGGCCTCTAACAGCAAGGTAGCAGGTGTGGGATACTGCTTATATTTGAATGAGTCTCATCATTTCGAGTTCGCGTTGGGGGTCGGATATGGCACCAATACCAAAGCAAAATTACTTAGCCTTTGGGTTCTTCTTCTTTCTTCCCAAATGATGGGGATCCCCTTATCCCACATATTCGATGACTCACAAGTCATCATTAATTGGACAAAGGGATCGACTGCTCTCTCCCCTCCAGATCTCTTTCACTGGTGCAAGGAGACAAAAAAGCTAATATTTAGCTTTTCGGATATGTTGTTCACCCACATCTACCGAGAGCACAATCGGATTGCTGACCGTCTCTCTAAAATTGCTCTCTCTTTTTCTCCTGGTACTGGTTGTTTCTCATCATTTATGGAGAACCAATTGGTCTCTCATGATTACTTTCAGCTCTTTTGAGCACGGACAGGGGAGCTTACTCCTCTATTTGATTTGTAGTCTTGCTACTCACTGAGCGGCCTCTTTTAGATTGCTGATCAGATCCCTTTGGTTCTCGGTAGATGAGGCTGATGCGACTGACCCCTTTATTGATGAGATAGTTATTCTAATGCGATCCTACACTCTTCTGTATAGCCTTTCCCCCTGACAGCGTCTCGAGGAGATTTATTGACTTATGAGCTATATTCTTCTGAATTGTAACCCACTTCTGGGATGGCAGGATTGATGCCCTTTGATTCTTAATAAGAATAACAAGGATAGGCTTTTTTCTTCCTGAAAAAAAAGTTACAACAAATGCTATGAGAAGTGGTCTACCCTCAAAGACGAGGTTTCAAAATTCGAAATCATAGATTCTTTATCTATTTAATAGCAGTAATGAAAACAACCATCTAATGATTGTGTGGGGTGGCAGAAATTATAGACAGTTTCTCTATTTGATAGTAGCGATGGAAACAACCAATCATTAATGTCAAACTATGGGGTAGAATGAATATGGGAAAGATTAAGAAGATATGATTAAGAGGGACAATCAAGTACTTGACATGATTTTGAGTCTAACTCTATTAATTGAAAGTCGCCTAGGCTCAAGAAAAACATGTATGTAGTAAATACATAATATTTCATTCCACTCATCATTTTAGCTTAATCATATATGCAGGAAAGGGGTTAACAACTCAATAGGACACATTGTAATAATAAGTTAAGGGTGAATTTAGATTAGTCCTTTGGTAAGGGTTGGAAATGCCAGTGAGTTTGAAACTTAGCTTTGGAATTGGAAAATTATATTTAAACATATCATTTAGAATTGCCCAATGACTAGCACTGGGAGTAGGGGCAAGGAGGAAGAAAGCCAACCAAAGGGAGAGGTGGCCTATGGACAACGGGAGACAAAGCGACCACTAGAATGAGACAAGAAAGAGAGCTAGACAAACAATAACTTTTTTGGGAGACCAGAGGAAGTAGGTTAGATTCATCTTGCTACTTTAAAAGGATGGAATCTACAAAGCAATATTTGCTACTCGCCATCTTCACTTGTTAGGGATATGGGTTGAGGAGTTAAGGCATGTTCTGGTAGAGATGAATGCTAGTTACTACAAACGAGGGAGACTTGCCAGTTCTTTCCATGTTTTCCTCGTCATACCCAAAACACAATTGTAACATGGATTCAAGGCAATCATTGGCTTTGAATAGGCAATCAAGGATATAATTGTAAGGATCAGTAAAGGCAACAAATACATCAAAGAGGAAATTGTTGAGAAGGTCGCCATCTTGTTTCAAATATTATAAAAGAAGATTGAAGAAGATCATAAAAATTGGAAGCTTGGTAACATATGATGAAGGAGATGCAAAGAACTATCAAGCAACTTGGCACAACCTACACCTAGAGGGAGACCAAGGGGTTATCTAAATCTGTTGTCGCTAATGTTGTGGAGCATTTGGCTAGTTTCATGTTATTGTGAACCCAAGCCTTGGTATAACATAATTGAATTGTAACAAACTTAAATAATAACAACAAACAATAATAAAATAATAATAATAAACATCAACATATATATATATATATAATAAATAATAATAATTAATAATGTCTTTACGAAAATACATGACTATTAATGAAAGGGTATTCTGCCAAAATATACATAACGGGCCCTCAATTGTAACTTATCACTTGTATCAATTTATTCATCATTATATTATCTATGGATATGTGGGTTATTTCCAACATCAACATATATATATATATATATATATATAATGTCTTGACGAAAATATATGACTATTAATAAAAGGGCATTCCGCCAAAATATAAATAACAAACCCTCAATTGTAACTTATCACTTCTATCAATTTATTCATCATTATATTATCTATGGATATGTGGGTTATTTCATAAATTTACGAGTTCATTCCAAGTTAATTGAGAATATCCAACTATGGATGTTACAGTGGAATCAGAGCAAAGTTACCATTCAGGTTTCTAGGATTTCCCTAAAAAGGGAACTTGTCCTTTAAGAAATTAAAAAATAATAAATTTAAAAATTTAAAAAAAAAAGGTAAAAGTAAACCTCCCCTCAAAAAAAGTAAAAGTAAAACCGTAAACCCCCCCCCTCTAACCCCCCGAAAAAAGTAAAAGTAAAACAAAAAAAGGGTAAAAGTGAAACCACACGTGGTTTCTTAATAAGCGGGTTTGGGTTTGAATATAAAAGTGCATAATAATTACTACTAAGAAGCAAGTGAGATTTGAAGTTAGGCGGGGAAGGTAACACTCATTCCTCCCAACCACCCAATCTATTGACATTTTACAAAACTAAAAAGAGAAAAATATCTAAAAGTGCTTAATAATTGCTACTAAAAAGCAAGTGAGATTTGAACTTAGGTGGTGAAGGTAACAATCATTCCTCCCAACCACCCATTCTACAAAAAGTCTTTAGGGGAAGAAAATTATTTATTTCAACCTTCAAAAAGTTAAATATATTATTATTATAATAATAATAATTACTTAATAATTGTATTAAAGTACAATTATTAAATTACAAGAGTAAAGAAAAACAAGACTAAATCGAAGAAGACAAGAATTCAGTCAAAAGGAAAACCAACTATTGTCAACGAACAACAAAAGTCAGGAATTATGGCGAATTCTAAATCAGGATTGCAGTCCCAATTACGAGTAGCATTGGACAAATCATTTGACATGACAAAGATGGATATTTCTAAGGGATTAATAGAGCAGGAGAATCATTATCTAAAAATCCGTATTGACAGATTATCTACTCAAATTGAGGAATTAATGAGTAAAAAATATACCAATCAGAATCTACAAAACCAAAAAATCATGAAAGATGCAGTTGAGAATAAAGCAGAAATAAAACGATTAAACAAAATCATCAAGGACAAAGATAACAAAATCACGCAAATTCAGACAAAAATAAAATGCCAAGAAGCAGAGAATTTCCCCCTTCAGCAACAGATTGAGGAACTCCAGCAGAAAGAGGACGACTCAAAAAAATCGCACAAGTTAGAAATTACGAAAGTCAATAACACATTAACAAGTAGTACTGAAGAAATATATAGATTAAGAAATCATAATAAAATATTAATTACGAAGATTAAAAAACTGAAACAGTCGCAAGAAGGAACAATCCAATGAATACCTCGAAGGAAGAGTTCCAGAAAATCAAGAAGAAAAGCAACGCCTAAAGAATCTTAATCAAGAACTAGAGAAACATATCAAGAAGTTAAAAGTGGACAAAAAGTCGCAAGACGAAAGGTTCGAGAAGATTCAAAGTAAAAACAATCTACTAGAGAACAAAATAGCGCAAATCCAAAAAGAAGCATCCAGACTCTTTGAAAAACAAAGTCAAGTCGAGGAAGTGAAGGCAGTCCTCGCTGCATTTCAAAAGGAAGAAAAACAAACAACACATGCTCCTTACAGACATCCCAATTATAATCGTCATTTTGACCAACGACAAGGTCAAAATGAGCATTCACAAAAGAGTTACGTTGACAAGCAAACAATTCGACATACTAAGCAACAATTGAGACAACCCATTTTCCAAAACAATCTTAGAGGTCCAATCAAAATAGACCTGGGATGGACCACAACAGATATGGTGTGACAATTCTCCTGGGAATCCGTAACTCGTATCGTCTTATCTCATCAACTGTCGCAAAGGATCTAGAGATGACAGTTCAAGCAAAATCAGACATCGTTGTTAATGAAGCTTTGAGGACAAAGCTTCTTTTAAGGGGAAGGCAATGTAACAAACTTAAATAATAACAACAAAGAATAAAAAAATAATAATAAACATCAACATATATATATAATGTCTTTACGAAAAGACATGACTATTAATGAAAGGGTATTCCGCCAAAATATAAATAGTGGGCCCTCAATTGTAAGTTATCACTTCTATCAATTTATTCATCATTATATTATCTATGGATATGTGGGTTATTTCAGAAATTTACAAGTTCATTCTGAGTTAATTGAGAATATCCAACTATGGATGTTACATGAACATAGTACACACTAAGTACGGAAAATGTAACATGATAACAACTCCAAGATAGATATAAGAGATGAGTTCTACAATAACTCCTTAAAGAATAAGATAACATCCTCCAAATATCCCAATACATTCAATTCATATGTTCACCTCAACTATGACTACATGACCTCTATATTTAGTTATTCAACCATTGCACATGTGGACCCTTTATTAAGCCGACTATTATTACATATACATTTAACCCCACATATGCCCCCCAACCTGAGGCCATATCATATACATTTAACTCCATACATGCCCTCCTTGGGTCATAACCTAGTACCCTCCTTCAAAAAACTTTGTCCTCAAAGTTTGTAGTTAAGGTATTGACATGTGATCGAACCAAGTAATATGATTTTCTTCTATATCTTCTTTCTTGTTTCCATTAATGATGATCCATCCATCCTAATTTGATTCTTTTCAATCTTAATCCGTGATAGTGTTAAATTTTCTCAATTGCTTAGATGATATTCTTAAACAATTCACAATAGTGGGATCACTGAAAGAACAACAAGTACAACAACACAAGGAACACAAATATTTTTCTCGGGGAAACCATAAGGGAGAAAATGCCGCAAAACTTCCTCATTATAGAACTCAACCAAGAGAGTGTAAAACCCCAAGACAACTTCTCCCCTCTCCAATGCACTTCTACTTATCTCTCTAGCAAACTTGCTTGAGTGAAGTGTATACAAAATGAAGGAGGCGGCTCTCGATTTATATTTGACTCTTGACTTGACCTAAAACCTAATTGGGCTGACTTGTCTAACTAACAGGGTCGACTTGTCTAGTAAAATACCAAAACAATATTTATTACGATGACTCATGGGTCTATTGACCCGACTTACACCCGGAGGTTTACATTGATTCTTTCAATGACTCTTACATGACCAATTACATCAGTGACATCTCCAGTAGGAGGATTACAAATAGAATATCTTCCGAAGTTACATTACTTTAACACTCCCTCTTAACTAGGAAGGTATTCTATAGACATTAACATCATCATCAACATATGTACAACTAACTAGTGAGCCTCTATATGTCATAGGAAGTTTTGGAACAACATCATATATCTTCATCATTAATTTGGAACTGCATCATAAACATCAACATCAGCATCGTCATGGAACTGATGGATCATCATCAACATCAACATCATCACTATGTGGATACTGGGACATCATCATCGTCATCAGTATGTGAGTATTGGGACATCATCATCGTCATCAGTATGTGAGTACTGGGACATCATCATCATCTGGAACATCATCAATATGTGAATATTGGTACATCATCGTCATTTGTAACATCAATATGTAGATACTGGAACAACAACAACATCATTCACATGTTAGTGCTAAAGCAACATAATCAATAAATAAATGTTAGATCATCATCTGCACCATCAACATAGAGATGTTGAAACATTAACATCATCGGTGTAGAATGTTGGAACATCATCATCAACAACATAGAAATGTTGGAACAACATCATCATCGACAGCATAGAAATGTTGGCATCAACACAGAGTGTTGGAACCACATCATCATGCCCTTAGGATATCTGAAGCAACATTACGATGGGTTCTCTGATAGATCCATCGGGCATTTATCTGAGTTACTAACCCTTTCAGTCCAAACAATCCTAGCCAGACAAGTGGATCTACCTAGGGACCAAACAAGCCTTGTATGGCTTACTAACCCTTTCGGGCCAACCAAGCCTAGCCATACATACTAATCCCCTTAGGATCAAACATGCCTCGTCTGGATTACTAACCCTCTCGGGCCAAACAATCCTAGCCGGACATACCCTACCTAGACTGAGCTACCACACCACTACAACATGAAACCTACAATATCATCATCATTCCCTCTTTCGAGGGAGGTCCTTTCGGACTACATCATGCTTGTCTCGAAAGTGTTCAAACTTTACACTAGAGAGAGGCTTAGTCAATACATCAACAACTTGTTCCTATGTAGGAACATACTTGAGCTTTACAACTCCCTTCTACACCATATCCCAGATGTAGTGATATCTAATTTCGATATGTTTCGACTTATCATGAAACACCGAATTTTATGCCATCTTAATACAACTTTGATCATCACAATGGATAACAATCACATCTATCTCTGCATCAAATAATCCTGCCAACATCTTGTGAAGCCATACTACTTCGCTACAGGATGAACACGTTGTAATGTATTCAGCCTCTACCGTACTGAGGGAAATATTGGACTACTTTCTACTGAACCACGAGATCATGCCTGATCTCAAACTAAAACAACATCTTGAAGTGCTCTTTCTGTCTTCAGCACTTCCTTCCCAATATGAGTTTGCAAATATATGTAATATGATATTCCCATCTGATGCATATATGAGACCATAGTCCAACGTCCCCTTCAGATACCTCATCACATGTTTTGTTGCTACTAGGTGAACATGTTTGGGCTCCACCATATACTGACTCAAGGTGTTTACAACAAAACATATAGCTGGTCTCGTATTGGTCAAATACATCAGTGAAACAATAATCTGTCTGTATAAGGTAACATCTACTATCTCCGAGGAATCATCATTCAAAAGTTTCAAGTTTGTTGTCATCAGAGTAGACATGGCCTTACAATCCATCGTCCCAAATCTCTTTAGGATCTCAACTGCATATTTTTCTTGGTTCAGGAAAATCTCATCTAGATACTGCCATACTTCAAGACCTAAAAAATAGTGCATCATACAAAGTTCTTTCATCTCAAATTCTACAATGAGTTTCTTCTTTAATTTGTTAATGGGCTTATCCTCACCTGTCAAAAATAGATCATCCACATATAGTAGTAATATCATAAGCCCGCCATCCTCAACCTTATAGTAAAGGTTGGAATTTGCTTTACTCTTGGTAAATCCCAAACTCATCAGGAAGCCATCAATCTTCCATACCATGCTCTGGGTGCTTGATTCAACCCATACAATATCTTCTTTAGTCTGCATACATGAGTCTTCTGGTCATCTATCTCAAAGCCTTGCAGTTTCTCAATGTATACTTCTTATTCTATTACACCATTTAGGAAGGTTGTCTTTACATCCATCTGATGTAACTTCCACTTCATCTTCGATGCCAAGGCAAGGATGGTTCTAATTGAGGTGTATCTTGCAACGGGTGCAAAGGTCTCCTCATAGTCAATTCCTTCCTTTTGAGAGAATCTGCAAGCTATGAATCTTTCCTTGTACTTTTCTATACTTTCATCTGTTGAATGCTTTGTTTTGTAGATCCATTTCAAGGATACTACTTTGTTCTCCTGTCTTGGTACTATTTCCCATACATCATTCTTTATAATGGACTGGTGTTCTTTGACCATGGCATCTACCTACTCCTTCTTTGATGCTTCTTCAAAGCATGTAGATTCTTCGTCAGCGAGATTACACATCAAATCCACATAATTGGAGTATGGATTTGGCCTCTTACTTTCTTTGAGGGTTCCCTTTGGAGCACCATATCTTTCCGCCTCTTCAATTATTTCACGTGCCTAAGTAGAACTTTTTTAGCATGAAGTCGTATCACTAGGAAACTCCTCAGGTCTCTAGGGTTATGTTATGTCATGATCCTCATGCATCTGTTCTTCCTCATCAATTCTAACGGGTTTGGGGATTTCTGCAACTCTAGGAGCTTTATGGCCCTCTTCATCTTCCTTTTTCCTGGACTTTCTAAAAGTTGTATCTTCGTCAAATGTGACATCTCTGTTGAGTTCAATTTGACAGCATCCTAGGATATAGATTCAGTAAGCCTTTGATTGTTGACTATATCCTACAAACAATCCCTTCTTTCCTGAAGGGTCCAACTTCGATCTCTTCTCCTTGGGAATGTGTATGTATACTGAACAACCAAATATCTTCAGGTGACTAACTTCGGTCTTTTCTCCGGTAAACATTTCTTCTGGAGTCTTATTTCCAAGAGCACTGTGTAAGATTCTTTTTTGTACATAAATCGATGTTCTAGATGCTGCTACCCATAGGTACATAGGTAGATCTTGATCATGGATCATGGCTTTTACTGCTTCCATGATAGATCTATTCTTCATTTCAGCCACACCATTCTATTGAGGATTATAGGGGATGGTGAGCTCCCTCTTAATCCCAACTTCTTTGCAATAATCGTTGAATTCACCTGATGTGAACTCACCTCCATTATATGATATTAAGGTCTTGATCTTATTTTTAGAGAGGTTTTATACAAGAGGCTTAAACTCTTTGAACTTTTCAAATAATTCATCTTTCTTCTTCAGGAAATAGATCCAAGTCTTGTGGGAGTAATCATCAATAAAAGAAGCATAGTAAACATACCTGCTTAATGATGTAGATTGCATTGGTTGGCACACATATGAGTGGACAATGTCTAAGATCCCTTTTGCTTTATTGTCATTGTTTGGAAAAGGGTTCTCCGTGTTCTTTCCTTGTGCACATCCTTTGCACATTCCTTCATGATCTACCTGGATCTTCGGTAAACCTGTCACCACCTTGTTCACAATTGGAAATGCTTTGTAATGTATATGAGCAAGTTTTCTATGCCACAATTCACATAGGATTACGGTACTGGCCATCAAGGATGAATCTGCATGTCCCTTTAATTTGCAGAGTCCTCCTTCTTCAACTCCATTCACTACTGCATCATCTATAGTTTTCCCTTTGGGCCACATGAGTATTTCACCATCTACGAAAGCAACTCTGAAACCTTTCTTATCTAAAGCTGAGATAGAAAGGAGATTCTTCTTTAAACCTGGGACATATAGAACATCCTTCATATTCATGGACTTTTTGGAGTCTAGCTTATAAGAGGCTTCTCCCATTCCTTTGATGGCATATTAGTAATCATCTCCAAACTTTACTTTGTGTGGGGATTCCTTTTGTACAGGACAAGAGAGAGAATCCTTGTAACCTCTCATATGCTTGGAGGCACCACTATCTACTAGCCAAGTACCACTTCCATGTGAAACTGAACCTGTGAGGGCTGAAATCAAAATATATTATTCACATGATCTTCATCTTCTTTATTCCTCTTATCATCTTCTTGATCATCATCTTCAGCTGCATGGTATTGGAACCTTTTGTTTCTCTTGTTGAGTTGTTCTTCCTTCAGGGGGTAGTTTATGGAGATGTGTCCCATCTTGTGGCAAGTGAAGCATTCAAAAGTTGAGAAGTTCTTCTTGACCCTTTTATTTTTTTGTGACCCTTGAGTTCTTTTGGGAGGATGATCATGACTCTCCCTCTTCTTTCCTTTGGTATGGGTTTCCAAAGCTTGATCTTCATTTTCATTTAGCTTCTCTTCTCTGACCGCTATTATTTCTTCTTCTTGAACACATTCTTCCCATAAATTTTGGAAGTTGGTCAGCTTTCTTCTAGAACATATTCCTCGAATGAAAGATTCCAATTCTATTGGGAGTCCATTCAAGGTGGTCATTACAACTTCTACTTCTTCTACAATGTCACCAATAGCTTCTAATCGCTCCTTGATTTGGAATACTCTTGTGAAGTATGATTGCATGGTCTCTGACTTCTGAACCTTCACACTATTGAGTTGATTTCTCAAGGCCATCTTCCTATTGATATTTCTTCCTTCAAATAGGTTGGACATGGCATCAAACATTTTATTTGGTGTTCTCCTTGAAGATACTTAAGGGATCAAGTGATCTTTAATGGAGTCAGGTACAATCCTCTTAGCCTTGATCATATCCTTCTCGTGCTTGGTCTTTGCTTCATCTCCTTCTGGTTTTGCAACTTCCTCCTTTATGAGGCCTTCTAGATCATTCTATTCTAGGATGAGCATGATCCAATACTTCCATGCTTTGAAGTTCTCAGCACCCCCAAGCTTTTCATCTAGCTTGGTATTGTTTGTCATCTTAAACAATATGAAAACCTCAAATGGAAATAGAAGAAATAGTAACTACTTGAAAAAACGGATTTTGGTTGACCTCCTTTGGGATGACCTAGGGTTTGATGGTAAAACCCTAATTTTTAGCTGAGATAACTTATAGGGATGAGTGGTGGAAATGATGCACCTCCCTAAGGAAAGCTAGACTATATATTCCTTTTCCTGAGCTTGGTGATGGAACCTTGAAAAATTTGAAGCGTTAGTTCTTCCTGGTAGTAGTGTCTTGCCCAAAAAAGAAAATTCGCAGAATTCAATTATGTTTTCACAGAAAGATGCGCCCTCCTAGGGCAAGTTGAGTGAGACCTCTTTTCTGGTTGATCTGTCGAGGGAATTGTTCTGAATAATAAACCCTAGCTGCACAATTTCTCCTTTCAGGGTGGCTCTAATACCATGTTAAAGTTTCTCAATTTCTTAGATGACATTCTTAAACAATTCACAATGGTAGGATCATTGAAATAACAACAAGCACAATAACACAATGAACACAAAGATTTTTTTCAGGGAAACCAGAAGGGAGAAAAACCCATAAAAGCTCCTCAGTATAGACCTGAACCAAGACAATGTAAACCCCAAGACAACTTCTCCTCTCTGCAACACACTTCTACTTATCTCTCTAGCGAACTTGATTGAGTGAAGTGTATACAAAATGAAGGATGCTCCTCTCTATTTATATTTGGCTCTTGACTTGACCTAAAACCTAACTGGGCTGACTTATTTAACTGACAGGGCCGACTTGTCTAGTAAAATACCAAAATAATATTTATTACAATGACTCATGGGTACTATTGACCCTACTTATATCCGAAGGTTTACATTGATTCTTTCAATGACTCTTACATGACCAATTACATCAGTGACATCTCCTGAAGGAGGAATACAAATAGAATATCTTCCGAAGTTACTTTATTTTAATAGATAGTTGGTTGTATCATTTTATTTTCTTTGATTCCATGTGTTTTTATTGTCACTTCTCCAATTTGTTCTAGTTTATGGTCTCTAATAATATATTGTCGAATAATGGTATTTTGATCACGTATTTTATGAATATCGTTGACTATTCCATCTTCTTTCTCATTAGTGTCGATGTAGATATTCTTGTCTTTTTTGGAATCTTTCTTGGTAATGAGGGTGTTCATGTGGTTTCACATTTGATGATTTTCCTTGATTTTGCACACCCATATCGTCAATCTTCTTTTCATAGATAATGGTATTCTTTATTGTCTATGTTTGTTCTTTGATCATTTTGGCCTTTAAAATAATACCATCATATTTGAGATGTACATCCTCAAGCGTGAGCTCAACTTCTTGAAGTATTTTATGGTGATCTTCTAGAATTATGTTTTCCTTCTCTTTTTGAAGCTGCAATGTGATGCCATCCATCAAATTCTTATATGCCTTTCTTTAATCCTAGATTGCATTTCTACTTTTACCTCATCCACATTTAGAGTTTTTTCAAGTTTGCAAATTTCTTCCTCAATCCTTTTTGGTAGTCTCTTCATCCAATATCTTTGTTTTTTTTGGATTTTGACAATCCTTATTTTCTTCATTCATTCTCTTGACTTCATCCAATGATTTATTATTATTATTATGGTTTCGTAATCTACATATTTTTCATCATTATTTTACATTTACTCACTTGACTCATAATATTCCCACTCTCATTTGCTTTCTTTCTCTTGCTTCAATGTAATGTCCATGCTTGGAAATTTTGAAAAAAGTGCAATTTGGGCAATTTTCGAGCTTTACTAATGAAGACTGTAGGGGGGTTCCAACTGACTCCAAATGGTCTCAAATTTGAAATGAAAGGGTAGAATGAGTCTTAGAACATCCCAATATGACCTATGAACACTTTGGATCTGACTTTAAGCTTCTGCAACTTGGTTTGGTGCTAAGGAGAGAAAGTGCAAATTCCCTAGGAAATTGAGGTCAAATTCCCCTATGGGGTGAGGGAAAATTTGGCTCTCCAACTCAAGTACGAACCTCCCAAATTTAAGAACAAAGTATGGGGATGAATATCATACATCAATGGCTATCATTAATCATGGTTATTAATCTCTACAGTCTGATTATGATGTGCAACATTTGTATGGTAACTTTCATGGAAATTGCATTACTAGCTCAAATTTGACACATGAAAAGTAGAATAGATGGTTCTGAAAGTAGCATGACATATAGTGGTCATATACAACATAAAAATGGTTTTCCCAACAACATCAAACTCATATAATAACCCTCATACAAATATGACATAAAAATCCTTTAAGATTGAAGCCAAATTCATCAAAACTAGTGATGCGATGGCATGAGAATGCAAGCTTTTCCCATAGGATTTTCTTGGATTTCGAGCTACAGAGCATATGGTCATGAAAGTATAGAGTCGTACATCATTTATGGTTTCCCCAACATCAACAAACTCAGAGAAGAACCCTCATACAAATTTGATATAAAACTCTTTCAAGATGGAAGCCAAATTCATGAAAACTAGTGATTTAATGGCATGAGAATGCAAGCTTTCTACATATTTCTTGGATTTCGGGTTACAGAGCATATGGACATAAAATTAAAGATTCATACATCCTATAACCTAGCTTGGGCATCAAATGGACACATAAAAAATCAAGCACCACTCCAACAAGTGCTCCATCAACATGAGAGTGTGGGGAATGGAGAAGAAGGAAAGAGAGAATAGGGAGATAGATGAGAACTCGAATTGTATGGAATTCAACTTGAAACTAAAATGCCTTCATTCAGCTCCAATGAGAGTTTTGAATGGCCTCTCCATTAAGCAACTTGGAAAGGAATCCAACTCCCTCGAAATTGGTTCATAAGCAGGGAGAGTGAACACTCACCGTGCAATGGACAAGCAAAAGCTCTCCAAAATTCCAAAGACCAATTAACAAACGATCAAAATCCATTCTCCTTTCTCATGACATCCTTTTATTAACTTCATGAGCCCTCCTAAAGTCCAATTTCCCTCCATGGGCTTCCTCCAACTCATCTTAGTGTTTCAGTAACTCTTATGACACTTGTCTTCTTCTTCATGCTCCAATTGTTTCCCCAATTCGAATCGCTGCCTCTAACACCCAAATGTGCCCTCTTAGTGGCTATTTTTATCCCTGTCATGTCATATTTGTCATAGGTATGCAATCAGGTCTGAATTTGTCATATTTTTCATATAATCATCCATCATTAATTGTCATAGAGTGCATGGAATCTCCTTACAAGTGGCACACATTGTCTTCTTAGTTTCTTCCTCTTCCATGGGAGTTATAGTGTTGGGGTTAAGGGTTAGTGTATAAGGGTTATCAAGGGTAATACTTACGACTTATAAGGATTATGGGTTATATAAGTTAGAAGAATTTATAAGATGGGTTAATAATAACCAAGATTAGGAGTTATGGATGTTAAGGTATCCATGGTTAAAATATATATGTGATGGGTGTTCTAAAGGTTTGACTTAATAAGGGAAATATGGATTATAAGGGTTATAAAGGGTATGAATTTTATAGTGGTTAGGGGTGACATTAATAAAGGTTATAAGTTATAGTGGAGAAGAGTTATATCAAAGGTTATATAAAGTAAGAGTGAGAAGTTATAATGGTTATTATAGGTACTGGGATTTATAAGTGTTTAATATATTAGCATTAAATGACAGATATGCTAGTGCTAGGATACTAAGGATCATGTCATATATTTCTTAAGATTATATTGAGAGTAAAGGTTATAAGCTATAGTGGAGACGCGTTATATCAAAGGTTATATAGAGTAAGAGTGAGAAGTTATAATGGTTATTATAGGTATTGGGATTTATAAGTGTTTAATATATTAGCATTAAATGATAGATATGCTAGTGCTAGGATAGTAAGGATCATGTCATATATTTCTTAAGATTATATTGAGAGTTTTAAGGATGAGAGGTCATATCCGTTACATGTAAGGGTTCAAAAGGATTATGAGTTACAATTATAAATGTTAGGAGTTAGCAGTTATACCCTCTAGAGTGGAAGGGATATAGAAGTTATGGGGATTTAGGATTAGGGGTTGGGAGTAATTACGCCGTAAGGCGTTTTTCTCTGAAGTTCTTTTTGAAACCACCGTTCATATCGTCGTCTATCCAACAAACCATATTTATCCGTGTGTCTTCTTCATGATCCGTTGGTTCTCTGTGTGTCTTCTTCGTGATCTGTTGGTTTTGCTGGTTCTCCGCGTGTCTTCTTTGTGATCCGCTGGTTTTGTTGGTGTACCTTCTCCTTACCTTTACAAAAGAAGAGGAATGTAGAGGCGGTGGAGGATGTCTGTGAGCGATTCAATTCCCGATGAGGTCTGGACTACGTGATAGGGAAATTGGAGGATACAAGTGATTGCAACGTCGTTTCCCTAGTCTGGAAGATGTGGTACCGTGTAGATGCTCTTACTCGCAAGCATGTTACCATTGCGTTCTATTACACCATAACCCCTTTGTATCTCAGCGCTCGGCTCCTAGGGCTTGAGTCGTTGAAACTGAAGGGGAAGCCCAAGGCTACCATGTTTAAGTTGATTCCATCAGACTAGGGCGGATATGCAGAGTCATGGATTAACCAGATTTCCAAGACATTTCTATGCTTAAAGTCTCTTCATTTGCGCAGAATGATCGTTACGAATGAAGATCTCAGTCTTCTGGCTCGCGACCGCGAAAACATTCTTCAGGTGCTTAAGTTGGAGAAGTGCTCAGGATTTCGGGCTCCTCGCAATCGCACGGTCCTGCAGGTAATTTTCGCCATCTTTTCAATCTTTAGTAGACCGAAAAGAAAACACAGTCTTTAATTGAAAGTCATATTTTGTGAATTATTCAACAAAAATCCAAAGCAAGTACTCTTTTGGCTCAAACTTTGGCGGCCATTTGATTTATAACAGGGTCGTTAAAGAAAGTGTTGGAGAATTTGGAGGTTTGAGAGATAGATTCCAACTGTAGAGGTTTCTTTTTAATCTATGTGCTATTTGGAGTGGAGATAACGAAAAACCCTAACCTCAGATAAGGGGTTTCAAGTTCAACTCCTCTTTCGAGTCAAACAGAGAATGGTAGGGGGGGGCGAAATTATATCCGATCCAACAGCAAAGCCTTAAATGTTCAACATTCACAAAAGATATGGAAGGTAACCTAGAATTGTAAACCGTAAATTTTTTTTTTATGAAGCGAGCAAGTCACTTTTTAATAGAAGTTGAAAGTTTCAAGGTAAATTTGAAATTCATACTCTTATTTTATTCAGAGATCTTAGCTTTTCTGCTCAAACTCCTGGATACGATTTGTTGTTGTTGTTTTTAATATAATTCCCTTGCGGTTGGCAATTTCTTATGAATTCATGAGCAATAATTACTCTCTCGACTTCTCTGTGAAGCTCTTTACAAAAAATTAAGTGCTTCTTTCACATGTTTAGTAGGACAAATCACAGCTTTCATGTAATTTCAAAGGCTAATGTGGGTAAATTTCCTACCGCACACCTTGGCATTGAAAAGTATATAACTCAGAGAAATATTAGTTTTAGAACTACATATTCGTTTGACTTCGTGTAATGAATTTGGTGGGATATAGATGAGAAACACATTGCAAATAGTACAACTCTTTTGATGAAACCCGAGGTTCGTAATCTCAGTATCCAATAGGTTTTCTTGGTTCTGAGGGTAAGAATTGGTTTTTGCCTGAGCAATTTTCATGTTTGGGCACAGAGGCCAGGCTATAAAAGTGGGATGTTACAACTACAGGGTGATACTTCGGTAGAGAGACCAATTTCTGAAAGTGAAGGTTCCTAATATGGATCTTGATATCAATCACAGCCTTGAGATTCTGAAGGAAGAGGATGAAGAAAAAGACAGGAGGTATAGAATTGTTGCAGTGGCTGTTGACAAGGGTAATAACAGCGAATATGTAGTCCATTGGGCTCTTGATCACTTGGTTTCTCGTGGAGAAAGTTTGGTTCTTATACATGCGCGACAACCAATTCTAACCATTCCAACTCCAAGTATGATATCTTCTTCCTGCTTTAACATTCTGTGTGGGGGATGGGGGGTTTCAAACATATGTCGTTGCGAAGGCAGGTTTTTTTTCACAGAATCTTTGCATAGAGCCTTCGGATCTTGGTGTTTAAGAACTGTTTCTCCGATAGATATGGAGATTCCGCAACATCTTGTTTTGATGGGTAGAATAACAAAATAGTATGTAAAGCCCTGTTTCAACTTGAAAATCTTGGCAATTTTTCAATTTTTGTGGTTAGCTTGGTTGTTGATTCTTGATTGTCATTTAATGAATATTCTTTTGTGAATTCCCATGGTTTTTTTCATTAGCAAGCTTTAAATTAAATTTAAAAAAAAAAACAGAGTTGTATGTTAAATGATTATTCAGAAGAGACTTGCAAAACATCTATGACATGTTTGATTATCAAGTCAGGCACTGAAAGTGTAGGCCAATCTTGAAACAAGAATTTTAGATAAATAATCAAGCAATCTATCTAAAATGAAACATCAATCTTTACTTTTATATTGTAACATATTTCGAATCAATACATAACTGGATGCTTATAGGTTTGCTTTGACAAATCAATACATGTTGACAATAGCATGCTTTGAGTCATTTTGACATTGCAACTTAATTGTGAGTGCAGAGCATATTGCCATTGGGTCAATGCATCATAGTTTTATTTGAATGCCTGGATATTATTTGCAGGACACGAAGTTGCTTGTACCCTGTTGTTGATCTATATGTTTAGTCAATACCTTTTTAGCTCTGGATGCACTCGAAGAAAGAGTTGGAAATCTTTGTAGATATTTTTTGTATAATAGGCCATAAATATGTAAGAGGAAATCATCTCTCTTGTATGATGTCACAGCTAAATTGTGCACATATACGAAGAGAAGATGGTTGTTTCATTTGGTAAAGGTAGCTACAAGAGTTTAGTTGTATGTTTCTTTCTTTTTAAATATTAGAGCCCTGTACCACATTGTAAATTTCTACAGTGTTATGCAACAAATCAGGAGTTTCTTAGAAAATGATTTAGATGAGCACCATAATGCCAGCTATTGAAACATGGAGTAGCTATTGAAAACATGGAGTGTACTGTTATCTTTGCAGTACTCTCTGCATTCAATAGTACATTAATTAATTAATTAGTTGACTAGTTGAGTTGATCACATTAAGTAGAATTAGTGGTTCATAATATTTATGTCGTAAGGCATTTTCTCTCAGAAGTTGGTTTTCGGACCATTGTAGCAGCATCGTCCCTTTGCCCAACCAACTTTCTCCAAGTGCCTGGTGTGGTGTTCCAACCAACGTTTTCCACATGCCTGCTATGTTATAATTTCTTCAGGTTGTTCAGGTCCCATCATATGGCTTGCGTACATGCACAACTTCACGATTTTGGACGTGACAACATGACATAGGATGGTTTCCGGATAATCTCGGAGGCAGAAATATTGCCTAGAAAGAAATAGTTGTAGCGGATTTCAAAATTATTTGGGGAATAAACAGTCAACCATGAGTTCAGATTCCCTTCAGAGCGATGGGCTTACCTCGTCTTTAAATTCTCAGATTGAGAAGATACCTAACAGATCAAGATAATGAATTCACAGGCCAACAAGAACATGAATCTGATGGCGCAGCCTCCGCTTGCCCCTATAGTTCAAGCAACAGGCCAGGCAACTGCAATCGTAAAGTTAACGAAAGGAGAAACTCTGAGCAAGTGTTTCATTGAAACATGCCGGACAATACTGCTCGTCCTTGGTATGTGTGGCTTATACTTCTTCAAAATCTACATTATCTTTTTCTTTTTTCATTCTCCGTAAGGGGATCCTGGTTTTATGTTTATTACTTCCCAGGATAGGGATTTTACAAAACAAAACAAATATCCCCAGCTGGTTTTATTGCTTATGGGTTTATTACTTCCCCTGTTAGGGATTTTACAAAATAAAAGAAAAACCTGTGTTGCAGATAAACTCGGACCTCCCATGGCCGTTATAAGATCAGACATTGGGGGAAATATTCAGGTAAGCAACCGTAGCATGGAAAGTATTTGTTTCAAACTTTAAAGAAATTGATATGTGCAGATTTTTACGCCATTAGGTGTTTTTATCTGAAGTTCTGTTTAAAACCTCTATTCATTTCATCATCCCTCCTGCCTATTAGATGATGCCATCTGTTTCCAATAAAAATTTGCCACGTATCAGGTTTTCCATGCTAATACTTTCCGCGTCCTTACTGTTCTCGAGCCTTTCGTACCCGTTAGCACTCTACTAATCCCCCACGGTCTCATTGTCTGAGCGATCTCATTGTCTGAGCTTCCGTCAAGGAATCCATGGACCCTCACACAGTCCTCCGTGACTACACAACTCATGGCAAGGTGGAGAGAATAAGTCTCCTTCCGGGCTCGCGGATGAATTCCTCTTCGGGGGACGAATACCGGTTAACGCATAATCAACATAGTTAACCCACAAAGGGTAGAATACGGAAGATTTCTGAGACCAGGTTGTGGGGGTGTTCCAGCATTATGATCTACAGGAATTGGTAGAAGGCAGTTTCGTCTGTTTTGTTTTTGGGTTGAAGCTGGTTTTTGGGTTTCTGTTTTGAAATGGCTCAGGATGAGGTGACCAAATATGCCCACAGTGCTGTGCACAGCGCCATTGCCCGAAGGGACTACACGATGCTTCGTCGGGTTATTTCAGGGATCCCGAAGCTTGGGAATGTCGGGGAAATCAAGACGGAGGCAGAGTCAATCTTGGAGGAGCAACGGGGAGAAGCAATTTCTGGTGTTATAGATTAGCGAGATGTGCCCGGGCACGAGATGATGCTGAATCTGGCCATGCGAATGGGGGATGCCCAGGCGACCGAGATGCTCATGTCTACAGGCGCGGATTGGGGTCTGCAGAATGAGCAGGGCCGGAGTGCCTTGCAGGAAGCGGTATGTGCACAGGAAGAGGGAATTGCTATGATCATCATGAAGCATTATCAACCCCTTACCTGGTCGAAATGGTGCAGGAGGGTGCCCAGGGTCGTGGCTGCCATGAAGCGAATGCGGGATTTTTATACAAAGATAAATTTTCATTTTGAGAGCTCTGTGATACCCTTCATTGGCTACATTGCGCCTTCGGATACACACAAGATATGGAAAAGAGGGTCCAATTTGAGGGCCGATATGACCCTTGCGGGTTTTGATGGTTTTCAGATTCAGAGATCAGATCAGAGCTTTTTGTTTCTTGGGGATAGGAGTGGGGATGGGAGGGTCGCACCTGGGTCTCTATGTGTGTTATACCACAAGTATAAGGAAATTATGAATGCATTGGATAGTGCTGGGTCTCAGCCTTCTGATGTTGAGATTGCGCAGGAAGTCGCAGATGAATATGTATAGGCCTGGGATTGATGTTACTTAGGTTGAATTGGTTCCTCAGATCACTTGGAGAAGGAAAGAGAAGGCTGAGATGGTCAAGCCTTGGAAGGCCAAGATCTATGATATGCACCATGTGATGCTTAGTGTGAAGTCCAGGCGGGTTCCTGGGGCGATGACTGATGAGGAACTGTTTACAGCCTCTGCAGGGGATAGCTATACTATTGATAATGAGAGATATGAGACTGAGGAGGATTATGCAGGTCTGTTGACAGAGGAGGAGAAGAAGCAGCTAGAGAATTCCTTGAAGATGGATCATTTGGAAATTGGGGATAATGGGATGCAGGAGGATGAGGCATTGGATGTTGGACACCGCCATAGCTGCTATGGAAGGGAGGAATTCCTTCCCAGGGAAGAGTAACACAATGTGGGTTTGTTATCTGGTTCCAAATCTAATGGGGATGTTGTTGAGGCAACGGGACTTAAGGAAGTCAAGGAAGAGAAGAAGGGTTGATTCAGTTGGGGCAAGTGGAATGCAAAACAAGACAATGGAAAGATTGTGCCACCTAGGAGTTCTTTGAGTGCAGAAGGAAAAGTTAGTGATCTACTCGACGATTCGGCTACAAGGATTTCGATGAAAGCTGGAAGATATTCACCTGAGCGTGGTAGAAGGTCTGTTGATGCAAGGCATACTGATTACAGGGTAGATGATTATAGGAAGGGAAAAGAGACAGATGGTAGAAAGTCAATAAGTATAGAAACAACTCGCAGGCATAAACTCCCTGTCAATGATAGTAGAAATGAAAGTGAGTACAAGAAAGGATTAAGGCCAGTCCTGTGGCTCACATCTCAGTTTCCTCTCCAGACTGATGAGATATTGCCACTGCTCGACATTTTGTCAAACAAGGTTAAGGCTATTCGTCGCTTAAGAGAATTGCTTACTACAAAGCTTCCACCTGGTACTTTTCCTGTCAAGGTATGCATCTAGCCGCACTTTACTTTTTGTTAGAACAGTAGTTGAGATGTTGGATTCTGGAACATATTCCATTTTGTACATTAGCGGGGTCTAGATTTGCCTTGGATGCTTGTTTAACCAATATCCTATTTATAAGCATTTGACCAAATGTTTATAAAGAATGGATTGTACTTCTACCAAGCATAGAAAGACTATTGAGAAATGGTTTAGCTTTCTATATGGTATGCCCTATGCTTAATATTAAAAAGCCAAAAAAAAAAGACTTGCTCTTATTTCTAGAGTTGGGAGTCCTTTGAAGAAGCTGTACATACCCATTAAGAATAAGTTAGAAAAGGTCTTACTACTCGGTGATCACCAAGCCATTGATTTATTGTAGATAGTTGGTTTTTATAGTTGGAGGACAATTTCAAGATGCTTTGTATTTGCCATATTCAGGCTCTTTTAATGAGCATGTGGGGATAGTATGGGAAAGGGTATAATAGAGTAATGATAGTTAAGGATTTTCACATTGTAACCATTCAACTCTTATGTTATAGGAAAATTACTATCTTTATTAATACTTTTATTCGCATAATTATGGTATATCCGCAGAATTATGGTATATCACTACATCTGTGAATACTTCCATTGGCAGTATGGATTAGTATGAAATAACATTTAGTAATTTTTTTTTATAGTCATAAAAGCAATTTCAAGATGCCATTTTGTATGTTATGTTCAGCTGTTTAGATGTTTTAATAGGCATGTGGGGTTTAGCATGAGAAAGGGATACTATAAGCATGTGAGAATGCATCGGAAAGAGATACTATAAAATATAGCAATTCCAGGATACCATTTATATGTTGTGTCTCGCTGTTTAATGAGCATGTATGGATCAGTGTTGAACGATACCTCCTCACTTGTTACTTGTTTACAAAACTTCTCAATTTTATATAATTATTGCTCACTGTTCAGAATGGAGACGAGTCCATTCTCGGCTTCCCATATGGTGCTAATTTACAGAAATGCTTTTTGCAGGTTCACTGTTGGTAAGGAGATTGCAACTTTCCTTCTTTCAACCAGAATATTGTCCAAGGCTTGGGAAGAGTCACATCTTGCAAGCAACTTAAAGAGTTTTAGTGTGAATGAATATGAAGGTGTTGCATATGTTGCGTTGCATTTTCAATGGGAGTGAATATGGAGAAGGCAATATACAAACTGACAACAAGGTCTTCTCTGCTTGCCTCAAGGGCAATAGTGATCAACCAGCCCTCGTCCATCAGGGAGCTCTTAAGTTGTTCCTCTATATTATGCAGAATACCGATTTCCAAGCAAAGGTAAATTGATTTATTTAGTACAACTTTCAAGGTAAACTGATCTTGGCTTCATAAAAAAAGGCTTACTTCCAAGATAATATTTACGCCGTAAGGCATTTTTCTCTCACAAGCTGGGTTTGGGAACACTGTAGCATCGTCAGCCTTCAGGTGAGTAGCTATCTGCCATGCGTTCTCGGCCATGTTTCACGCCGTTTAAACTGCCAGGTTTCATGTTTTTCTTTCTTCTACAGTCCGACGATTTTTGGAGAGACGTGAGGTGACTCTTGAGTTGGTCAGAACCGCAGTTGTCCGACGATTTCTAGAGTGCCGTGAGGTGATTTTTGGAGAGCCTGTCCTGTGATTTCTGTAGAAAGAGCTCGTCCGACGATTTCTGGAGAGGTCAGAGCAAGAGCTGTGGAAAGAGCCCTGGTTTTGGTTTAATGGTCGATGTTGAGAGATAACTGAACTCGAAAGGTAACCCTAACTCCTGTAGGGTTCTCAATAGCTTAGTCATGTGTTGCAGCACATTAGTACCAGAGAACATAGCACATTATGAAGACATTTAGGGTTTATCACTCATAACACTTTCTGGTTACAGTATTCCTTTTTCCCTTTAGTTTACAATCCTCGTTGAGATTTAAGGAAACGTGAAGTGACTCTAGAGTTGGTCAGATGATCAGAGGATGGCGTGTGTTTTTTTCTCAGCTTTCTCAGTTTGGCATTTATTCTGAATTTATTAAACCCCATAGATAGCTTGCTATTCATGGAGGAGGTGGTTGAACATCTTGTCATGGCGACCGCCCCTCCCTCCTGCATAAATGGTGTTTACTGGTCACATTTAGTTTGCGGTTTTAAAGGATTTGCACTATTTGGGTTTGCACAGAGAAGTTGCATTGTTTCTAGGAATACCTTTGCAGGAATTCTGATTCAAAGAGCCAAAGAAGAGGAAAAAAGCACAGGTACTTTGTTTTGCCACTCCTCCTAGATTTCATTCTATGCAGTTTCATTTCTATGCAAATTTGTTGTCTTTAAAGCATGGAGTGTCCATCACTTTTTTTTATAAAATTATGCAAACTCTCTTGCAGTGTTCTGTGGTTTGTTAAATTATATATGCTGTTATGATTTTATAATAATCCCTCTGGTTTAACTATTGTTTTATGATTATTCTCACCTGGAACATTATCAGTTACAGTTGTTTGTAAAACCACTCAGTACGCCCAATCTGATCCATTCTTTTAGTATAACGGTATTTTTTTAATCTATTGGTGGATCAGGAAGAATTATATTGATTTTGAATTCCCAGTGATGCTTGCACGGTGATTTATTAGTTGTGCTGATTTTTAATGCTGAATACTGTTCAAGATTTTTTTTTATCATTTGTTTAGATTTGTTCTACTTATTGCTGAACAACACTAAGAATTCTACGAGATTGGGGCAATTTGTGGAATAGTTTCGTAACCTGTGTAATTTTCCATGAGATTGGGGCAATTTGTGGAATAGTTTCATAACCTGTGTAATTTTCCATGAGATTGGGGCAATTTGTGGAATAGTTTCATAACCTATGTAATTTTCAACATCGTATGGGAGCCAGCTGCTGAGGTTTATTAGCAATAGGTAAAACACCCGTGCCAAAGTGAGGCTTGAAGGGGCTGCTGGAAGTAGCAATCCCTTATTTTCCTTATTTTCGGGATATCTGTTGATTCCCAGCTTGCACCTATTTAATGTCTCAAACTTTACTCTACACCCTACTTGTTTTTGTTTTACACTTGTTTTCCCATCTTCTTCCTCTGCAATCTGCATAGTTTAAGAAGAGGAGGAATCATAAGCAACAAAAACAATCCATTCTCTTCTGTTGCTCTTGCTTCTGCAAGAACCAACTTTTAATGGACATGAATTCCTAAATAGCATAAAATGTAGATGAATGTCTATGTTCAATGCATGGAATACATCTTTTAGATTTCGTGAACCTTCTATAATGCACATAAATATATGCACGTAGACACCAGGCCAATTGTATTCTCTGGGTGCATAGTTATTTAAGGGTGCGAGGGAAATTGCATATGTAATAAGCTTTTGAAGATTTTCTTAATAGGAATAAAATAAAATAATAAGCTACGGAATAAAAATGAAAAGGTGAAAGTATTTCATGGAGTTTTTGTAGATTCCTTAAGTCAACCAGCATTTTGACACACGTTGAAAACTTTTTATCTGGAAATGTTTGTAACACAAGTTGTGATAAGTCTTTATAGATTCCCTGAGGGAACCGGAATTTTACACAGGAGGAGGAAGCCTTTTTTTATTTGGGGACTTTAGAATCCATTCAATGCAGAGTGCACTCTGCAAGTCATTTTCCCTTTTAAGTAATGGATTCTAAAGTCATTGTAGT
The DNA here is from genome assembly GCA_001517045.1 of Pseudotsuga menziesii. NCBI lineage: Eukaryota > Viridiplantae > Streptophyta > Pinopsida > Pinales > Pinaceae > Pseudotsuga > Pseudotsuga menziesii. The sequence goes on from LPNX010587819.1 coordinate 255,275, forward strand.
CTAGAGACCTTAAAGTTATGTTATCACTTTCATATGAATCAAATCAATGTCCATAGAGTTCTGGCATGTCAAGGATAAATTATAACTAGTAAGGCAGGTTGCCTATCCAAGAGGGTGCAAAAAGCTATTTGAAGATGGAGAAAGTAGAAATTCTGCAAAAATTTGATGTTTGGCATCATTTTATAAGCTAAAGTTTCAAAGATAGCTTTTCATGTCCCAGAGGTTTTGAGGGTCTCTAAAAGTTTCAGAAATCCTAAAACAATCTAAAAGAAAAACTAAAACTGTGTCCCTTTTGGATTTTTTGCTTCACCAAACTCCAGTAAAAACGAATTTTTCTAAACTGTTTTGGATAAAGCATTAAGTCATAAGTACTGAAATGTAATAGGAGAGATGGATGATTCCATAGGCAAAGTAAAGAATAAGCTTAAATATAGACAACTGTACTAAAACTTAGAATTGAACATATTTTAGAATTTGCACTTGCATCTTCAATCAAATCAAATCACAGACTTCAATGGAAAAAAGAAGCATTCTCAATATGCACGCTATAGTTCACTTCAAGTCATGAAGAAAAAGTGTTTTTCAACATTTCCAATCCAAATACCGGTATGAACTAGAAAGTACTTTACATAAGACTAGAATGAACTAAAAAGTACTTTACATAAGAGCAACTTGCGTTGGTTCTTGTGAAAGTCCCTCCTATGTTCTGGGCTGTTATAGTTGCTTGGTGAGCTTAAGGTATAAGAGATGCTGAAAAAATAGGCCTTTACGTTGAAGTTAAAGTTGGCTTTTCAAATTATGAATAAGCAAACAAGAGGGGTGGCTTGCTTTTGTGAGAAAATGGGCTTGTAAGATAAGAATACGAAAGATCAAGCGAGACTCAAAGTAGGGTAACAAGGGCCCTTTGAATAGAAGTAGTTTACAAGTTAATTTTGTTCAAATGGACTCTATGCCTCAACACAATCATGTACCAAAAGTTTGGTACCATTAATGGCTAAAAAAAATAGGAAGCGTTAGAGTTTATATCATTGCCCTGTGTATAAATTGTGAGATTGAAGTATGGCACAAACTTACAGTTATATAAAAAAATATGGATTTCAGACGTCCATAAAAAGAGAATTCTTACCAAAATATTTTTGTGATAATTTTAAAGTTTGTTGGTTGAAACTATGTAATACGTGTACCAGTCCAACGAAATTTGCAATCATTGTGAAATGGAAATTAATGTAAACAAAATAAAGATAAGGTAAATTATACTTTGAAAAGGATAGCACCATCCAATTTTAATCGTAACAAATTGGAGTTGTTTCATGCTTCATCAAACTACGCTACATTCATGAAGCATCAGGTTATACACTACGTTGTTTCAATTTGTCAGTCAAAGGGCATGCAGACTGTGTTTGATTTCTTCGGTCATTTACTGTTCCATTGGTGCTTCTTGGAGGCAGGGGTTACACTATTCACAATGAGGTCAATATTCTTTTCCTGTTGTTGGTGTTATGAGGTTTAGCTTATCTATTCATATCTTTCTTCAAGAAGCAGCACAGATTATCTGTAGGTGTTAAACCCCAAGATAAGTTGCCTCATAATGAGTGCTCTGAATATTTTGGGCCATATTATACCCTTTTACTGCATGCAAACCCTGCATCCCAAACAGTCAAAACTTCTACAACCGGAGGGCCTCTTTAGTTTTTCTTCAATAGTGTTGCTTTCCTTTACCTTCCTTTTCTTCACTTCAATCCGTTTCACCTGCATCAGGAACTAGCCATTGGCAATTTTATCATCCTATAAACTTTTTGGATGTTCTTTAGCTTCCAGTTCCAGAGGACGAGTTGCCAGCTTGCCAAGTATTGTCCTTTATGGGAGTTTATTGAGCAATCTCATTTTCTATACGAGGACTTAGACAGTTTTGAGAACCGTCATTCATATTGTTACCCAAAGTGTAGGTATTGCCCCTTGCACCTTCTTGATGCTTGGACTCTTTTTCATCCCAGAATCTCCAAGATGGTTGGTTTTGGAAAATCACAAGGAATTACTGAAACTCTGTCAATCTACAATTCTTTGTATCATGTGAGTATATATACAGCTGTATTGTTAAATCTAATGATTTTCAAAGTTGTAGATGCTGAACTCCCTGGAAAATGGGAATTGCTTGTGGAGAATGGAGGAATTGCATCAATGCACACTGCAGTGACCCATTATGGAACAGTGGTTTTGTTGGGCAGGACAGACATTGGAGAGAGCAGGATCAGTTTACCAAAAGGGAAATGCAGAGATAATCCTAATGACCAAGCCCTGCAGCACGACTGTAGTGCACATTCCGCGCTCTTCAACCCTGCCACTAATGAGATTCGATCGTTGAATATATTTACAGACACATGGTCCTCTTCTGGCTAGATTCTCCCTGATGGAACTTTGCTGCAGACAGGAGGGGCCATGGATGGCAACAAGAAGATCATAAAATTTACCCCTTGTCCTCCTGAGGAGCTCTGTGACTGGACTGAGCTGGAAGATGACGAGCTGAAACAAGGACGTTGGTATTCAACTAACCAAATCCTTCCTGATGGGAGATTTATTATTGTTGGAGGAAAGGATACTCACAGTGTTGAGTACTATCCCCCAAGTTCCGAAGAGACCGTTGCCATGCCATTTCTAGCCCAATCCAGATATGACCAGTTGGATAATCTGTATCCTTATGTTCATTTGCTACCCAATGAAAATTTATTTATCTTTGCGAACACTGAGTCAATTCTCTATTATTATAAAGGCAACACTCTCCTAAAACAATACCCTGCATTGGAGGGTGGTCCTAGAAATTACCCCTCTACCGGGTCATCTGCGATGTTGCCCATGACACTAGAGGATAATTATGCAAAGGGGGAGATTGTTATATGTGGAGGCGCAAGATATGGTGCTTACCTTGAAAGGATTCCTCTTTCTGCCAATGGCAGTTGTGGAAGAATGGTGGCAACAGATGATGCACCTTCATGGGCTATTGAGGACATGCCATTTGTGAGGATTATGGGAGACATGGTCATGCTTCCTACAGGCGATATTATGATTCTAAATGGTGCACAGGCTGGTTCACGGGGTTTCGGTTTAGCATCTAGCCCATGCTTGAATCTAGTTCTATATCAGCCCTCTGTAGCTCCTAGCGTGAGGTTCATGACTTTGAATCCTACTACTATACCGCGAATGTATCATTCCACTTCGTTTTTGCTTCCAGATGGTAGGATACTGGTTGCAGGTAGTAATCCTAATTATAATTATAATTATACTGCAACATTTCCTACAGAGCTCAGAATTGAAGCCTTTTCGCCCGAGTATCTCAGGCCTGATAGGGCTAATCTGCATCCTAGAATTACCACAGCTCCATATGTTATTTCCTATGGATCCAGCTTCACCGTTAAGGTCTCTGTTGAGCTTCCTATTATGGGAATTATCGATGTAAATATGGCAAGTGCTCCTTTTTTAACGCATTCATTTTCTCAGGGTCAGAGGTTGATTAAGTTGGAGGTTTCATCTGCTATTCCTGATGGTCTTGTGCATCAGCATATACTATAATTGCAACTGCTTCGCCGAGTGCAATTGTTGCTCCTCCAAGTTACTACATGGTCTTTGTCGTGAATCAAGGTGTTCCTAGCATTGCTGCTTGGATTCAGCTGGTAAATAAATAACATGATTCAAATAAATCATCAGCATCAGCATCTTCATCTTCTGTTGCCACTGATCAGACTCGGCCATTATCTTCTAAATTTCATACTGTATATCTTCATTAGCATTTCTCAATAATTTATTGCTCTTGACTGGCTAGAAAAAAAAGGGTTTTAATCAAATTGGTATCTAGTCAATAACCATCAGCAAAAGGGTTTTAACTATAACGCCCTGTTATTGTAAGGTGAGAAGATCTGATCTTCAAAGCAATTTGAAGGATATAATTAACTATCAATATAGGAGCTTAATGATACATCTTCATTGGTTTGTATGCAAGCATTTTCCTTCAGTTTTCTATGGTACTTAACTATGAATTGTATCTGTTTATTATGTTAACTTTAGACATCCTTGGGTTTTCAAGATGCATTATTAGGAATGTTTCAAGCAATCAAGATGAATGATGTAATTCTTTACCAATGATCGGACTCGGCCATTATCTTCTAAATTTCATACTGTATATCTTCATTAGCATTTCTCAATAATTTATTGCTCTTGACTGGTTAGAAAAAAAAAGGGTTTTAATCAAATTGGTATCTAGTCAATAACCATCAGCAATAGGGTTTTAACTGTAACGCCCTGTTATTGTAAGGTGAGAAGATCTGATCTTCAAAGCAATTTGAAGGATATAATTAACTATCAATATAGGAGCTTAATGATACATCTTCATTGGTTTGTATGCAAGCATTTTCCTTCAGTTTTCTATGGTACTTAACTATGAATTGTATCTGTTTATTATGTTAACTTTAGACATCCTTGGGTTTTCAAGATGCATTATTAGGAATGTTTCAAGCAATCAAGTTGAATGATGTAATTCTTTAGAAACGAAGAGCACCAGGAGTTAGGCCTGGCATATTCTGGAAAATATTTCTTTTTAATTTATCTTTAGAGTAAAATTCCAATTTTTCTCTTGAATTAAGTATTAGTTTATATCCATCTAAACAAGCACTAAAAAATAAAAATAGAAATTCAAGTTACAGACTTTTGACACAGAGGCAATGAACATAGCACCTTAGCTTGGATTCTCTGTTTGTAATTATACTTGTTTCTCGTACAATGGGTTGGGAAAATTCTATTGCATGCAGTTATACTTGTTACTCATACACTGGGTTCTCAGAATGCTATTGAATGCAATTATACCTCACTCATATGCTGGGTTTTGAGAATGCTATTGAATTCAGTATTAGGTGGATTTTCCTTCTAAACCGTGAAGGGATGTTGGCATAATATTTGCCCTTGTTGTTCACGATATTAATGGTTTCACACACTTTGATAATGGTATGATGGTTGGTTAGCTAGTAATGAGTTTGTTAAGAAGTATGAAGTAATGTTTATATATACCATACAAGTCAATTATAAATCTGATGGCAGTTCGAACATAAGGTCTGTTGTTTTTTTGTCATAGTCATGGTCTGGGATATGCTGGTATTGTTGGAAGTGCTATATTGATATCTGCTTTAAATTAGTTTTTAGAACATCTGGTCGAATCACTGGTGATTACTATGACATATTATGCTTACTGCTATTAGTAGGGCATCCTTATGTTTACAATTTAAATGTACCGTTTTGTTCAGGTTTAGGGATTTGTGTTGACATTTTGTCTCAATTTTTGTTATGGTTCTGTTATAGCAAAGGCTTCACAGTGAGTTTGTTGTCATTAATTACAGTTGGAAAATTGACCAAGTAACTATTCAAGATGTATGAAAGGTGCATAAATTCCAGAGTCAGCTAAATCAGAGTAACAGAGTAAATTATAATTATTCCATTGATGGTAAGAAGTACTTAGGAAGACTGAAAAAAAAAAAAAGAAAAAAAAAAACCCTCCATAATCAAGCTAGCACTAGGTCTGAAAATAGCAAACTCCATACTTCTGAACTGTCATATTTAGTTGATGGCCTTCTAAAATATCAAAATTTGTCATATTTAGTTGTTGGGCTTCTAAAATATCAAAATTCATTAAAATTTAAGATCCAAATTCTATTGGAGGCCTAAGATGGAATGAGGAACGCGTGAATAGCAAACTCCATACTTTCGAACTGTCAGATTTAGTTGATGGCCTTCTAAAATATCAAAATTCATTAGAGTTTAAGATCCAAATTTTATTGGAGGCCCAAGATGGAATGAGCAAAACATGAAATTCACTAACATAACTACAAAACAAAGACACTTCATGCCTATATGTTAAGCAAAATGATCACCGTTGTTTACATCCTGCTTGGATATTAGATTATCTTTTACATCCTGCTTGGATACTAGATGATCTTTTACTAGATGATACTAACTTGACAATCATTTCTTTCAAATAAATCAGATTCATTTTTACAACCTGCTTGGATACTAACTCGACAATATTTTTCTTAAAACGAATGAGATTCACTTTAGTTTTTACATTCTGATTGGATATTGACTTGACAATATTTTCCTTGTTATGAATCAAATTCATTTGTACCTTAATAATAAAACGAAGTGAAGTTAAAGAATTTCACCATGGAGGCTTCCAAGAAAGAGGACCAATCGACTAAAACTTCAAGTGAGTAGATGAATAATTCTCAAATTTAATCACCTCATATAATTGTGAGGCAATGGGTGTCTATAAGAAAAGTGCCAAGGTAACATCTGTGTAATAAAGTTAGGTCATGCAGAAACTCAAACCACCATCCAATTAAATGTCAAGGAAAACAGAAGGACAGTCTCTGCAATCAGCATATGTGTTGGTGTGAAGTTAGAGTGTTTAAGTGGCTTAAAGGTTAGTAGCACAAAGGCCTTTAAGAGCAAAATGCATCTTGATTGAAAGAGATTTGACAAATCATCCAAACACTGAGAACAAAATCATTTATCAATATTTAGAAATGGCCAAACATTGAGAGCACATTGATAGTTATAAGTTAGGAAATAATTTAGTCCAAAGAACTAAGCTCACATTATGTAGAAACTTATTAACAAACTTGCAATCATCCCCAACCTTTGTACAACCCAAAACGATATCATTCCTAAGAATATTTTATAAGCCAATAAATTCCACATCAAGGTGTGAATGTCCAAGGATGGTCATTCTTCAAGTCAAGAGCTTGAAGAGATACGGGCAGACCTGTTAACTATCTGAAAATGCTCGGAGAGCATTGAGAAGAAGAAGAAAAGTTTCCTTAGCATTGCAAAATGCACATTTGGAGTAGATTTTGAATTGGGATAACATACTTCTCATATGATAGTGAACTTTGGTCCAAATTGACCCAAACCAATTTTATAGATAAGTGTTTCTTTCATTGCTAAATGTTCCTTGTCACATTCAAGAATGCCAATAATTCATAGAATAAAACTAGTTACAATTTAACTCATTCCATCACTTAAGAATTATTTTCATGGGATTAGATTTAGATGGAAAGCATTCCAATAAAATGAAATTGAAACATATTATTTGAAGAAAAAAATGTTAAATTGAAATGAATTTAATGTTTATACTTTTAATGAAATCTTATTGGCTATGAGTTCAATTTCAAAAAAAGTTCTGACCAGTGAAAAATTACCTATAAAGTATAAACCATCTTTATAATAAATTTTCAAACTAAAACCATTTAAAAGAACTAGAAACTCAACATGCTACTTAAAACCAGACAGTCTTATTAGTCAAGTATAAACCATCTTTGTAATAAATTTTCAAACTGAAACCAGTTAAAAGAACTAGAAACTCAACATGATACTTCAAGCCAGACCGTCTTATTAGTCTTCACCAAAGTCATCTGAAGTTCTCTAACATGTCAGTATTCAATGTGACAAGCTTAATGAAAACTTAATTTGGGAAGTCCTTGTTTATAATGATGCAAGCCAAGACTGGAAATCAAGAGTTTGAAGCTTCATTGCAAACTCTCTGTGGCCGTGATACCGATATCTCCTGTGAAGTAGTTGAAGTCAAGGTTATAAAACGATTTTGCTATAGCATCTGTATTCCGTATTCTTGTTCAGTTCTAGTTTCTTGGACATATGCAAAAAGAACTCTGCATGGTGATTTGGATCTCTGAAATTGTGTGACTTTTAATAGTAGATGTGCTTTTTGAATCTACAATATCCTGATATAGGTGGAATGAAATGCAATAAGAGACCTTGGTTCAATCATGTGTGATCTGCATCTTAGACTAGGTTTCATCTTACAAGTCTCATTTTTCACAGAGTTTTGCTTGCTTGAAATAAGAAAATCTATCCTTCTCATCAGCAATGCTTTTCATATCGCATTAGCCTGGTCGCTTATTTTTACTACATTCATTGTCTTCTCAATTAAACTTCTACATGTTCTGATGAGTAAAATTATAATTCCTTTAGGAGAAAAATAAATTATCTGGATCATTTGGAGCCTCTGGCCTTTTGAGTATTGAGGACAAAAGAAAATTGATACTTTTATTTTGGTTTTGCAGATATTAGAGGCCATGGCATTGTTTTCAGAGGAGTCAAAGAAAATAAACAAGGCCAGATCAACCAATGCTGGAGGAAGCTTGGGCAGTCTAGAAAGGAACATTCTCTTGATTCCTCCAAGAGCAGAAATTTGAGCATTTTTTCACCAGTTACAGACAACAGCGAAAAGGCAGATTCTTTCAAGTCTGTATCTCTAGAAACAGTGGCACCAGAAATTGCCAATAACTCTGAAGGTGATTATCATATTTCTAGGCAAAACGATTTGTATAATCACACAACATCTACTGAGGATGTGGAGCATAATGATGAGGATGCAGATGTAGATAATTGCCTGCAGGCACAACCAGGTAAAAGTGATGCATCTGTACATTCTGCAACAGGGTTGTCTAATGAGGAGGATATTTCTTTTTGTGATCTGGAAGATGAGGATGATACACTAGTGCAAATAGATTCAACGAATAATGGGTTCACCTCAATACAAGTTCCAGTCAATTAGCAGATAATTATAATCAGTTGAAATGCAGACAAGCTGTAACGATAAACAATACAACACATTAATAAAATATGCAAATGATAACACTCCAAAGGTTTTAAGGTTCACTTTGCACAGTTTTTCAAAACCTGATGGACCGAAGGCAATCCTGACTCTTGGAAGCGATGATGCTTGCAAGGGTAAACAGATACCTGTGGTTTTGGATAGAGATGTAATTATTGATAAATACTTTGTTTGCAATTGTTTCAATCATCTATTGATGGATTGGATGATAATGAATCGTGGCTGACAGCTCATTGTATCATCTAAAGCAGTATCATGGGTACTGATATTGTCTTCAATTGTGTCAATTGATGTATGATGTATTGATAGTGGTTAGTTTGGCTACTTATCATACTGTGTCAAGAGTGTTCACTAATACTGTGTTATTACCTTGAATTATCAAATGTATATATATATATATATACTGAAATCTTTGCTTTTACTCTTCTTGATGTTCTTTTCTGTATTTATGAAGTGCATGAAATGTCTTCAAATTTGTACCATTTTTGCCAAACCATACAGTGCTATCATGTCTACTCCTTGAACAAGACTTTTGTTAATGTGAGAAGTTAGAACTATATAAACCGTCATCAAATATTTGTTTTCCAAGCTTCTTTAACAACCTATGCTAGCACAATTATGAACTTTGGAACCACATGGACAACAAGTAATTCCAGATTATGACTACACATTGGCTTCTTTTCTTCATCAGATATATTTCCCCCGTGCAATGGCATGTTCACTATATAATGTGATGTTAAACTATTAATTTTCTGATTTTTCAATACATTTAAGTGCTCCATTTTTTTTGGTATTACTTGCAATCTCCCACTACCTTGCTTTAATGTTACATTTTTTTCCTCGCTTACCCGCTAACAACTACCTTATCGGCGTATTATTGCACCTTCCTTGGGGCAATTGCTAGTATAAAGTTAAATATTAATGGCTATAGGTGATATAGGAGGTAGACTTATAAGGGTTGTAAGGGTTAAGTGTTACATGGGTTATAGTTCTAAGGTAGTGGAGGTTAATGATGATAATGGTTAAAAGGGTAATTGTTATATAAGTTAGATGTTATATTATGGATTATAAAAGTTAAGAGTAAGAGTTGAAGGTGGTAATTATTATAGAGGTTAGTGCTAGTATATATAAGGGTAGGGGATTAACCTTAGAAGTTATATGTCTCAAGGGTGCCAAGTTATAAGGGTTATTATTTATATATTATATAGATTTAAGAAATAAGAGTTAGGGGCAACAAGGATTGAGATTTACAGAGGGAAGGGTTATGTAACATCAAGGTAATAAGTCTTGTAGATTAGGGTCATAGTGTTGGGGTTAAGGGTTATAAGTTTAAGAGTTCTATTATATTATAGGATATAGGTGTTGTTTATGGTTGTGAGTTATAGATGTTTTGTATGTAAGGTTATAATGGTTATAAGGCGTAGGTATCATAAGCATGTTTTATTAAGATTTAATACTTTTAACTTTGATAGATAAAGGATGATACATTGTATGATTAAACAATTCATATGCATTATAGAGGCTATGGTGGTTAGTGTTTAGGGGCTAGTATAAGTTACAAAGATCAATGGTTACGTGACATATGAGTTAGGCTTGTAGATACTTTTACTTATGTGGGTTGGAAGTCCTAGAGATTGGTAATTAGAGTCATACATTTTAGGGTTTAACGTTATTAGCCTATACCTTATATGTTGAGGCCAAGAATGAGACAATGTCAAGGAAGAATGCATGCATGTCATTGATGGAAAATCTAGAGATTGACAGTGAGTGTCATGCACATTAGGTTTTAAGGGTTATTAGTGTTATATATTATGAATTATACATATTTATGGCTATGAATTATGGGTTATAGGTTGTGAGGGTTAAAGATGTAGTGTTTACACATGTTTGGGAGTTATCTTATAGAAAATAATGGGTAAGGATTATGGTTTAGAAGTTATAGATGTTATTCAAGTTAGGGGTTGTATTAAGGGTTATGGGCAAGAGTAGTCATATGTTTTAGTGGTTAGGAGGCATAGGGAATAATTATTGCATGTGTTATAGAAGTTAGGGGTTAGTGATAATGTGTTTTAAGTATGTATGATAATACAAGTTAGTGTTTACATGGTTTAATGATTATATGTGTAATATTCCAATCTTATTTAGGGTGATTAATCGATGACATTAGCATATGTATAAATAGTATATGGTATTAGTAAAAGGCAATGGCATATATAAATAAAAAGGGAATATGTGCATGGTAAGATTAGCTATTAAGTGAGTTAATTAACCTTGGATTTGTATTAAGTGCATGGATGACAAGTGGTGTCATCCATGCAAATTTAAGAAATTGATTAAAATTTGAAACTTAAGTAATAAAAATGAGGCAAGAACAAAGAAAAAGGGATTTGATCTTGCTGGTTGATTTTAGGGGTTTTTTGCTCATTTATGATGGTTTTTTGGTTGTTTATGAGTTCACTTGTTTGAGAGTGAGGCTCTGGAAGAGAGTATTGGTCTTACATAAGAGTTAATTATTGAGGGATCAAGGGCCTTAACTTTTGCTGAGGGTTTGGTTGGGTGGAGAGTTGTTCACCCTACTGTTGTTGCTGATAGTGGGGTTCGTGATTGACAGTGACCAAGGTTTGCCTACATAATTGGTTAAGATGGTCATTGATAATGTAGGTAGAGTTTCTTTTATCTTGGGTTACAGTTTTTAAGTTTTGTTGACGTCTAAGGTGTATTAGAATTGTTAACTAGTTTTTTTGAAGTTAATGAATTTGATTGACAATAGACACCTAATAGATTAATTATTTTCAGTAAATTTCTCAAAGAATTTGTTGTTTAATTAGGTTTAAAAGTTGTTTAGTAAAACAAGCCTTTCCATCGATATCAGAGCCTCATGTTCAAATACTCAGGTGCCTTAAGGGCCATAATCTCCTAGATTGTATTTCAACTATTTCACCCTCCCACTACCATTCAACCAAGAACCAAGAACCACATGTTATGCAATTGCTTTTCACCTTAATCCATTTTGGTTAATGTGGTTGTGCATATTAAGTTCCCTTTGTAAGGCCTTATTGATACAACGTTGCCAGAGATCGACATATGTAGAAGGGTATACGTGAATGTTTGTAGTACGAAAATGTCGACACCTCATTTGCACAACTTTGTTTACAAAGTGTTTTGAGGTCATCCAAAGATGGAACTATGGCTTCTGCTTGTGTTTTGAGAATAAATGAGGTGCATATTGTGCATTGAAGTTGAAATAATGGGTTACCAGACACAACCATAATTTTTATTTATTCTTTTGACTAATTCAAATATGCTCGACTACCATTGTTGTTGCTACTCTATTATGTTGTTTTTCATTTTATTGATTTGTAGGATTTTTAAAGTTGATAGAGTGTGCTGTGTTGATTTAGCTACAAAAAAGAAGAGAGAAAGAATCAAACATTTTCTTCTATCTTGGTTCAAATATTAAGATGTGGTTTGAAAACTAGTCACATTAGACTTGATTTTTTTTTTCTTTTATGTTGTAGGAGTCACAAATGGATCATTAGACTTGATTTTTTTCTTTCTTTTATGTTGTAGGATTCCTTCCAAAAATGTCCCATTTCAAATCGTTTTTCTTTACACCTGTTGTTTAATCGAATGCAAATATGTTTCTCATTAATTTTATTTTATGTCGATAGTTTTTGAGCATGTGTTCATTCAAGTCCCAAATGTATATAACTAAAGGAATAGAATACAATAATTGGGAAAAACCAAACCGATTTTCTTCCATCGTAACATGCAATATATGCTCGTTCCAAATTTGAGTTAAATTTTAAAACTCACTCTTGATATTCATCTCCATGGTTTTGCGTAAATGATTAACAAATGGAAGATAATCATTGTCCTTCACAAAAGGATGATGGAGATTATCTTTAGATGGTCATAGTGTATCTTCAATATATGAGATCTCACCACATGCAACACAAAAATGGACATCAATGACTTGTTATAAGGGTAATAAAATTACTCCTTAAAATTACTTTTTAAGAAAGAATATCGAGTGGACATAAATTATGTTGATTATTAGGGATTTTCATTATATTTGATGAAAAAGGATGTTTAAGGCGGTTGTTTTCAATGCTTAGCAAATATGTTTTGTTGTTTTTTTTCCTGGTTGATACTTGTTATGTCTTATCGGGCTATGTATCAAACACATGATGTTTATTTATCTGTGTGTTAGGTATTGGGTGATGGTATTATTGTTGAGTTCGTAATGGTGGTCATTTGTCTAAATCGGATGTTTTATATTAACTAGCATATGTCCATCTTAAACATGGATTTATCAAGCATTGAGAATGATCCATTTTTTTGAGGTGTAATTTTATTTTTTAATCTTAAACTCAAGAAATTTGATTTCACTCTTGCTTGATAGATTTGGGTTTAACTTTTATTTTTTTATTTTGTAAGCCGACATAGATCTTTTCAATAACTTTTCATAATTTTTATTTTATTTTATGAGCCCACGTGTATTATTTTTAATTATTTTTAATTTTTAGTAATGTAATGTTACGTTATGTTACCTTACATGACAACATCTCGTTAATACTAGGCTGTAGAGCACCTCGCTCTCGTCCGGTGCAATGAAGTCCTTTCATTTTCCATTGGTATCTACTTTGATACAAATAAGTTGTCTCACATTATTGAATTATATTATTATTTTATGCATGTTCAATATAATAATAATAATAATAATAATAATAATAATAAATTCTTAAGTTCAGAGCCAATCCACACAACAATTTGATGTATGAGACCCTCTTGTTTGTGGGACAAGGGACCCCTCTCTATGCAACGATATAACTGCTAAAGTTTACATAAGTGTATATGCCTACCCCCCTCTGAATTTGAACCTATGACCTCCTAGGAGGAAACACGTGTTCTTAACCATTAGGTCCACTTAGATTGAATACATACTAGGGGAAACACATATATCTTCCAATAAAAATTCAAATAAATGGAAACACCATTTTGTTGACTTGTTTTTTATACGTATAATTTATACAACGACTTTGATAAAAGAAAATAAAATGAATTTAAAACGGAATTTAAGAAGGAATTAACTCATTTATAATATTTTAAATTTATATATCATCTATATTTTCTTCGTAAAATATGAAAAGGAAATATCATAGAAGAGGCTTATTCTATATAAGTATTCTCATGATTGGGTGATTTTATGCTTATGTGGGTTCAACATTTCCAAGGCATAGTGCCAATAATAATAATAATTTATATTTAAGGTTACCACCAAGCGAGACACCAGTTTGGTGTCTGAGACCCCGTTTGTGGGACAAGGGATCCCCTATACACAATTATTTAACTTCTAAAGTCTATAGAGGTATACATACCATACCCCTCTGAATTTGAAACTGTGACTTTTTGCGTCGAGAGGCGCTCTACAGCCCAGTATGGGGGAGATCTTGTAACGTTACATAACGCTATTTTTATTAATAAAAAATAAAAATTTCAATTATAAGCCAAAATAAATGTCAGCCAGAAAAACAACCTAATATGGGGGAGATGTTGTAATCTTCCTACCTACTTAACAAAACAATAAAAAGTAAAAATTTAATTATCCGTAAAAAAAAATGTGGGTGGGGTAAAAAACACAATATGGGGGAGATGTAATGTTCCTACCTAACAAAATAAAAAAAAAATTAAAAAATGAATTATCCCCAAAAAAATGTTGGCCTTGCACATGGTTGTAAAACCATGTGCAATGCCTTCTAAACAACCCATGATTTTATTGTACATGGTTTAGGAGGGCCTTGCACATGGTTTTAAAACCATGTGCAAGGACTCCTAAACAACCCATGGTTTTATTGTGTATGTTTAGGAGGGCCTTGCAAATGGTTTTAAGACCATGTGCAAGGCCTCCTAAACAACCCATTGTTGTATGAGGGCCTTACATATGGTTTTAAAACCATGTATGGGGAAATGTTGTAATGTTCGTTCCTAACAAAATAAAAAACAATAATAAATATTATATGTTAGTCATAAATAATATTAAATATTAATAATAAAAATATTATATGTGAACCTTAAATAAAAAGATGTGTCTTTTGGTTTGAATCAAATCAATGGCCATATATAGGACACACCAAAGTTAATAGTTCATTGAGTGCAATACCTAAGAAGAGGTTTACAACTCGAGAGATTTGATCCTTCTCGGGGCTTGATAGAGCCGAGGATTTGGATCTACGGTGGTTAGTAGGAAACGCATACTCTTAATCGTTAAGCCCACTCAGACAAGTCAAACTTGAAAATACTTTAATAACATTGAAAAAGAAAAATAATAATAAATAACGAAAAATATAATTATAAGAAAAATAATACTGAATAATGAGAAATATAACTATGGTTAGGTGAATCATATGCTCATGCTTATCTTTGGTACTCATGACCAATCCAGAGACTTTATATGTTAAAGAATATATATGTTAAATTTGTGTGATGGTTTAATAACAACTTATAATACAAACTTTAAAGTACTAAAACATGCAAGTGTTTCCGTGTCTTATACATACGAACACTTTGAAAAGATAGAACAGGTTAGTTTATTTCCCTTCCCGTGTGCATATGAATATCGCACGTAAACAAAGGTTTAGATAATGAATAAACATAAAAATGATTTAATAATATCTAAAAACACAAATTCTTATAATACCTCTAGTCACTTCTAACGTCTTCCAATGCTCGACAAATAAAAACCTCCACTAAGCTTTTAATATGGTTAAAGCATTTGTTTAATTGATTTTTTCCTTAAGTTTAAGTTTTTGAAATTAGGAGGATTTGTAGATGATTGGACAATGGGAGTCCAATCATGAGGTTCCCTTTTAATCCGTGTCGTCCAACACTACAACAATGAAATCAATCCTCTCTTGCAACAATCAAATATGAGAATTGGTGAGCATTTGGTAAGGGATAATTTTAGGGGTGAATTTCAGCCCAGTGGGCTATTTTTCTATGTTTTTCTCCCAAAAAAGATTCGCCATTTGGCATTTTTTGAAGCCCTGCTTCGCTCAATTTTGATGGGGTAAAATTTTTTCACCCTCAAAATCGCCAAATTATTATATAAATGATATAAAATCCTTGGAAATTAAAATATTTTTTTTAAAATATCGCCAATCATTTTATAGTTGGTGTTTTAAGAATTGGTAATATTCGCCAATATTTATACACTTTTTAATAAGTATGGTTCCTTAAAATCATCCCTGATTTGGTATAGAGAAAATGATAGCTATGGGCTTTCATCAACACGGTGAAAGAATATGTGTTAGGCGTTTCTATTAATTTCCATAATATGGTTCTCTTTTCACATGCCTAGCCTTATCCTCTAATTTTTATGTGGTTATGATATATTATGTATGTTTGCAAGCCACGTGATTACTCTATGTCTTCATTAGTTAACTTTGGTGAGTGATGTTTGTATGTAGGCATTACATATGTAAATTATATTAATGTAACAAATAGTTCAAGGAAATAGGCCCATGTGGGGATTTTCTTTCAACTATCTCTACTTCTTGAATGTGATTATTTTATTTAATCGATTATTTACTCCTTGTATACCATTGAAACAAATTGTTTGATGCGTTGCATAGGGTAAAGTTGCAAATTGATTTAACATACTATTGTTAGGTTGTGATGAATTGATTATCACGACCATTATGAATCATAAGCATGGAACTTGTGTTGAATTCATTATCATGACGTTTAGGAATCATAAGTATCTTGGAAAGAAAAAAATTACTTTATATAATGAGAGGTAGCTATGTTAGGTTATGAAACAAATTAGGGAAGTTTAGTGGTGAAATCATTTTGTTAAGAACCAATCACTAAGGTTGAACCATTCCTGGCTCAAGTGGGTATAACACTGTAGAAAACTTAAGGAAATGTGATAAATGTTAATGTCATTTTTTAGTTAGTTAGTGTTGTAACAAGTTTTGCCCTACTAAGTATATTAAGGGTGTGTGTAATAGCGTGTAACTTAATCAAGTATTGTGACATCAACACAAATCATTATTGATATTTAAGTTTAAAAAAGCTTTATCTCATATGCATCCGCATCATGTATAAGCACTATCAGTGTTAGGGAACATAACATTCCCGAGGTAATCCTTTTGTATGCATTTGAGGGTCAAGTTCATGCACCCTTTGAAGGCATACTAGGGAATTAATATATTTAAGGACTAGATAGTGGTTGAGTTATAAAGAGATTGCGTCATAGTGGATAACTCGGTTGGAGGTTTATTGTCTTTAAGTAAAGATTCCCTATATTCAAACCTCAATCGTTTGGTCTAATTCAATGAGCTGTTGGAAGAGCCAAGATTTATCCCATTCCGCTTTGGATACAATATGGCTTGTACTAGTAGAGACACTAAATCAACATCATTGGGAGTATGTAAACCCTAGGATGTAGTGTATTAGTGTAGTGATGCACAAGGTTTGGGGAAGGGGTATTATATCTCAAGGCCTTGATAGGTTGTGTCGATAAAAAAAACAAGATTAGGAAAAGATGGGTTTATAAAAATACCCTAATTTATAAATAATGCATTTTGATGTGCTTGCTTCGTTAAAATGTAATGGGTAAGCTCTAATAAAACCGTCATTGATGGTAAATTAAGAGAATCGTGGCCCCAAAACATCGTAGACAGACTCAACCCCCTTTCAAGACCAACACGCCAGTTAAGCAAGCTATTTTACGCTTTCTAGGTGAGGTGTGTACTATGTCTAAGGAATGGATGGCAAGGCAAAATTATAGTTAAAATGTGGGTCAAAACCTGGATCAAAGTTAGGATAGAGAACATGAATATAAGCGCTATAAGTGAGAACACGACCAACCTTCCTACTCGAGGGAAGCAAAGGAACCACTAAATATAATGAAGAAAGTTCATAAATCCAATTTGCCAAAGTTTACAGATACACATGAAGGACATGCAACAAAATCGTGGTTGGTTGTATTTAAGTGGGCCTTTATCTTCAAGGAGTACACCACTAATGAAAAGGCACAAATAACTATCAGACTTCTAAAGGAGGAGGCACTACTATGATGGGTGAATGAGGAGAGTAAGATATACATTGGGCCTTTACTGCAAGTTTCATGGTAATGGTTGGAAGAAATATTTAGAACCCTTTATTTATCAGAAGAGTATAAACACCAGCAAAAAGTGGCCCGTAGTAAATGAGGAGAGTAAGATACACATTGGGCCTTTACTGCAAGTTTCATGGTAATGGTTGGAAGAAATATTTAGAACCCTTTATTTATCAGAAGAGTATAAACACCAGCAAAAAGTGGCCTTCCATGTAGTGCAACAGAGGGGATAAAACACAAAATAAAAGGATAAAACTTGATGAGAAAATCTACCTGCGCAGTCTGCAGAGGAGAAACGTCCATCCTTGACCTCAACGAATTCGAAACCTCGCACAATTGTATTCTTCCTCTCAAATCAGAGTTAGAATTGAACGTTAAAGCTGCAAGATTCTTGCTTTCGCAGGAGAACATCGATGCAGAAGAAGAAGACAACTTGATGAATGATCTCGGCAATCGTTGCTCAGGGGGGTGCCAACGCAATGCAAACAGATTCAAAACAAAAATGCAGCTCTCCGAGTCTTCTTCCACGGAGAGAAACACCGCCAACATTTACAGCCTCCTCTGGCTCTGAAACCCCTCCCACATTTACACTTCCAATGTGATAGACATTAAAACCAGTACGGCGACATTAAAACACAGAATTAAATAAAAGGAATGAGGAGCGAAAACCCAGACCAAATTATTTAGTTGTTGCTTATGTCATCGCGCCGCCTACGCCCTGGAGGGGACTCCCGAGGTGTGAGGTCAGCTAATTCTAACCAATAACCAGCTAACAAAATAACAAACTTAAAATGAAAATAAATAATATAAACATTTTAACATTACAAATATTAAAGTTTAAAAAACACCTCATATAGCTGCACTAAATATAAATGTACCCGTTGGTAACATAAAAACGAGATCGGTGGGAGTTTTCATCACTGGCTCAGGTTCGATTCCCACAGGGGAGTCCTCAGAGTGACATATATCCCAGGAGTGATCAAAATATAAGTCCCCGACTCCGACCAAAAAATCAAGGGGTGTTCTTGTAAAAAAAAAAAACATAAAAACGAGATCGGAGAGATCAGACGAACCCGGAGTCATGGAGAGCAATAAGCACCCGCTGTAAAGCAATGAATGTTGTGGGTTGTGGAGAGCATTAAGCACCTCGCGCAATGAATGCTATGGCTACAGAGCACATTAACTGTTGGATGAAACGCTGGATTAAATCCAATGGTTGATGTGTATTTTGGAAAATCTATCTTACATAACTAGTTGCTTGGATCTACGTTGTTTAAAGATGAGTAGTATCTTGTATTTGAATATGCAATGCTTATAATTGATGCATGTGATGATTATGCATGTTATGTATGCATGGATCAAGTTTATTTCCATTTTGTATTTTTATTATGCATCTACACATGAAATTTAAATGTTACGAATTTAAAATTATGGTCAAGGGCAAAATTTGAGAGCCTGTAATCAACTGATGTCCCCTATGTTAGTCGCATTGATGATGGGGACATTACACACGTTATCTTCATTTGAAAAATTAAGAAAAAATGATATCTAAGCTATTTGCATGGAAATTAAAAATACTTTTGTGGCACCAAGAACCTTAATATGTTGAATGGTGGCAACAATGTCAAAATTCTTCCATGTTTCAAGAAGAACATTAAACACGTATACTAAATTTAGGGTATGGATAGATGAAAGCGATGAAATTTCTTGTTGGGATTTTATTTGCAGGAAACCCTATCAAGATAGTCTTACAAAAGGCATTAGAGAGAAGGTGGTAGAGTTTTGGTATAGTCATTCTCGTGCTATACCAAATCGAAAGCATGTCTCGCGAAAATGTTTATCTGGAGGCATTTATGTTGAGCATTGTAAGCATGTTATGGAAATGGTAGGAGTTACATTGTTTAACAAAATTCAAGAAACCATTTTCAGTGTCGAGTTCACAATTAGCATGTTTGATACATTTAAACATTAGTATATTAGGACGAACACAATTTGTGACAGTTGTTGTTGTCGATACCATATTGTATTCCAACTCTATTATGACATGCCTATATATTTTTGCAAAAGGCGCTGACAGGGTGAACCAACTCCTCCCACAATGTGAGATTTTATTTATATGATATTGTGCAAAAGGAATCATGAAGGGGTGTTTTCAATAAAAGATGTGTAGGTGAAAGAATATGCCCTGAATGTGGTAATTCAACATTGTTCCATAGGAATTTCCCTAATGATCCATCACACCCTAGATTGTCATATAGCATAGTCATGTGTAAGATATATAAGTATGTTACCATGAATCCATCGTCTTCTTTAGTTGTGTTGTATAAAGGATTGAATTTCTTGAGGATGAAATTCTTATTTCAAAAATCGTGGAGAAGTTTTAGAATTAGATTTATAAATACATCAAACACTCTCATGAGTCTAGGTGGTAAGCTTCCAAATTCAAACGGGGCACATTCTTATTAGCGGTATATTTTTCCAAGAATTACACATTTTCTCCGCACATTGAGATACATAGTGAGTACTACCACTTTGATCATGTGTGTATATTCATACATGTATTATACATACATGCTCAGGTGAGCATTGATGGTAGGGATCTCACTCTTTAGTCACACACTGTGATTAAAGAGTACCATTTTTATGTTAGTGATGATCACCAGAACAACACATTGTTCATTCAACGTTTCTTTGGGATTATTTATGATTCATTCAAAAAGATTGAGCATCATTTAAAGAATACTAAAATTGGTCAGATGGGTGTGCAAGGATGTTCAAATCGACACACTCTTTTTACTGGTTTAGTCATCTTCATAAAGAGACAAGACTTCATCATACTTAGAGTTTTTTGAAACAGGACATGGAAATGGTGAACATGATGGAATAGGTTCTTGTGTGAAATGAGCACTTAGGAGGTACTAGATGGGTCGTGGTGCAACCCGACTGAAACATCTACAAAAGTAGTTGATTGGTTCACATTGCATTTGGGACATGAAGGTCACAAACAAGCAAGGCCAACGTGTAGGTAAGATACTATGGTGTGAAATTAAAGCTCACATTTTAAACATACTTTGGAACACTATCTTAGTTGAAAATATATATATTTTGTATCCTTGCTTTTGGATTTTTACTGTGTTGTAGTTTCAGAACCGATGTTTTGAATAGACACTACACCCATCTTCAAGAAATCATAATGAAGTTGCTCAAGATAGAAAAGAGTTAGGCTAGATAAATAGGGAATTTGGAAAAATATTTGTTAGAAATTAAGAAGAAGAATTTAAAATAAAGGCGGAATCGATCCAAGAATAAAGGGGATAAACAAAAATTAGGGAGGAAATTTATAAATAAAATTTTAAAATTAATAAATAATAAGAGTTGAATAATGTAATAAAATTGTTTAGAATAATAAATTAAGGGGTATAGTTAAAAATGAATTAATTTAATCACTTAAAATTTTTAATTAAAATTATAGAGAAATTTGTTCTTTGAATCGAATAATTAATATAATGAGTTAATATTGACATCATAACATTATTAAGGATGATAGGGGTTAGTAAAATCATTAAAAGAGGAGGAAATTAGTGATGAATAATGTAAAATTGTTTAGAATAATAAATTAAGGAGTATAGGGGAGGCAGGAGGGGGAGGGGTTCTCTTTGATCCCAATGAAGTTCAGGAATGGTCATATTCTTGGGGCCTTAGAGAAGATACAAACAACATAGTTGAAGCTTTATCCCTCTTGGAAGGACTCTTTCAAGATCGTGCTCATGGCATCTCTGAAATCATTGTGATTGGGGACTCTAGCCTAATCATCCATGCTTTGGTGACAAACTCTCTTCCTACTCAGATGAAGTTGTGACAAATAATTAAGAAAATTTAGAGACTTGCCAAAGCCTTCCACAAGATAGACTTTTACCACGTTTTAAGAAACTTGAATGAAGTGGCAGATATAGCAACAAAGGTCGTAACCCGTTTGGGCAAAGGGCTTCTTAATCTAAATGGGAACTTGTCCCCCTTTCCAATCCCATAGGACCTCAGTCGTGAAAAAGTAGGGCCTGCCACGTAGCTTGGATATGTGGTGGAATCCCTTAAAGTCTCCCCACATGCTAGATCGTGGCGAGCTACAGGCGAGACTCTTTTTCAGAGTCACTAGTAGAATACATAAAGACTTAGCGTAATCCTGATGATCCTTGCGTGAGCTCGAATGCAGAATGGATATGTACCGACTTCCTCTGCCTCCCTCACTCGCCCGTGTAGGTCATGCAATGAACTCAGCTTGAATTTTTGAAAAAATGGGTAGTACAGGTGATTTTAAAGGTTCTATTTTCGCAAACACTCTCCCCAGAAATGCAGATTACTATTTGTTTTGTTGGTTTCAAAAGGATAGATTAACTGTTGTTCTCTGGTTTAGAAGGTTTCTTGTTGTCCTCATGGCCTCCAGCCCATAGTTGATTTCTTCAGATAACCCCCCCCCCCCCCCCCCCCCGCCATTAGAGGATGAGCTTTGGGATATTCACAGGAAGCTAAGAGCTCAGAAGCGCTACTTGTTGCGATTGGATGATGAAGGAGGACGCTGCTTTGAACTTGTGGATAAATACATAATTCAAATTTGGGAGGACTTTGTTGATTCCCTCTCGTAATCTGAACAGGAAATGCTAGCATAATTGGCAGAATTGGAGATACGTTTTGAAAGGATGGAGATGCAGGTTTCAAGTATGGCAATGGAGAGGGTCACTAGCCTAGCTGCACCTCCGGAGCTGACTCCTCGGAACCGTGGCCGACATGGGAAGTAATTTTGGATCTTCTCTGCTTCTCAGTTTCTTGAGTTTTGTAATAGCCTTGTTATTCTCTATGCGTTGTATATCGGGTGTATATCAGTCTCAGTAACTTTCTTAGTCAGTCAGACTTCTAGTAGCTAGTTATGTATACTTATGTGTCTTTATTACTTTGTTTACAGGCAGCATACCTGGATTTTTTGTAGACTCTTTCACAGTGGTCATACCATTGATTTCCTAATATAATCTATAACATTCTTGTTAAAATAAATAAATTATGGAGTAAATTTAAAAAGGGGTAAATATAAAATTGTTTAGAATAATAAATTAAGATGTAAATTTAAAAAACACTTTTATTGCACTCCATTCCCCCCGGCTGCATTTTGGACATGATTCAGTTATGTGTTTTGCTGTATCCTTGCTGATGTATTCCCTCTTTGGGTGGCTATTACCAAAGCCCTTTGATTCTTAATAAAGAATATCAAGGACTCATTTTTTCTTCTGAAAAAAAGATGTAAATTTAAAAAGGGGTAATTTTAATAAGGAGAAAATGTAAAAGGGTTTTTTTTAATAAGGTAAAATTTTATTAAAATTATAGATACAATTGGTTTGGTAATTGAATAATTATTATAAAGAACAATATTGTCCATAACATTCAATTTACTATGAAGATTCAATAAGACATTTCTCTCCCATTTTTTGATGTTTTAGTTACCCATGAATTAGATGGTTCTCTTTCTCATCAAGTTTTTTAAAAGAAGGCCCACATTGATAGATACATACACGCTTAATCCCAATATCAATTAGCTTAAAAATTAGGTGTCCTTAAAATGCTTATTATTAGAGTGGTCTACATATCTAATCCCTCAACATCTAAATGAAGAGAGATCCCACCTCACTAAGGCCTTCCTAAACTATGGTTACTCCATTAACCAAATTAATAAATCTTTATGTATTTTTATACATACCAAGCCCAATCCTCCCCCGCCTTATCCCTCAACTCGAGTGTTAATATCTCTTCCAATGTCGTCAAAACTATATTCAAGCCTCACAAAACTCTTAAAAAACTATTTTGAAGTGTTAAAGATAAATTAGACCCCTTTCTCTCTCAAGGTGTTTATTGAATTCCATGTTTTTGTGGAAAATCTTATATTGGCCAGATGGACAGGTTCAGTCAAACCCGTCTAGAAAAGCACATTGTTGACACTAATCACAATCGTCTCTCTAAATCAGCTATTGCATAACACTCCTTCAATTCTAAACACCTTATCTACTTTGATCAAAGCCAAATCATAGCTTATTCCTCTCATTATTTCTCCTTCCTTAAAAGGAAAGTCCTTGAAATAGAAAATAATCCAAACAATCATTAATCAAGATAATGAATATAAATTAAATCAATCTAGAAACCTTAATTCAACATCTAACCTCTAGTGCATAAGCATTCGTCCCCACTTGTTCTGTTCTCTTCAAATTTGAATCCTTCCCATTTCGGCAAACCCTTTCTCTCCATTCTTTGATTTAGATCTTTATAAATACTTAATCCTCGTCCCCCTTTCATCTAAACCCCTTTTTCTATTTTTTCTCCTTTTAATATAATTCCATCATTTTATAGTTAATTTCACCCCTATAAATACTTAATCATTTTAATCATTTTAGTTTCATCCTTACTTTATCCTCATTTTTGTTTGTATTTACAATCCTTATTAGTCCCTGCCTTCAGGCTCGCAGGGACTATATGAATTGGTTTGCTGTCCTTTCTAATTATTTGGCACGCAAATTAAAACTTTTATACAAAGTTTTGATTCAAAATTAAAGTTAAAACTTTTACAAAACCAATTATACATCAAGAATCGTTTTATCAACCAATGAACTAAATCGACTTCTTATTTGGCCTTTTCCCAAGGCAGACATGTTTTCACAAGCATATATGTCCTAAGTTTTTGGTTTCAATTGTTTCAATTGAACTAATGCTATGAGGCATCTTAACATTAGTTTTAAACATTTAATGTTTTGTTTATTGTCTTTCTTTGTGATCGCTAGTCTTGGCACTCCACTGCCTCACTTCCCGCCATGATGTGCCAACCTTTATGTGCCAAATGTCCTAATTCTTCATCCAAACCGCATCTCAGTGACCTGCCTCTTGTATCCACGCCATGCACAAAACCTTACATTTACATCTGTTAAGACTACGCTCTCTACTTTGTTGAATTGTCCAAAACGTTTGCAGCCAAATTCTCAAGGAAATCTAAACAAGGAAGCAATTAGAAATCTAAATAAGGAAGCAATTAGTTTCTTTCACAGAGATCCCATGCCATAAGAAGCAGCTATCAATGAAAAATAAGCATTTAAATGCAGAGATATAATACCAGCTATCAATTGAGAAGGGAATTAAAAGCATAGATAGAATACCTGAACAAGGAGAATGCAACTCTAGCCAGTCTGAACAAGGTGTGGATTATTTGCAATTGCAAGGAAACTCCGGTGAAGGTTATCTAGTCTGAGGAATTGATGTGGATGGGCATTGCAGGAATGACACATGGACAATCTACACCACTGAGTTACAATACCACAGATCCGAGGGAATTATGTTCACCACTGATAAAGTGGAGATGCACACATCTATGAGAAAAGAGTGCAGAGCAGTCTCCAACTCTTCAACTTTGTGATTTTTTGCATCTAGCAAATGCTCAATTCTATCCACTTCTTTTGTAGGATTTCATTTCGTTGGCGAAGAGAATGTTCCGCCACCTTATGCCGCTTAATTAAATCTAGCAGTTGTTCGACTCCTTCATTCACCAGTTGCTGAAGGTTGCTCATTTTATTTTCCATTGTTGCAGTTTTGGCAAGCAAATTGTGAATCCTTTCCTTTGATTTGTTCAACTTACATTGCAAATCAATTTTTTTTGTTCTATATTTCTCTAGAACACTCACATTTTGCTCCATCTCATCTTTCAAGTGAGACAATTTCGTATTATATTCTTTCAACTGGGACTTTAAGAACATTACTTCAATGCTTAGCTCTCTATTTTTCTGATCCAGTAATCCCCTTTCATTAGCTAACGAACCAACCGTTGTTTGCAGCTCTGCAACATTGTTCTCCATATTTTCTTCTTGCTCATTGATGAACTCTTCTTGTTCATTGATGCCCACCTGGGAGGAGATTTTATTATTTTCTAACCGTGAAATTTTGTTCTGCGTGCCCAAAAGCATATTGTTGCTCAGCTTATTAAAGAAAGATACACAGAGAAGCATTTGAGTGAGCTTGCTTAAAAAAGAAGCAATTTCTTGTACTGGTGACTTGTTGATTATATCTTTAAGAACTAATTGATTAAGCTCCACTTCTTTGCCAGTGACCTCGGGGGAGATTTTATCATTTTCTAACAGTGAAATTCCGTTCTACGTGTCTTTGCTCATCTCGTTGCCCATCTTGTTACTGAAGAAAGAAATCCAATGATGGTCAAGGAAAACGAGCACTCAATAAGGGATGGTAACAATTTAAAGTTTACAAATTTCGAGGAAAGTAAAGGAGATGCCTGTTAATCAAATATTCTGCCAACAAAGCCTCCAAGATTCATGGCAATAACCCTTGCCTCCAAGCTCGATGGTTGTAACCCTTGTAGCAACCTAGCCTATCTGGCAACTATCAATCTAGTAGAACCATTTAAATGCAGAGATAGAATACTTGAACAAAGAGAATGGAACTTTGGATGAGATGCTAGTCGAAACATTTCACTACTGCAGACTCAGCTCGACTCTGAACAAAAGATAATTTTGTTGAACCCTTGGTCAGATGCTAAGAAACTGGAGTATCGGTAGTAACATGGGTAACACAGTAAATTCATAATTTTAACAGTCGCAACCTGCAAACTGATCCAGTTACATGCATGAATAGTTGTGGGCATGGGAGACAAGGAAAGATATTCTCTTACTCAAGATTTATTTTAACAAAGCCTATGCACCCAGTCCCTGTATTGCAAGTGTTATTTCAGTGAATGCAGGCGATGGAAAATCTCTTTTCTTATTCCGAGCTACCCATGATGCCTTGAAATCTTGATGATAAGTAACATACCTCGGGTCAATGGCATCGAATTCACCGGTCGCGGATAGCATATTCCTATGGATATGTTGGGTGCATAGAAAGAAAGGATGTTGGGACCAATCCATGCCCATAGGACTGATACATTATCTTCTGCATGATTACTCTGTCGATGACATACATAGCTAATAGGCGAGGAGGCCTTTGGGTTCGATAAAATCTAATATATGTCCCTTCATGTGTAAAGTACCAGTCACCTGGACTTCCAAACCGCTAAGCCCAATAATTATGGCTCGAATCCAACCACCATTGCTAGTTAAAAAACCTTTATGATTTTCTGTTGATGCTTAGTTAGATTTAGAGGAGCAATAACGTCTTGTTCAATCAATATATGCTCAGTTCTACAAGACTCCTGGAGAAAGTCCATTCCTAGGCAGAGATAGGTGAAGTTGAATGGCATCATCCATGTAAGCAGCTAGCCGAAACCTTGAGGGAATTTTCCATGGATTCAAACCTAAGCTTTGTGAAATTGGGCAACATTTTATCAGGCAAGTGCCCTCCTATTGTAGACCTTAAAAGACAAGTGCAACAATTGAACCAGAAAACTCAGCAGTACTTCAACGAAGAGGTGGTATTGGATGGCTGAGTTTTTTGGGATTTATAAACATTCGAGTAAAGAAGCATGACATTTTGTCGATATCTCAATGTGCTCAGGCACACTAGTTCCTACCTTTGCCGACAACAAAAATAAGGTTTCAATGTCTTTATCCTTCATACACGTTGCTTCTCAACTACATGCATATTCCATAATTGTCTTTTTTGTTCTGCTCATGCGGTGCATGTTTAATCACGTCATGTTACGGGTGTCTATGTGAAATATCTTTCTAAATGCCAAATTGCATTTTTTGGTTACCTTGATATAATTACTTGTCAGCAATTTCGATAAGTCATGTCTATGTGAAATATATTCTAAATGCCAAATTGCATTTTCTGGTTACCTTGATATAATTACTGGTCAGCAATTTCGATGTTACATCCAAATACCTTGATATAATTACTAGTCAGCGATTTCGATGTTACACCCAAATAATTCAACAATGTAAGATACCCATGTATAGGTCAATGCATACAACCATATGCATAAGCAAAATGTGAGAATAGAAGCCAGTTGTTTTACAGTAGACAATGCGACTAAGTAAAACTAACCATGCAATAGATGGTGAGAAATTCTTCATGAATTATTGCATAGCCAACGTTCTTAGTGTTGTGATTTTTTGTTTGTTGTTGCAAGTATTTCCTTTCCTGCCAGTGGTGCGTTGCACTGTTATTTTTTGGTATGCTGTTACAAGTCGAGAGCAAAGATTTGACTGTAGTGAAACAACTGGCTATGCTCTCGATATCAATCTATGGGCACTTGATCCATGATAGCACTCTTGGCATTATATCTCCAGTGGCTATACTGGTAGGCATATCCAAAATGGCTAGACTGACGAGATGGGAAAGGACCTCGTGGACCAAACATTTACTCATAGATAGGCGGTAGACGGGGCTCATAATGCATGTCTTTCAAACCCTCAGGCTTCCTCACTAAAAACTTGTGGATCCAAGATCAGTGGATTGATTGCTGATTTGAATTGCTATAAGTTTATTTTCATAATTGTTGTTGCATTGCCCTTTTCTGATATTGTTTTTTTGTTATTTTTTGTTTTTTCAATTAACCAGAAGTAATAAGATAATAAATTCGACATGTGTGCATTGATCCATCAACCCAATTCGACGTGTGCATGTGCCGTGATTCATCAACCCAATTCGACGTGTGCGCAATGATTCATCAACTCAAGACAATTGTCAATAGTCAATTGCTTAAAAAATTAATGACATAAACCCAAAACAAATAATTGTCAATAGTCAATTGCTTAAAAAAATCAATTGCATAAGGCAATTAAAAGCAGGGACTTGCTACCTTTAGCAACTCTCCTTGTTACATATATTAAATTTATATTTATAAAATGTTTGTATCCAATTCACTGCATTGTGTTCCGTTCTCATTCATCCCATCAATTATGTTAATATAAACTCATGTCAAACATTCTTTCATTTTAATCCTATTACTCTAAAATAAGTTTTAAATGTAATTAATTTACACCCAATTATTTAAAAACAAAGTTGCGTTTCCTTTTTTTAATGGTATTATAAACCCTTATCATCCTTATAATAATGATTTTATCTTTGTAATAATTATATCATCCTTATAATAATGATTTGATTCTTTGTAATAATTATTCTATTCAATTACCAACCAATCGTATTTATTACCTTTAAAAATACTATTTTTTACATTTTTTTTTTGTTGTTGTTGGTTCGAGTGTTCTATGATTTGTTGGGCAAACCTTTGGTCTAAGAAACCACGACTCAAGGGCATCTAAGCCGTCAAAATCACCCGAGGATCGCACTTGGCCTAGACCGCACCAACCCTTAGCATGGTTAGATTTAAATGTCGCCTCCCAGGAGCATCGAGTTTTGATTTTTGGCCGCCAAGCAAACGAAACCCCTCTCAACCGTTTGCTCTATCAAAATTTGACACATTTTCTCCTTGTTAAATTATCATCCTTTTTAAATTTACTCCTTAATTTTTAAATTTATCCTCTTTTTTAAATTTACTCCTTAATTTTTATTTTAAACAATTTTATTAAATTTATCCTCTTTTTCTAATTTACTCCTTAATTTATTATTTTTAACATTTTTATTGTATTATTCACCATCGATTTCCTCCTCTTTTAATTATTTTATTAAGCCTGTTATCCTTATAATGAATGCTATGATTTCAATATTAACTTATAATATTATTATTCAGAATCTAAGACCAATTTACCCCATAATTTATTATTATAAATCATTTTATTACATTATTCGCCATATATTTTTAAATTTATTTATATATTTCCTCAACTTTTGTTTTCCCCTTTGATTCGTGGATCCATTTTGTCTTTATTTTAAATTCTTCTTCCTCATTTCCAACAACTATTTTTTTAAATTTCCTATTTATTGAGTTTAACTTATTTCTATTTTAAGTAGCTTTAATATAATTCCTTGAAGATGGATGGGGTGTTCACTTGAAACGTTGGTTCTAAAACTACAATACGATGAAAATCCAAAAGCAATAGCACAATGTCTAACCATTGTGAAAGCATCCATACTCAAATTATATATTTGATATTTAATTTGATGCAGGTTTTTTTGGAATGTTTCCCTTGGCAATGTGAATAGATTCATGCTTTGGTATTGTGAGACTATACTTGACACGAGGAAGTACACTACAATAATAGTAAAGAGATGGGCGACATATTGCCATTGAAATGAGAAAGTATGCATTCTTTTGCTATTTTTACGTTGATGCAAAGGGATGTGATATTTATCAATGTGTAAATGTTGGATATGTAAAACAATGGAAAGATGGACCTCTTAATCCAAAGTAGGCTACATCCAATTCTGACATTGAAAGAGATGCGCATTGAAGAGGCTATGGTCTAACTAGATTATGATTATGTTTATGATGTGATTAGGGAAGATACACGACTCCTTAATGGGTTCATTATATATTACACATGTTTCTATTTGGAATCTTTGATTGAATGTTCTAACTTCCAAACTTGTACAAATGTATACATTTGATTAATATGTGTAATTTTGGTTGTAGGCGATGTATTTGTTGTCATTGCACCCCTCGACAATGAAGAGAACATGGCATATAATTTAATGCAGTGTACGTGAATTAAAAGAAGGTTGGTGTGGCCCTATCAAGATGGAGAGTTCATGTACCAAATTGACGACCTAGTTGTGATGGGCCACCTTTTTGAAAAATGAATAGACAAGGTGGTTCTATTGTTTACAGATATTTTTATGCCTAAGTATATATCTTTCCAATACAATCATTTGGTGGTGGAAGCTTGGATACATCTCATGGAAATCAAGGTGAAGATATATGAACCAAAGAGATGGAAGATGGCAAAAGCTGACGATGATCGTATTATGGAGACTTGCATTCGTATAACCCATTGGCCAAAAGAATGAACTACATGCCACTTTTGAGGTTGATTTGCTTGGCACGCTAACTTGTTTTGCATTGATCAT
The DNA here is from genome assembly GCA_001517045.1 of Pseudotsuga menziesii. Taxonomy (NCBI): domain Eukaryota; kingdom Viridiplantae; phylum Streptophyta; class Pinopsida; order Pinales; family Pinaceae; genus Pseudotsuga; species Pseudotsuga menziesii. The sequence goes on from LPNX010587819.1 coordinate 286,012, forward strand.
TGATAATGAGTTTCTAAAAAATATTGGTCATTCATTTATAGGTAACTCGTGTATGATATGACAACTTGATTTTGTATCACTGTAACAGTAATGTATCTAGGTATATCAATAGTTTCATTTATCTTAGTAATTTTGCAATAAAAAAAGCACATATAAGGACAAGGTTATTCTTACAAGCTACTTTCTATAGCCATGGCCAAAAGCCTCATACACATCTATGATAGAGGAAAAAAAACCACGTGTTAAATTCCCAAATTTTCAATGGATCCACAAAATCAATGCTTTGTGACTAGATTATGACTATTTTTTATATGTTTTATTAAGAACCAACATTCTTTTGAATGAAGTGGAAATCATCATAGGATGACCTTTTGTAATGTATATATAAATCATGTCAAAATGACTTCGTAGGAAAACTTAGGGTTCCATGTTGGAGTACATCCTAGGTACAATATAAATACAAATCCTTAAATGGTATTAATACAACATTAGGTGGAAGTTGTAAGCCTCCCAAATTGATACTTTCTAGAGTTTGACATTAATATGAAAATTTTGGAGAAATGCACACCAACGTAAAATTATGCACGTTGGGTGAGTAATTATTCAAAAAGTGATGTATATAGAATCCTTGGACCTTTTATTCTACACATGATAGTGGATGAAAATACAAAACATCCTTCCCATCCTTCCCATTTTCCTATTGGCATTTGTGATTCCTCTCTCAAATAATGAAGCTTTATATTTTTTTTCCAATCTCCTTATTAATTTAAGTGGGAGTGATTGCCATAAATGTATACAACCTTTGAGAATTATGTGTGCATCAATGTTTTGATATTAATTTGACCTACACATGAGTGCATTAGTTAAACCACTAACCAACCACAATATCAGCTATAGTGAGACCAACTTAATATACATGACCCTTCAACTTTTAGTACAACTAAAGAAGTTTTCTCGTTAGAAGACATAGATTTCGGGGTTAAGCGCTTGGAAAATGGAAAAGCCAAAGACATTGAAGGATACCAAGCATAAATCTTAAAAATTGGAGGGCATGTCCTCATCCCGCACATCCACAAACTATTTAATATAGCGATCAAGCAAGGGTTTCTACACCTTGGACTCAAAGCCTCATTATTCCTATTTTCAGAAGTGGTGATAAAAATGACCCCTCTAATTATCAGACTATTATGATTATCCCTCTTTTAGCTAAGTTATATGGTATTATCTTAGAAAAAAGATCAATGAATGGATAGAAATGGAAGGTAAGTAGGCTAAAGCCAAGTAGGTTTTAGAAGGAATCATTCAACCACGAACCGCCTCATTACACTTAGGCTTATTACAGAGGAATGTCGTAATAATAAATCTGAACTATTTTGTTGCTTTGTGGATTTTAGAAAATCTTTTGATACAGTGCCTAGAAATAACCTGCGGAATAGGCTAGAGGAGCTTAAGGTTCCTTTTGGGTTAAGAGTTTTCGTGATAATCTTATACGAAAAGGTCATTACCAAGTTTAAGAATAATGAGGGGTGGACAACATATATAAATTGTAATGTTGTAGTTAAACAAGGTTGCCCCCTCTCCCCTACCCTTTTTGGCATTTACATTGATAAGCTAGAAAAGTGTTTACAAGAAGTAGGTTGCGCCGGTACAATCTTAGCTGGGATAGTTATCATCCTCCTAGTTTATGCTGGTGATATTGTTCTTATGGCAAGGTGTCCTTCTGATCTCGATAAGCAATTAAGAAATCTTAAAGATTTTTTCTCTAACATGGGTTTGATTGTTAACATTGACAAGACAAAAACCATGATTATAAAATCTAATAAAGACACCTATGCAAATTTAGAGGAAGTGGCTTCTTAGAAGTATCTCGGAATTGATATTCATCACAAGTTCAATTGGAACTATAGCATTGAGAAAATGATTAATGGAGGGTGGAAACCTTATTTTGGTCTTGAAAATAACTGTAAATCAATCAATATGGTCAGGTGGGATAAAAATAACCTCTTTGAAACTCTTGTCATCCTTGTTATCTTGTATGGTTGTGAAGTATGTGGGTGCAACATTTCTAGAGAATCTTGGAGGAAGATTGAGCAAATATAGAAGCGGTTTATAACTTATAACCTCAAGATTAAAAGAAATACACATTATCATATTCTCATGATAGAAGTGGGTCTTTCCCCCATGATCGAGAGCATGGCTATGCCTAGGTACCTAATGTACACACATAAGATAAACAACATGGGAAACGAGAGACTTCCTAAAATTGCTTTAAACCCAAGTCAAAACCAACTACGCCTCAAGCGGGGTTGGTGTAAAGATACCATGGCTTGGTTAAGCCATCGGGGCATTAATGAAAACAACATTTTGTAGAATATTGATAGTGTCAAATATATTATTACTTTTAAGTTTAAAAAGAAATTTTGGTGTGAGGAAAATTTAGCGGTTAAGAGAAAATTAAGATACTATAACGAGGTAATTAATCCTAATTTGGAAGATCAGAAGTATCTCTCGATAATAAATAGGTCACAGAAGAAAATTAATATAGCTAAGATTAGAACAAACTCTCATGAACTCCATAACGAAACAAGGCGTTGGTCTATTCCTAAAACTCCATGGGCGGAAAGGGTTAGCCATTTGTGTGAGTCTATGAGCGATGATGATGAAAATCACTTTCTCTTAGAGTTCCTTGCTTACACCCACATTAGATCTGATTTTCATTGTATTTGCTACAATACAAACCTTTATAGCCTCCTAACTTGCCAAAACTATGGTGAGCTTGGAAAGCTTCTTCGCAAGATTTTTGAGCATAGGAACAAGAATTTAAAGTAAACGAAGTATTGTCCTTCTTAAAGTATAATAGACCAAAGTTGGTCTCAGTGGACGTTAATCATAATCATCATCATCATCACTTGCACTAGGCCCTTGGCCATGGCATGCTATACTATCAAAAAGGGTGTGCAGTTCACTGAACTGCAAATGTTAAAATTTAGATGTCTGTAAGTTAGTTAGATTTTAGCACAAGATTTATAAAATGACATTTTTCTAAATTTTAAGTGGATGGATCAGCTCACTTGGCTCAAGTATATGATGAATTGTACCATCTCTATATATACAATATCTCTTAGGACCATCAATGGTCCCTCATCAAGGCCTCATTGATTTGATGCACCTTGGTCACGTGTCTAAATGACTACAACATTAACACTTCCCTGTAGATGTGCCTATGTATGGTGAGTACATTACATGTAATCAATTAGATTAGTAAATGCACATTATAAATTGATTATTAACTTAGATTCTGTTGAATTGAATCATACATTAGAGTACCTCATTTAGTGGGCATGGCTAGTTGGAACTAGAGGGAGATTGTGTCTCTTGCATGGAGGCATGCTGACTTGTAGGTGGAGGATCATGGGAAATACCCTTACCTCTACCATATACAATTTGAACGAGGGATATGAAGAAAATTAGGATAAAATAATTCCAACTATACACATATGTAGTTAAAATTTAGGATGAGAGTTAGCATATATCATAGAGACATCAGTGGATGGAATGCCTAGACGACCAATCAACAACTCAGTGACATTAAGCTCATCCATAAATGTGGTCTACTACATGGAGTAATAAAATGAAACAAAGTATTACTTAATTGATTCATTTTGATACATGTATTAAGATAATCAATTAATGGTGTATAATGATAAAACTTAAGTATACATAATTGTACAAAGTATACCTTCTCTGTCGACTATGGTCTGCATTTCTCAAATAACCAAAAGTATGCATCTCGGGCTATCCTAGCATACTACAATAAAGTGTCCTAGTTAATCATCTCGAGTATAACATAGTCCACCCACTGTAGCTCAGGATCTATAGGTCCAAGAGGTGGTCTAGATCTCTCCCCATATACAACAAATATAACATTATTTAATGCAGTATGCATGGTTCCTGACATCATATCCCTCATATCTACTCTGAGAAGCAATGTCTTGATGACGTCCTCCTACCTGACAATACTCCATCTAGTGATGGGTATCAACCTTAGAGGAGATAGTACAATTACAAGGTCTCTAGGATCCCCATGATGATCCTAGCTACGTCCACTACTGACACTATATAAAGCTAAATGTGTGATCGTGTAGTTGGGATGCATGTCTAAAACTAACTATGCATATATCCACTTTGGAAAATAAAATGAGACTTGGTCATGGTGGGGGAATATGCACCTATGCTCCAATAAATATGTCATATATATAAAGCGTTGCAACCTCAAGCTTAAACTACGAGTCTAAGTAGTTGTCCACTCACGCAACTAAAAGGGATATCAAATAGTGTACCCCTCACATACTTACCTTTCCTCACAACTTTGACTATGACCCGTTTATATAGATCCAATACTTGGGCCCTCCTCCTCATGCATGCAGTATGCCAAATGTCATTAACTGGTCCCGCTCTCCAATAGAGGGACAACAACTCATCGAAAAACTCTAACATCATCCACATCGGTTGTATAGTGGAATGATAATGTAAAATGAAATTGATTTGGGTGTGCATCCAATTGCGTTGAAATGTGATATCGTCGATGGTGATCCGTGTGATCTCATCCTCCCATGGAGCAAATGGTGGATTCATAGGACCAAGTCCAGTGTGGGTACTTACATGTTAGATAATAAAAAATATTAGTCAATATGTGTTTGCAGGTGAATTCAAGCATTCTAAATGAGAGATACTGATAATTGAAAAATAAATAAATATGCATTTAATGCACCTATGTTGTGAAGCACCTCCTCCCTATGCTTTGGACAGGTATGGATACTCTGAAACTTAAGGGAAACATTGGAAATCCTGCTACCATTACCAGAACACTAGATGGTGGTGTCACCTCGCACCTAGAAGCAAGGGTGCCTATGAAAGTAGGAACAAACATTAATAATTACACATACAATAATTTACTTATATCTAACTCAATAAAAACAAAATTATATGTACAACACATACGACTCCTCTCGCGATCTCTGTGGGGTGCATTGGCATGGGACCATCCAGAGCTATGCCTCTCGTAGAGTGAAGAACCTCACTCTGGAGAAGGATATGCATCAAATAATGAAGAGAAATCAGATAGAGTGATATATTTAAATATTTTCAAGTTATTTATGAATATGCCAAATGCACAAGTTTAGTGTATATCATATATCTCTTAGGAATTAAAAGTTTGGATAAATTTGGAAGAAGAAACTAATAAGAGCTCTAGTAAGTGTAATAAAATATTACACTCTAATGATTTAGTATGTTGAACATAGGGAGGATTAGCCCACTCCCTCAAATGCATTGTACATGGAATATTTGACCCACAAGTGCAATATCAACACCATTATGAGGTTTTGTACACCACATATGGTACTTAAGGCCTTGGTCATGGTTGATGATGAGAGGCAACATCTCAAGGCACAAGTGATGCTGTTATGACTCCTGGGACATGTGTAGGATGTCAAATTACCACACATGCCTTACGTGAATTCACGAAGATGGGTATCGGTTTTTGGCCAAAATTGATGATAAAAATTTAGTATTTTACTCATTAATAAAATCAAATCCCTAAAACTCATCTATGCCTTGTGAATTTTGACATGTGATAAAAACAAATTGTAGGGAATTATATTGTACTTCTGATGATATTTAAAAAAAAATACTAATATCATTTAATGTGCCAAAATTGTCTTTAATGAAACGTTTGGCTTGGGTGCAAGTAAAATAATTTAATGATACATACATACATACATATATGGTCTACAATGCACTAGGGCATACATTTTTTTCAATTATTTTAGAAATTTATATATATTTTTATTAATTTTCATTAATTAGTATTAATTATTATACTAAATATTAAAATCATATTTGTGTGCACAAAAGCTTTTTTTTATTGCTTATATAAATTGAAAACCCAAAAATACTCTTTCGAAGAGGACATATCGATGTGGGGTGTATATATTAAAAAAAAAAATAGTTGTTGACTTGCTATGTTTTTTATTTTTCTTTGAGCTCTTTTGAAGTTGTGGCCAGAGTTTTTAATTGTAAGTTTTAAAAGAAAATTAAAAAAATATCATGTACAAACTAAAAAACGTGTAAATTATAGTGAAAACAAATGCCTCAGGTCCTAAACTGTGCTTTTAGGGTTCATTATCCATGCACATGGTTTTTAAAGGAAATGTTTGGATGATTAATGTAATATTGACATCATTATGAGGTTTTAAGCACCATAGATGGGTCTTAGGGCCCTATAAACTGCTTAAGGTGGAACACCAACATCTTAAGTCCCTAAAATATGATTTTACGGTTCATAAAACATGCACTGGGTCCCAAAAAACCACACATACCCTATATATGGAATATTTTCCCCACAAGTGTAATATCAATGCCAATACAATGTTTTCCCCATAATTTATGGGTCTTAGGGCCCTTTCCATGGTTTGAGGAACACCAACATCTTAAATTCTAAAATATGCTTTTATGGCTCATGGGACACACATAGGGTCTTAAACCACCACATTTATCTATAAATGGGATCATTGGATAATAATGAAATATAGACACCATTATGAGGTTTTATACACTAGAAATGGTTTGAGGACCCTATGCACGGTTCGAGCAGGAACACTAGTGTCTTGGGGTCTAAAAGACGCTTTTAGGGCTCATGGGCCATGCACATGGTTCCAAGTCAACACATGTGTCTTGTAAAGAGAATATTTGGTCCATGATTACAATATGTGTTCCAACAAGGTTTTACACATGACAAATAAGTCTTGAATTTCTAACAATGATCTAAGGATGAAAATGAACATTTTAGGCTCTTAAAGATGGATTTAGGGCACAAGAGCCATGAACGGGGTATCAAACCAGTAAATAATTCCTCCAAATCTATTATTTGTCACATGGGTGTAATATGGTCATTGCTATAAGGTTTTTTACACCACATTTGGGTCTGTGCAACTTGTCCATGATTTGAGGATGAAAAAAAGCATCTTAATATAACCTAAAATATTATTTTAAGGGTCATGTGCCATGAATACAATCTCAATCACCACACAACCTCTATAAAGGAAATATTTAGATGATGCATGTAATATGGACACCATTATGATATTTATCATGTAAGGGATGGGCCTTAGGGCCATAACCACAATCTAAGGATGAAAATGAATGTCATGGGGCCTAAAATAAGATTTTAGGCTCATGAGCCATACATAAGGTTTAAAAACATAACACAAGCCTTATATAAGGACTTTTTGGCACATGAGTCTAATATTAACACCATTATAATGTTTTTTTGACCACAAATGGGTATTCGGGACATGGATGTGGTTTGAGGTGAACATTAGCATTTAAGGTCCTAAAAGATGATTTTAGGGCCCATGGGAAATGCATAGATTCCCAAACAACCATAGATAACCTATAAAGGGAGTATTTGGCCCACATGTGTATATCGATGCCATGATAAGGTTTCCTGCATCATGGATGAGTTCCAAGGCCCTAACCATGTTCTAAAGATGAAAATCAATTTATTTGGCCTAGCATATACTAGGGATCATGGGCCATGAGCATGGTCCCAAACCACCATATATGCCCTATAAAGAACATGATTAACCTATGAGTGTAATATGGGCGTCATTACAAAGTTTTATGAACCATAGATTGTTCTTTATGTTATTACTATGGTTCAAGGAGGAAACCAACATATTAGGGATTAAAGTATGCTTTTGGGGTTATTGGGACATGCATAGGTCCAAGACCATCATGCATGCCTTACACAGGGAGACTTTGTTCTACAATATGAACAAATTGAAGGGCTACATTTTTCCATTAGGCTAATTTTCAATAATATTTTTCCAAAAAAAAAGATGCACCAATTTCCTTTTTTGTTCAAAAAAGATTCACTTAAATTCTATGGGATAAATTTATTTTACAACAAAAAATGGGAAAATTTTCTAGAAGCTATATAAAATCCTTGTGAATTTAAATAGTTGAACAAAAATAAGCCAAATATTTTCTAGTTGGAATTTTTAAGAATTATTAAGACTCACCAAGGTTTTTACACTTTAAAAAGTATGGAACATAAAAAGTTTTCCTGGTCTACAAGTGTAACATAATTTCCATTATAGGGTTTGTGCACCACAAATATGGTTTGGGACCTTAACTATGGATCCAGGAGAATATTAGTGTCTTAGGCCACAAAAGAAACTTTTAGGGCTCGTGGGCCATGCACATGGTCCCAAAACACAACACATGCTCTATGAAGATATTATTTAGACCATGGCTGTAATATGGGCACCATTACGAGTTTTGTGCACTATAGATGGGTTTCTAATCCTTAACCATGGTCTAAGGATAAATATATATTCAGGGATAAATATGTTTTTAAGGCTCATGGGGCATGCATAGGGTCGTAAATCACCACACATGCTTTGTAAAACGAATTTTGGATCATGGGATTAATATGGGCACCATTACTAGGTTTTGCACACCATAGATGATCCTAGGGCCCTAAGCAATGTTCTAGGATGAAAATGAATTCCTTAGGGTCCAAAACATGATTCAGAAGTGTTAATCATTATGGGGTCCCAAACCACCACATGTCCTATAGAAGGAATATTTTTCCCATAAGTATAAATATGTGCCATTATGAGTTGTTGTGCACCATAGATTGACCTTGGGTCATTGCATGTGGTTCGAGGAGAAACACCAGTCCATATTAGGGATTAAAATATGATTTAGAGCTCATGGACCATGCATGAGGTATTAAACCATTACACATGCCTTGTACAAGGAAACTTTGTCTCATGAGTGTAATATTAGTGACATTGTTTTCCATCATTTCCAGATTCGTTATGTTAAGAAGAGAGTTATCAACGTTTCAGACCTATGATACACAGTCTATCATCAAGATCAAAGATAAAGAGATATAGAGTTAAAAAGAATGTATTTTACGAAGAAGGTTGCCAAAGCTCTAAATTTATATAATAATAACATTAAGGTAGTAATAATATATTCAAAAGATAAAACTGACTTAAGAAAAAAATAAAAAATTAAATATAAAATAAAAAAAACTTTATAAAAAACTAAATATAATATAATAAATATAAATAGATAAAAAAAACAAAACAAAAAATTATTAAAATAATATAGAATTATATATGATGATTATATAAGAGAAATAAACCAATACAAATAAATAAAAATATAATTATACACCAACAAAACCCTAACTAAATAAATATATAAACATATACCTCAAAAAAACCAAAACTAAATAAAAATATAATTATACACATAAGAAAAATCACAGTTAAAACAAAGAAGCCCACACATCATAAAAACAAAAGGGAACACAATAAATTTAGAAATATAACAACAAAGAAACGGAGGGGAACAAGGAGGACCAAAGAGGGAAAACAAAAAGAAGGGAGAAAAAAGGAAGTTAATAAAAGAAATAAATAACTAATTAATAATAAAATTATTAAATAAAATAAAAAAGAAGAAAATTAATAATAAAATTATTAAATAAATAAAATAAAAAAGAAGAAAATTAATAATAGAAAAATGAAAAAATAGAAAAGGAGAAAAGATCAAGGTAGAAAAAGAATAAAGAGAAAAGGAGGCAAAGATATTGGTAATAAGGGAGAAAGGTCTATTTTTGAAGGAGGGGAAGCCATCATTTGCTGAGCTTAAGACCGTCATCTTTATTTAGGCAATTTTTTTTTAACAATTTCCATGCCCTCCTTGACACGTCTTTTGGTCAAGTGCTCCTCGCTAGCCAAGATCTTAGCATCATCAATACATTTATGATGCTTAGTTTTGCTAGAACGCTCTACAAGGGTTGAATAAATTTCTTGATTGTGGATGATTTCCGCTTTATGTTCCTTGATTTGAACTTGAAAATATCCCTACTCTCACCAATGTACTTAAAGTTGCATGAACAAATGATCCTGTAAACACCTTTTTGTAACATAGGATCCACAAGGGCCTTCACGGATTTAAGAGGGATTTTAATGGTTGACAACCCTCTTCTTAACATAGTGAATATGGAAATGATGGAAAACAAACGATCACACTGTGAAAGCCTAAAAGATCAAATTAGTGACATTAAAAGGATTTTTACAGCACAAGTGTGTCTAGGGTCACTTATCACTATCCGAGGAGGAATGCAATTTGTGAGGCCCTAAAATATCATTTTAGTGCTCATGGACCATGCATAAGGTTCTAAGCCACCACATAGGGTCAATAAAGGAATCTTTGTGCCACTAGTGTAATATGGATGCCATTATAAGGTTTTGTGCACCACATATGGGTTTTAGATCATTTTCCATAGTTTGATAATACGATCAAATGCCTTAGTGCCTAAAATATGCTTTTAGGGATCATGGCCATGCATAGGATCTCAAATAGTCACAAATACTTTGTAAAAGGAGTCTTTGTTCAATGAGTGTAATATGGGCACCATTACAAGGTTTTGCACACCATATATGAGTCTAGTGGCCTTGGCCAAGGTTTGAGCGTAGAAGACGATTTTAGGGTTCATGGATCACGCACATGGTCATACACCACCACACATAATCTATAAATGGAATCTTTGGCTTATAAGTATAATATGGGTACCATTATAAAGTTTTCATACCATAAATGATTATCATGGTTCAAGAATGGAAAGTTAGGTCATAAACTATAATAGATTCTTCAATGTCATTAATGGTCCATGCATAGTGCCTTAAATTACGTCACATGTCCTATAAATAAAATATTTGGCCTACAAGTGGAATGTGGGTGTTATTATGATGTTTCACTCATCAAGAAGGGAACTTAAGGCTTTAAACATGGTTTGGGGACTACAACTAAGGTATTAAGGAATAAATGTAGTTTCTATGGTTGATGGGTCACCAACAAGATATTGAACCGCCACAAAAAAACCATATACAAGCAATGTTTGTCCTATGAGTGTTATATATATGTAGTTTTAAGTATTGTGCACTTGAATGGATCTTAGGATTCACCCATTTTTCATGTATGGAAAATGATGTCTTTGGTCACAAATGATGCTCTTAAGCTATTGAGTGATGCACAATGCCCTACCAACAATATAATAATAGTTAATATATTAACATATATGTTAATATAGTGATGCATATAAATTAACATACATGTTAAAGGGAGTTTGTTTGGAAATTCATAAATGTTAATATATATTAACATATATGTTAAGGAAGTTTATTTGGAAATTCATAACGTTATATATTAAATTCCTTTTGGGTGGAAAATATATGAAAGTAAAGGAATTCATTTGGTTAAATGATAGTTTATTATAAGGTATAATAATTTATAAGTGTATAAAGTGTTTAGGGTTATAAGTGTTGTTCAAGGTTTATTTGGTTCACTTTATGTTTGATTTACATAATTTATGTATGACAATTTTTTGAAAAAAACCCGACATCCTTTATATTGTTCGTTTTATTTTTAATTCTCTATGTTATCGTTTATTTTTCAATCTTCCATTGTCAAATGACTAAAAAAATGACATTATTTCTACTTGTCCATACTCACTTCAAAATAAAACTGGTACCATAAAGGATGTGGTTTAGGGTTTAGGGTTCATGAAATTGAAAATAAATTAAATTTAACTAATTTTTTAATTTTTATTTTAGATTATCGTGCAATTTATTAAAAAAATGGTTGTGTTTTATTTTCAATTGTTTGGTATTGGATTTTTTTAATCCTCCATGCATTCTTAGAGGGTTGGAAAAAATCTCGGAGCACTTTTGCTTGTAAAGACACATTTTAAAATAAAAGCGGCTATAAAAAATTAATTAAAAAGTTAATTAGAAACAATTAAAAAATTAAAATTTTAGGTTTAAATCAATGACTTGCCTCTTTGTTGGGATGCCATTTGTTGTCGTGGGTGGGTTGTCATTGGCTGGTTGGTTGCGGTAGCTGGTTTGTTGGTGGTGGTTGCGAAGGTCGCTTTCCAAGTCTTGGGAAAAGGTTGAAATGAATCCATGGCCCTCACAAATTGTGTGTTATATATATATTTTTATGTTAACAAATCCTCGATCGAGCTATTAGCCTTTCATGGGACAACCAAAATGTCTTCTTTGTTATTGTGGGTGGGTTTCCATTGGTTGGTTGGTTGCGGTAATCGGTTCGTTGGTGGTGGTCGCCATAGTCGTTTTCTAGGTCTTGGACAAGGGTTGAAATGAACACATTGTTCATGGCCCAATAGATTGTGTGTTTTATGTATATTTTTTGTTAACAAATCCTTGATCGAACTATTACCTCTTCATAGAAACACCCAAAATGTTGTTTTATATTTGTTTATGTTAACAGATCCTTGATAAACTATTTGGAAATTGCCTTGAACTAGTAATTGTCGGAGTTTAAACCCTCACCATCCTCTCCCTTATGGTCGAGCCCTCCTCTCGTTGGACGTTAATTCCCCATCCCGATAGCATGGAGTGAATGTCTTTTCCTTGTAGCACCTGTGTCATAGCATCAATAGAGAATCTGTTAAAGGTTGGGCCACAGCTATTCATGGATGGATCTCCTTTAGTACCATAATCCATTCATCTTTGAGATGTTTCGATTTAGGGGTAAATTTCAGGTTCGACGAAAGGTCTAAAAAGCTAAACAAAAAGAATAGAAGAAATAAATAAAGCTAAACAAAAAGAAGAAGAAAAAAATGAATGAAACTCAAAGGTCCAAGGAAAAAGGACTCAACTATTACCCCTTCATAAAAACATCCAAAATGCCTTCTTTATTATGAATACAAAGTTAAATTCACTATTTATATAGATATAAAGTAGTATGTCATATTTACTATCACAAATGGTTAGTACTAAATCAAAAGAACCAAATTAAATTTATATAAAAATTAATATCTAAATAAGTTTAGAATTTTCATTTTCTTTTATAATTAGGTGTTTGACCAAATTACTCTTTTACCTGAAACACACCACGTGTAAAACTAAAAGCATACAGTAGGAATAGAAATCCCCTCTTTATTGAGAGATATGATATGACACATTAACAAGTAAAAGGGATATGACAAGAATAGAAATATACCCATTTGCAAACTACCAACAAATTATTTCATATCAAGATACACCCATAATCTTAATGATAACTTGATGCAGAACATCTGCTTTGTTTCCGTAATATGTAAATTTCACTGTGGTGATATGTATATCCCAATAAAGTTGATTTAATAGCTGTTAACTTATTTTTTTTAAATGTAAATTAAAAGGGATATTTTTAATGAAATAATCAATATAAATAAAAACAATTTTTTAATGCGATGACAGCTAAACAGCAAGCCTTTCGATCTGCTTTAGTTGATTTAATAGCTGTTAACTTATTTTATTTTAAATGTAAATAAAAAAGATTCTTTAATAAAATGATCAATGTAAACAAAGACAATTCCGACGACAGCTGAACAACAGACCTTTCGATCTGCTTTATATCTAGCGAATTGCTAATTAATTTTGGCCATCGAGGAATACCAAACCTGTTCGTACGTGAAACCTGTCGTTGAAATATTGGACTCGTACCTTCAAATGGCTGACAATATCTAACCACTGATTCTCCCTAGCAAACTGACAAACTCGGGCCCTGTAGCCGCCTATTCCTACCTCAAAGAACCCAAGGTCCCTAAATGATCCAGAAAAATACTAAATTCAATAGGGAGCCATGGCGTCCAAGGGATTCATCAGCACAACAGGATCACGAAACGGCAAGAATCATATGAATCACGGCACCAGATCGAAACCCACTGCCTTCCACAAGAAACTCCTATGGTTCTTCATTCCAGCAATCTCCTTCCTTTTTCTTCTATACTCCCTTGCTATCTGCGGATGCCTACCAGAAAAGCTAAATAACATTGAAGCGATCAGGGGAACAGATTGCGAACAATGGTCGGGCGATCTGCGAAATCTGAAAGGCTCATGGAACAGGCTGCGTTACGGCGCTGTGAAGCCGCAGGAGAAGCTGAGGCTGGCTCTGTTCGTAAAGAAATGGCCTGTGGGAAGCGAACCCGGGGGGATGGAGCGCCACGCATTGACGCTGCACAGGGCGTTGGCAGCCCGGGGTCACGAGACAAATGTTTACAGTGCGCCTGCCGATGGAATTAGTGAAAAACCCCTAGAGCCGGAGGTGCCCGGGCTGAGAATTCATCTGGTGAAAAGCTCCACTGGCAACTTCGATTTCCGCAGGGCCTGGAAGATGTTCGTAGCGCACAACGCGACTCAACCCTTCGACGCCGTGCACTCCGAGAGCGTGGGGCTGGGTCATTGGGAAGCAGAGGGAATAAGCAACGTAGCGGCATCGTGGCATGGAATTCAGTACGAGGCGCTGCATTCGGACATATTCCACGACCTCGCCAGGACCCCGAGTGAGCCACGGTCCGAACAGTTTCGAGCTCGGGTGAGCGGGCTGGCGCTTGGGTTGAGAGACGAGATACTCTTTTTCCGCAAATACGAGCACCACGTGGCTACGAGTGATTACACAGGCGAGGTCCTGCGTAGCGTCTATCAGTTGCCTCCTCGGAACGTGCACGTTATTCTGAACGGCGTGGACGGGGCGATGTTCAGGCCGGAGCCCGCCATCGGAGCCCAGTTCAGAGCCAAAATCGGTGTCCCTCTCAATGCGAGCGTGGTCATGGGGGTGGCGGGAAGGCTTGTGAAGGACAAGGGGCACCCGATTCTGTTCGAAGCCTTTGTGAAGATTTCGAAGAAGTACCAAGGGGTTTATCTCGTGGTTGCAGGGAGCGGGCCATGGGAGCAACGCTACAGGGAATTGGAGCCCCGAGTGAAGGTGCTGGGATCTTTGGACACATGGCAGCTGGTTGCCTTTTATAACTCGTTGGACATATTTCTGAATCCGACGATGCGTTTTCAGGGCCTGGATCAGACTAACCTGGAGGCTATCATGTGCGGGAAGCCGTTGCTAGCCACGAACTTGCCGAGCATCAGAGGGAGCATTCTTGTTAGGGAGGAGTTCGGTTATACGTTTTCTCCAAGCGTGGCTTCGCTGATCGGGGCTCTCGAGCGGGCAATAGAGGATGGCAGAGAGGAGATGAAGAGAAAAGGTGAAGCCTGCAGGTCATATGGATCAGCGATTTTCACTGCTAACAAGATGGCCTTGGCCTATGAGCGTCTCTTCCTTTGCATAAAAAATCAAACATATTGTCACTACCCTTTTCCTGGTGACTGTGTGTTGTAGATATAGTCGCCCGATGGAAAAGGATACTCGCGTATTTGACTTGTTTAAGGTGTGAGGGGTATGGAATATACATCTTTCTTTTTTAATATAGCATGAAAGTATTTGTTTATGGAATAAACAAGGTGTTTTTTAATAAAAAATGATTTTATTATTATAAATTTATAAATTGTTAATAATGTGGACAAAACATTGATATAAATAAAGATAATGTTTTTTATCATAAATTTGTCAATTTATTATAATATTTAAACTTTCATTTCCGAAATCTATTTTACTTTTAAATTCATTGCATAAAAGCATGCAAAAATAACAAACCATCTTTACATTGGTTATTTCTATTAAGTATAATCTATTTTACTTTTAAATTCATTGCATAAAAGCATGCAAAATCAACAAACCATCTTTACATTGGTTATTTCTATTAATTTCCTTATAGCAGAATGTCACGGGATGGTTCTTTTTGATGATATTGATGATAAATATTAATAGAGAACTTGGTTATTTTTATTAATTTTTTTTATAGCACTAATGTCATGGGATGGTTGTTTTGGTGATATTGATGATAAATATTAATATTTATTGAGATTTATTTGGTTTGTTTGATCTTAAGAAAAAAAGTAATTATTTGAATTGTTGTAAAATTGTATTTTTATGATAAAAAATCATAAAAATAAAGTTTTTAGTTCACCATAGTTTTGAAAAGTTAAAAGATTACAGAAGTTAGAATTGTTACAAAGATTAAGAAATGATGATCGAACGTGGGTGTTGACAAAGCACTCTAAAGCACTCTAAAAGAAAATGACATTTGTCTTCAACACTCATAGACTCTGACAAATCATTTCCACCTATGGTTTTTACCCTATTTTGCTATGAAGCTCATGGGAGTTTCTTCTTATCTTAACTATATTAATTTTCTTCTTCAAACTAGTTAAGACAAATAGATACTTTTGATCTTCTAAATTAAGGTTAATGACCTCCTCCTAATATATTAATTGCCATTTAACCTCTAAATCATTTTCGTTCCACATTTTCTCTTAAAACTTAGATGCCATATTATTCATGTTGTTGATATTGTTAGCCAGTTTTTCTACACAGTCTGAATGTTGCCATATGCCAAACTTTGAATGTTTCACTCATAGGCAAAGCCACAGCAGGATGAATCAAAGGAAGTCACAACAGTAATGAAGCAAATGTTAATGTTACAGCCACAGATGAGAACAATGTCACAGCTCTAAATGTTGCACAGAATACCTGCATACTGAAAATGATGATTAATCAGTTCACTACAACAGAGGATTATTAGACATTCAAATAAATGAAACAGAAGGATGAAAATGATCAAGCGTTACATCTATACAGCAATTCACATATATAAAACAGAGTTTTAAATGAATAATTTGATCACACTATACAGAATGGGCAGGATCTGAAACAAAGTGGCCAGAAAGATAGCGATTTTTCATCCGCAACGGCGGAAGCCCACAACACAAGGATCGGCGACAATCGGCAAACAAAACATTGGAAGTTGGAAGGACATCCCCTTCCGCAACGTCGGAGCGAAAAGTGGAACGGGAGCCGAAACATCGGAGCTTCAAAACATCGGAAGTCGGAGCGGAACGGGAGTCGCAACGGCGGAGGTATAAAAGCTTTCGGGAGCCGCAACGGCGGAAGACGGAAAGACCACGGGCTCCGCGGTAGGTCTATCGGCGTCGAAAACGTTATGAGTCAGATGGTTAGCCATTATGGAGCCGCAATGGCGGAGATTGAAAGAACAAAATGTTCCGACACAAAACCAAATATTCAGCCGACTAAGGCAAATGCATCGGAAAAGAATATCGAGACTGAAGCCGATTATTTTTCCGCAACAGCGGGAGGATAAGCAAATAAACCTCCGATTTAAACATTTAAAACCCCAGCGTGGCATGGCATTGGCAAGAAGTGGCGTGGCATGGCCTTGCAGAGTAGAGAATGACTATTCGTGGAATGCAGAGAGTTAGGCAAACTGGGCATTCGAAGGACTTAAAGTTTTTGTCAGTTAGAGACTTTTGAGAATCTATGATATTCATGGAATGTGAATCGTTTTGTACAGATAAGCATTTGAGACCGATTAACTGTTTCTCATTTGCAATTAGATGGAAAATGAAGAGTCCGTAACCGTTTCTGTAATGAACGGAGAGAATGGGAATTGACTGGAATATGTATATATATATTGTAGCAAGCATATGAGATAGAGCGCGCTGTTCAGTAAGGTAATTTCGAATATAAGAGATTGAGCACATTGCAGAAAAGGATTGAAGAGTTGGATACGATGATAGTTGCAGAGTATGAAGAGTCCGGATGAGAAAGAATATAAGAATGATACAGTGACAGTCTCGGTGAGTTCTGTATGTGCTTAGTCTTGATGATAAACAGAGAAAAATGTACAGAGATAGAATTATAACATCTGTTGTGAATATCTGCAATACTGTCTAATTCAGAATCGTAATGTAAATGCTGATTTATAAAGCCTAGTCATAGACAGTGAGGGGTTGTAAGGGTTTGATTCATTCTGTAATTCACAAGAGTTCTCTGAGGTGTTGTAGAATCCTTCTGGTTGTTGCCAGAAAATAGAAACAAGTTGGTGCTTGTATAATTGGAAGTTGGAGCTTCCAGAGGTAGTAGCCTCGTCTGGGTTGAAGCTCAGGCAAAATAAAAGAATGCAAAGAGGAGTTGGAACTTACTTTTCATTCTTAAGAAGAAGAGTATTTACTGTTTCTTCATGAAAACATTGTGTCTTGTGTTCGTTGATGTGATTGAATTTTGACTGTTATATAATTTGCTGCTATATGTTGAATGGTTTAAACATATGTCCATAATAAATCTGAAACATCCTTTAAAAAGATGCACTTTGGTATATAACTGATTCACGCCCCCCTCTCAGTTACTTTAATCCGTCCAACAGATATTGTGTGAAGTGACATTTTCGTGAATCCCCCATTACTTTAACCAAGCCATGTCATCTTTATACCATCACCTTTTAAGTCATAGTTGGTTTTTACTAGAACTTAAAGCAAGTTTAGGGAGTCTATGGTCTTCCATGTTATTTATCTTATTTTTGTACATCAGCTACCTAGTCAAACTAATGTTTTCGATGGGGGGAAGACCTACTTCTATAAGGAGAATATGATAGGGAGTATTACTTTTAATTTTTAGGTTATATGTGATAAACCATTTTTGAATTAGCCTTGAGGGGTAGCTCAGTGGGTTGGATCCCAAGTCCAAAAACCATTGATATTGAGGTCAGAGGTTCAACTCTCACGAATCCAAATCTTTGGGTTCTTCGAGGTTAGGATCTCAAAACTTGAGTTGTTAACACCAAAAAATGTCACCTAGCTCTCCATGGTCTAAACCATAATTATACATCATATTCCCACCATTATTTCTTCCATTTTGACCTTCACAACTAAAAATCCACTAAATATGGTCCAAAACATTATTATTCATTCCCCATAAATGAATGGAAGTTGAACATTTATTGTGATTTATCTCCACTCTCTCCAAAAAAGGCCAAAAAATCCCTAAAAACGAGAATGGGTCAAAAACCATAAATAAATACCATGGACAATAAAATACCATGGGTCAAAAGACCTTGGACCATCCTATAAATACATTATGAAGGTCTCCCCCAAAACACTTTTAGTCACATTTTTTTGCCATTCCAAAAACAATTCTTGACATTTTTCAATCCTTTCATTTCTTGAACTTTTCAGTCACTTTCCATTGTTCCTCCATTTTAGCTATACCATTTCCACGGTGTACGTTGAGTTCACTCCGTTTTAGCTATACCATTCCCATGGTGTATGTTGAGTTCACTCTGTATCCATTTGGGTCCATTCCCTCATTTGACAACCATTTGTGGAAGAGACTGGAGACACAAACCGTGGAGCTACGGGACTATTTCCTCGGACGACTACGGTGGCCCACATTACAGAAAAAGTTATGAATATTTTTATGTTTGTTAGTTAGTAAAATATACAGTGTAAAAATATAAAAATATTGTTATTACTATTCTTTTTTCTCGTTTCCATTGTTGAACTCTATCCTATGATATGGACGATCTAGGGTAGGTGTTTTTGCATGTAGTAGGGGAGAAATTCATACTACACTTTTGGCGACTCCACTCAGTCGATCCTTTCGGATCTTTGTTTTGGCAGGTGTTCCTACTGGTTTGTACCTTCAGTCGTCACAAATTTGACCCCCTCGTGGTAGATATGAACTAGCCTTTCCCCACTACCTGTCCCCTAGCCCAAGCCGACAGTCTTTTTCTAAAAAAATTCTAGTTCCGACCAAGTCGCACTTATTCCACTGAAAGCTGCGACCCACTCATACTTTTTGACCGATAAGCGTGACCCAGGTCGTGCCTTTTGCCCCGATAAGTGCAACTTGGACAAGAAAGCCAGATCGCGCTTGTCTTGGCTTTTGAACTGACCCCGATCGCTATTATGACTCAGTTTTGTGCTACATGTCGTGTGCTTAAACCCCTATTTTGTGCAACCTGAGTCTTCCAACTGTTTTTCTGCCTCGATCACGATTATTTCCCAATTCTGTGCGACCTCTATCATGCATGTTCCGCCGACATGTGCGACTTGCAGTTTTTCAGTCATTTTTGGTGTTTGAGATCCTTGTTCTAGACCCCCTGTCTGTGTTTTATCCCTTCCTGACTTGTTTCTATCCAAATCTGATCCATTACAACCCCCTGGTTTGTTTTGTGGTCCTATTTTCCTTGTATGTGAGCCCCTTGAGTCGAGCTTCGTAGTTGAGACCCCCTGTGTGTTTCCTACACCTTGAACAATTCCTAAGGCGTTCATTTACTTGTGTTTATTTGATGTTCTGGAAGAATTAGTTGTGATTTTGCATGATATTACTACCATTTACTGTTATTTATCAGCATTTTTGCATCTTGTCTGTGAGATTGCTCAGGTTTATACACATCATTTGCACACATCTCACACCCTAAAAGAAAAATGTTTGGTTCATGACCCCAAGCTAGCCTAAAAAATTAACTTAACTCCAACCAACATTGTAACCTCATTTGAGGACCAAAACAATCTTCTAGTTAAGTTAGGACATTGGGGATATGCCTCCAAATAACACCCATTTGTCACTAAAATTTGAGACATAGTTGTTGTCCATTGTGGGACAAAAATCCTCTTATACTTGTTGACACGGTCACAACCAGTTTATCGCCCCCCGTCTCCCCCCTCCCTCGCTCTACGGGAGTAAGCCACAATGAAAGGGTTCCAGAAGTCAGGGTGGAATACCGCACTCCATTTTGTATCGAAGGATAACCTTTCGCAATCCTCGTGTATGCCAGAGTATACCGGGTGTTGAGGGCCAAAGGGCTCAAGTGCGAGGAAACCATCCCGGATGTGTCATGAACAAGGTAGCGTAGTTGTCATTCCTTCTAAGACTCTTTTACTCGGAGGTCCTTCTCGGTAGTGGGATTCTCTTAGCTTATTGTTCTTCCATTTTGTATTGTTTGACTGGGATTTCACCACCCTGCTGAGATACAATTTGTGAGGGGCTTCCAGCTTGTAGCTAGGAGTTTGCTTGCACTTTTACCCCATAGGTTAATGCGGCATTTTCTTTCCAAGTAGTGTTGCTAGTTGGATTTCTGACCACTTTGTTGTATACTCACTTGCTGTAACCCGCTATTGCAGTTTGGTTTTAGAGATTGCTTTTGGTCCGTGAGCCACCATTTGTACGCTGTCCTTCTGCACACTTGGTTATAGCTGGGTTTTTGAGCCTGTGGTTGATACTCTTGAGTTTCCATTCATTACACTATTTTGATTATTAATCCTCCCTTGTCCAATTTGGTCATATGTCTAAATCAGGAGTTATGTCTAAATCGGGAGTCCATCCAGTCTATTTTTAGTCACTATCACCATTGGGCCCACTTGGCCTAATTGCGGCACATGTTTTAGTTACTAAAGTGTGGGGAACACTAACTAATGCCTACTGCCACTGATTGCACTTGCATGCATCAGTTTATAAGTAGGGATAATTTTAGGGGCGGATTTTAGCCTAGTGGACTATTTTTCCATGTTTTTCTCCCCAAAAAAATTCACCATTTTGCATTTTTTGAAGCCCCGTTTCGCCCAATTTTGATGGGGTAAAAAATTTTCACCCTAAAAATTGTCAAATTATTATATAAACGATATAAAATCCTTGGAAATTAAAATATTTTTTGAAAAATATCGCTAATCATTTTATAGTTGTCGTTT
Source organism: Pseudotsuga menziesii (assembly GCA_001517045.1). Taxonomy (NCBI): domain Eukaryota; kingdom Viridiplantae; phylum Streptophyta; class Pinopsida; order Pinales; family Pinaceae; genus Pseudotsuga; species Pseudotsuga menziesii. Next base: position 307,539 of record LPNX010587819.1, read on the forward strand.
TAAGAATTGGTAATATTCGCCAACATTTATACACTTTTAAATAAGTATGGTTCCTTAAAATCATCCCTGTTTAGGAGCCTCCTAGACCAATCCTTACAATTTAGGAGTCACTAGGAGTGTCGATACCAACCAAGGTCAGTTGAGTTGAGTTGGTGACTAGTCAAGCTAAGTTAGGAGTTAATTACATTCAGTTCTAGTCATCTATATTCAGTTAGCACTAGGTTTGCATAGCTGCATACAGGAGATGTGCATTTCTCACCCGCCACAACTAGTTAGCCTCAATTAACACTGAATTAGACACTTGAGTTGTGTTTTAGAACTTCGATAATGATTCAGACAAGGTCAATTAACTCTTGAGTCCTCTGATAATGATTTAGACAAAGTCTTAGTTACCTAGAGTCAAGTAGAGTCTAATCAATTCGAATTTCCTTATGTGCATTCAAATTGCATATGGCTATTTAGCTATTGTATTACATTGTAATTTATCATCTAATTACTTTTTGATTAATGAAAGCATTCACAGTTACAAGCCATTTTTGCACTGTTTCATTCTTCAATTGCTGAGTAAATTATGTGATCTATCTTGTGAGTTGTGTGTTTGTCCACAGATCTATGTGCTCAATTTAATATACATAACACACCATCACGTCATCATTGCTCTGCCAAGCTACTCGCATAGACTTGGGGGGAATACCCCTCAGTTCGGTTCATTGAACCGTCACCATCAGATCCATATTTGACATCTTTCACCACCTTCAGAGCCATACATGACATCCGAGTCTGATTTGGATTCCTATCAATCTGAACCCGTCTTTTTGACTGCTCCATCTAGCCCCATGGATGGTGCACCTCCTAACCCCTTTCAGTGGGGGATGGTTGATAGCGGACTTGTGTCAGTTCCACCCATCATTCTGGGTATACCTTCTGCTAGACCTACAGATCCTGCTTCTAGTGGACCATTTTTCATCGCACACACTGCTGCTGGTTCGCTACCCACAAGTGGTGTCCCCATTCCAACCACCATGGTTCCTACCATACTACCATTTATACATGGGGGTAGTGGCCCTTCCACTTCCATTTCGACTATTCCTACCATCCCAGTGACTACTCCTATTGTTGAAAGTTGTAATATCCCAAATTTTTTACCTTGATTATATTGGGCATAAGCCCCACTGCACATGATTTACTTTGATGTTATATTTATATTTATATGTTGGGCATATGTTCGGGTACACAAGGTACTCCCAAAAGACCGAACACCTTCAGATACCACTTCACATAAACAGATCACAGATCAACACACCGATGTTTGTCACGTGGTTAAAACCCTCGAGAGGGAAACAGTCCACAGCCCCAGCCAAATAGCTACTTGGAGCAATTTATTATGCAAAAGAAAGAAATTTACATAAGCTTCTCATAATTGATCAACTAGCCAAGGACCCTCTATGCTATTTAAATAGAGATCATAGACTGATCAGGTGTTAAGCCACGGATCAATGGTAGGTATGATCTAAGAGAAGTTGAACCGTCGGATCACTCTATGTCTAGAACATATCGTGACCGTTGGATTAGAATATTTACAAATGCATACTAATGCATACTAAAGAAACACACTTTTTCTTAATAGATATATTACACAAGTTGATCTTAACTAACTCCTAAGTGTCTAAATATCCTAACATCCCCCCTTAAGAACAACTTGGGATAGGATTGAAGGATTTACAAAAGTGACACTATTAGGAGAAGGAAGGAGGCATTAGAGCCTATCTCATAAGTGTCTAAATATCCTAACATCCCCCCTTAAGAACAACTTGGGATATGATTGAAGGATTTACAAAAGTGACACTATTAGGAGAAGGAAGGAGGCATTAGATCCTATCCCCCCTTAAGGACACATTCCTGAACTCCTAACATAGACCGAAGTTTAGAAAACTCCGCTTCTGTAAGAGACTTGGTGAAGATGTTTGTAACTTGATCATCTGTAAGGCAATAGAGAACTTCAATAACACTATCATGAACAAGATTTCTGATGAAGCACATGTGTAGCTCAATGTGTTTGCTGCGCTGATGTAGAACTGGATCTTTGGCAAGATTGATGGCACTTTGATTGTCGCACCAAAGTGGAGTAAGTTGCTGCTACTCAAATCCAAACTCTGAAAGGATCTGTCGAAGCCATAAAGCTTCTTGGATGGCATTAACTGTGCCTCGATATTCTGCTTCTGTTGAAGAAAGAGCAAGAGCTTGTTGTTTCTTACAAGCCCAAGTGACAGGTCCAGATCCCAGAATGAAAACATAACCTGTAGTAGACTTTCGATCATCAGGATTGTCGGCCCAATCTGAATCAGTGAAACCAACCAAAAAAGGTTTCCCCCCTGTACTGTAATGAATCCCAAACTGAATTGTACCTCGAATATATCGAAGTATTCTTTTTGTTGTTTTCCAGTGATTTTCATAAGGAGTTTGCATATAACGGGCAACATGACCAACGCCAAAGGAAAGGTCAGGACGGGAATGAGTCAAGTATAAAAGACTACCAACAAGCTGACGATACAAGGTGGCATCTACTTCAGGGGAAGTACAAGTGGCAGAAAGTTTGACTCCAGACTGGAAGGGAGAAGGGGCTGGTTTACAATCTTCCATGTGGAAGCGACGAAGAAGGTCACAAGCATACTTAGACTGGGAAAGAAAGATTCCTTCTTTGGTTTGCAAGACTTGGAGACCAAGAAAATAATGCAAATGTCCTAAGTCTGACATTTCAAAATTTTGCTTAAGACTGGATTTCACATGGGTTATAAGGTTAGGGTCACTACCAGTAAGGATAAGATCATCAACATAAAGAACAAGTATGATGAGATGGTTTCCTACTTTCTTGGTATAGACATTGGGGTCAGAATGTCATCTAGAAAAACCAGTGTCAAGGAGAAAGCTATCCATTTTGGCATACCAAGCTCTAGGAGCTTGCTTAAGGCCATATAAGGATTTCTTAAGGAGACAAATAAGGCTAGAATTATTCTGAACATATCCAGGAGGTTGTTCCATGTAAATTTCTTCATGTAAAGCACCATGTAAGAAGGCAGACTTGAAATCCATTTGATGGACTTCCCAGTTATGTAAGGCTGCAAGGGAAAGAACAAGGCGGATGGAGTTCATTTTTGCTACAGGGGTAAAGGTTTCATTGTAGTCAATCCCTTCAACTTGGGAAAAACCTTTGGCAACTAACGTTGCCTTAAGTCTTTCAACACTTCCATCTGATGCATACTTAGTTCTGTAGACCCATTTACATCTGACAAGTTTTCTTCCTTTTAGAAGAGGAACAAGATCCCAAGTATCGTTCGCCATTAAGGAACGATATTCTTCATCCATAGCTGCATCCCAATCAGGATTTCCTGCAGCTTCTGCAAAAGTTTCTGGATCATGATTCTTGGAAACTTGAGCCAAAAGAGAAGAGGCTTGCTGAAACTGAGAACGTGTTCGACGTTGATCTCTAGGATCACTGGCAAGATCACCAGCTGCTTCACATGTTGAATGGACCCATCGAGGAAGTATTGGTGCTATTGCAATTGGAGGAACATGAGCAGGTGGAGGTGGATTTTCATCCTCACTGTCATCATCAGAAACTGGAGTTGGAAACCTATCAAGGAAGCTGGAAGAAGAAGAAGAAGGAGGAGGCACAATCGCCGAATCAGGCTCGTAGGCCAAAGATGGCACACCTGCCAAGTTAGGCTTGCAGGCCAAGAGATTTTCATCAAATTTAACATCTTTTCTAATGATTATATCATGAGAATGTGGCTGAAGAATTCTATAACCTTTTACATCTTCAGAATATCCAACAAATATGCACTTTTCACTTTTAGGCTGCAATGCTTTCCATTTTTCATCTGAAATGTGAGCCCACGCTTCACAACCAAACACACGAAAGTGACTTACATCTGGTTTAATTTTACTTCATTGTTCTTCCGGTGTTATACCCTGTTATACAATTTATGGCCTCAGCCCAATATTGAAGACTTAGTCCCTTAGATTGGATCATACAATTAGCCATTTCTTTTAAAGTGCGGTTCTTCTTTTCAGCTACACCATTTTGTTGTGGTGTATATGGAACAGTGTGCTGTTGTTAGATTCCTTGTTCAGTGCAAAAAGTAATGAACTTGTTGTTAACATATTCTCCTCCATTGTCACATCTTAACTTAATAATTTGATGACCAGATTGTTTTTCAACAAGGGCCTTGTAGTCCAAGAACATGTTAAAGACTTCGCTCTTAAGTTTTAGGAAGTAAACCCAAGTGCGTCTGAAGTATTCATCAATGAAAGTTAAGAAATATTTGAAACCAGAAAAGGAAGAAGATGGAAGAGGGCCACACAAGTCACTATGCACAAGTTCTAAGGGAACCGAGGCGTGCCAAGAGGCACGTTTGTCAAAACTGTCCCGATGATGTTTTCCGAGTACACAACCGGAACAAACACCATCCTTGCAAGATACTAGCGGAAGACCAGTCACCATATTGTCTTTACATAATTGTTTCAATGAGCGATAATTTAAGTGACCAAATCGCTCATGCCAAAGTTTGCTCAAGTTATCACTATGAGCAACAAAAACTGAAGGAAAAGGTGATGACCCAAAGTTGTTAAATTTGTACAACCTGGTAATATCATCAACAGTTCCAGTAGCAAGGATATTTTGAGGATTTTTAAAATCCTTGATTACAACTTGGTGAGGTGTAAACGTCACAGTTTTACCTTCACCTGAATGAGTAATTTGATAGAATGATAACAAATTACAGGAAATTTTTGGAACACATAATTTTTGGAACACATAATACATCACTGAAATGACCATTTTCTACTGGAACTGTTCCAGATCCTACAACACTTAGAGATCTATCATCACCAACAAATATTTGTTTGGTGTTACATTCATGCATAGTAGAAAAGATGGCTTTATCCTTAGCCATATGATAAGATGCTCCAAAATCAATGAGCCATTCAATCGAAGTAGAAGAAGAAGATGCAGTATAAGAGTAACCAGAAGCACAAAGTGCATGTCCATGAGAGGTAGATTTTGAAGACGAATCTAGGCTAATGTGGTGCTTCTTATGTAATGTCCTCTTCCAATTAGACCTTGAGGCCCAAAACCGCTAACCTAGGTGATTCTTGTGGGTTCGAGCGGTTACTGACAGTTAGGGAATCAGCTAAGGACTGATTCCATCCATAGAAGATATAGGGCATCATCATTAGGTCAAGAAGGGCCATCGGGGCCAAAGGCCACCTTCATGCATGCCATCCAAGCATTATTTAATGATGCATGCACTCTTTAAGTCTCCATCCGCATGCATGCAAGTCAACGACAAATTAGAAGATAAAGTGACCTAATTAGGTCAAAGATTAGGGTTTTCGCAGTTGAACGTTATAAATAGAGGATAAAGCGAAATGAGACTTCACTTTTTGATGATTATTATTTTGGGAGCTCTTGGATAGCAGCACAACGTGCCGCACAGCAGTTGGGGTTGGAGACGGAGTCTTCAACTAACGGGATTTCGGCAGTGAAACATCTGTCCTAGTCTCATTCGGGGTAAGCCATACAAGTTCACCCTTTTCTCTTACATTCATTTATAAGTTATCCAGTATATGGTATAGATCATTGTAGAGACACATGCGCAGCCGTAAAGGGGGGTTTTCAGCCAGAAAGCCCTAATCAGTTGCTGGGCCTTCAGATCTTAGCTTTACTCCAAAACTCAGGCACCATTCTAATCATTAGCATTATATTCTAGTACTCGATGATTATCAGATCCGTCCGTGCTCATCCGGAGCAGTTACAGGCGATTCAGGATCAAAAGGGGCGTGAGCAGCTGCCTCTCTAGAGCAAGTCGCTATCCTGCCTAGAGACCTCAGAAACTCCACATGTACCAGGCATTCTCTTCGGCACGGGAAGGCTATCAGCCCTGCAAATCGGCAGCATCATCGGACACCTCCTTCACTAGAAACGTCACCCTTTTTTGATTGGGATTCTTGCTGCTGAGGTTTCACCGGAAGCGGAAGATATCTGTCCATCTCCGATTTAGTTCTTGGTGCTTGCATTCTTTCTCAGGAGCAGTCTAGCCGATTTATCAGTGGTAAGTGATCATTCTATCTCACAAACCCTAACCCTAATTTTTGCTATAAAATAGGGATTTTTGCATGTCATTTTGCATGCCCAGTTGTATCAGCATATTTGCTTAGAAATAGAAAATATCGGGATTTGGGATATTACAGTGGTATCAGAGCTATTTTCTTGGCCAGCTGTGGGCTTAAGAAATGAAAAGTAGATGAATATAGAAGGAGACCCTTTTGTAACCTATAGGAGGAGGAAGAGTAGATACACAGAAGAATTTGAAGATATCCAACTAGAAGATACCAATTCAGACATGGAACAAACAGGTATACATTCGGATAGGGGAAAAGGAATGGGAGAAGAAGAGGATCGGATGGAGTTTCACAGCTTGGTCTCTGCATTGCAAGACTTAGCCAAAGGAAAAAAATATGTACTCAATGCAATCAACAGATTATCAGCGAAACCGAAAATAGGTATCAACAATACACCTCCCTCACCGGTAGATCGAGGATCTACAAGCAGCAGTGGAAAGGTAGCGTACACTAACATTCAGAATACTCCGCACATATACAACAAACCTTCTATTAGGCATACCATGCCTCACTTCTTGGTAGATACAGTAGGGGGCCTGGTCATGCAGGGAGAACCTAGCGAGCCTTTTGGGGCTTATCTACAGGAGTATAGAGACTTAGGGGATGAGTTTCATGCTGCCATGTCTTTTTCAGATTTCTACAACATGAAGAGTAGGAACAGGCCCAGGAATTTCAACAAGGGTTTCAATCACAACTATGAGTTGCAGAAGACCTTGGGCAGGTTGACCATCCCAAACTTTGATGGGACTCGCGGAGGATCAGCGAGGATATGGGTTCAAAAGTTGGATACCTATTTCTAACTCAACCCCATGACAGAGACAGACGCCATTAAATTTCCTACACTTCACCTAGACAGAGAAGCTCACGAGTGGTGGTACCACGGATTGGTGACATTGGGTCACAACACCATACATTCATACAGTGAGTTCACTCAGAAGCTCATAGAGAGGTTTGACAGGAAAGATCCAGAGATACATTTCAGGGAGTTGGCTCAACTCAAACAGACCGGTAGTGCAGAAGCTTTCATTTCATAATTTCAGAGGCTAGCCGTTATGGTAACAAATGTGTCAGAGAGTAGATTGACTATGTTATTCACTGAGGCCCTCACAGAGCCACTACGGGGATGGGTGAAAGCCTACAAACCCCTCACTCTGCAGGATGCCATTAGCAGAGCAAGAGATCTTCAGGATTTAGTCCCCAAAAACAAATTCCCACTGAAAACCAATTTTCCTGTTAGGGACAAGGACATGAAACCTTTCCAGTAGGATGTTCCCAAGAAAACTTGGTTATACGAGGACACTAGGAAAGACTTGAGAAGGAAGAAGCTATGCTTCACCTGTCAGGAACCATGGTTACTAGGACACAGGTGTGCAGGGAAGGCGAAGGCTCACTACATTGAGGTATATTCAGACAGTGATGAGGATGACTATGCGCAGGAGGCCACAGAAGAGGAACCACACTAGGGTGATACACCAGAGGGAGTCATTGCTACATTATCTGGAGTACCAAGATTCCATACTCTCAGGGTCAGGGGAGTGGTACAGGGTCACATAGTAGGAGTATTGATTGATGGGGGAGCCACTCACAATTTCATTGACTCCGCTTGGGTAGCCAAGAGAGGTATTCAGACCGAGAAGTTTGAAGGATTCACCGTAGTAGTAGCCGAGAACTCCAGCATGGAGTGCAACTACTGGATCCCGAAATTGAATGTTGCCTTAGGTAACTATCAGATGACAGACTCTTTTTATGTAGTGGATGTAGCGGATACTCATGTGGTATTGGGTGTTTAGTGGCTTTATTCTATAGGGAAATACACTACAGATTACAGGGCAATGGAAATGGAATTCCAGGGGCGAGACGGCAAACAGGTAGTTTTGAGAGGCATGAACACTTATCCCCCAAAACCGGTCTCGTCACAGAGAATGGAGGTTGTACTTCGACAGGATGATATAAAATGGGTTGTAGAATGTTTAGTCACCTTCAGGAAACCCCTAGAGACCAGCACACAACACCCAAGTGACATTCAAACCTTGCTACGGAAGCATGAAAAGGTTTTTCGGGACCTTCCATCAAGTAGACCACCAGACCGAGGTTTTGAACACATCATCGAGATAGAGGAGGGGATACAAGCAGTCATCACCACTCCTTACAGGCATCCCAAAAGATACAAGGATGAGATTGAGAAAATGATCAAAGAATTACTAGAGCTTGGATATATTCAGCCCAGTTCTAGCCCCTTTGCATCCTCAGTAGTACTGGTAAAAAAGAAGGATGGTACACTGCAAATGTGCATCGATTATCGAGCACTCAACAAAAAGACCATTAAGAACATGTATCCCATTCCTAGAGTTGACGAACTCATGGATGAGCTTCGGGGATCTCAATGCTTCTCCAAGATCGATCTTCGCTTGGGGTACCATCAGATCAGGGTAAGGGACCAGGACATCTCCAAAACAGCTTTTCACTGTCACTATGGTCACTATGGTCACTATGAGTTTTTGGTCATGCCCTTTGGACTTACCAATGCTTCGGCCACTTTTCAGTCATGCATGAACCACACCGTCTGTCTGTGCTCATCTGGAGCAGTTATAGGCGATTCGGGATCAAAAGGGGCGTGAGCAACTGCCTCTGTAGAGAAAGTCGCTATCCTGCCTAGAGACCTCAGAAATTCCACATGTACCATCCATTATCTCCGGCACAGGAAGGCTATCAGTCCTACAAATCGACAGCATCATCGGACACCTCCTTGACTGGAAACGCCACCCTTTTCTGATTGGGGTTCTTGCTGTTGGGGTTTCACCGGAAGCAGAAGATATCTGTCCATTTCTGATTCAGTTCTTGGTGCTTGCATTCTCTCTCAGGAGCAGTCTAGCTGGTTTATCAGTGGTAAGTGATCATTCTATCTCACAAACCCTAACCCTAATTTTTGCTATAAAATAGGGATTTTTGCATGGTAGTTTGCATGCCCAGTTGTATCAGCATATTTGCTAAGAAAAAAATAAAAAACCAGGATTTGGGATATTACATCTTCATTGCTGCTTCCAAGGCTACCATATTCTTAAAACTCTTAAATTCATCATGATTATATTTCCCACAAAAATTGCAATGATGCTCAGTCTTCTTTCCTTTTTTCTTGGATCCTTTGTCATTTTTAAAGGAGCTGACTGAGAAGGTTTGGGACCCTTGTTGTTTTGCTTATTATTGCGAGAATTCTGTTTCTTGGGAGGCTTGGAATTTTCTTTCTGTTGGGACAATAAGGCTTTCCCAGATGTATTTGCATTGTTAATTATTCCAAGATGAATGAGCTTATCTTGCTCTTTAATTAAGGAATCACAAAAGGATTCAAGGCTAGGCTCTTGATAGCTAGTTGCAGTCAAGGATTCTTTCTTGGAGTAGAATGTAGATACAAAAACAGAATATGCAGGTCCAAGTTTGGAAAGAATATAATAAATACATTGTTTGTCTTCTTTCTTAATCTTGCATTCTGCACATAAGAGTCTAAGAGTTTTATACTTAGATAAATAGTCTTGAATGCATGAAAAATCATTTGGATTCAAGGAAAGCAACTCATTCTCAAGTTGATGACCCCGAATTTCATTTTGTTTACCAAACACAGATTCCAACTTTTCCCAAGCTTTATCAGGTTCATCAATTCCAGATATGTGGAATCGCAAATCAGTAGAGATTGACATCCCAATCAATCCACGAGCTTCATCACATCTATTTGCCAATTTAATTTTCTTATCATCATCAGTGGGTTCTATTTCTTTCCCTAAGGTTATATTGAAAAGTCCCCTACTTCTCAGAACATCCTCCATACGAGATTTCCATGAGAAATTGTTAGAACTTGTAAGTATAATATATTAAGGGGAAGCCATACTGTAAAATAATGGCTGAAAAAACAGAAACTAACTGGCTGGATACAAAGAGCTCGAAAAACTATGTTGTTTTAAAAAAAATGACACTTAAAACAGAATCTGGATGATGAAGTTATGCTTGATCAAAGAAAATGTTGAAGATGTTCCCAATAGTGACGTGGCAGATATTAACTTGACCAACTAAAAAAAAGGAAGCCCCCTCTTCCCAAAATCAACCTTTGACAATCACTTTTACAATAAAGTTGCTTTGAAGTGAATCACTTTTGTAAAATAAGTGATGTTCACTTTTACAATAATGTGACTTTTAAATAGTGCAGCGATAAATTAAAAGACTGACTTGAACTCAAGACTTATCAAGGTGTAAAGCAACTTTGGACCAAGTGAGCTAAGTTTAAAAGGTACGTAAAAGTATGGAAAGAGGAAGGGTTTTTTTTTTTTTACTCTTCTCTCTCGTTTTCCGTGCTTGCTTTCTTTTCTTGTAAATCACAAAAAAACGAAAAACAATTTTTTTTCCACACAATGGGGTCAGATCTTGGTTAGCTTACCCGGAAAGTCTACGTTTTCAAGTTTTCTCACTGTTTCTGATTTTCTGTAATCGCACAAGGTGCACGACAAAGAGCATACGTAGCCGAGAAGACAGGAAAAAAACTTTCCTTTACTGTTTCTGATTCGCCGCGATCGCGCAAGGTGCACGACAAAGAGCATACGCAGTCAGAGAAAACAACAATCCGAGACTAAAACATAAAATATCTAATAATAAACTGATAAAATATGAGATATTTAAAAAAGAAATCCATCATTGTAACATTATACCTTCAGATTTTCTGAAATAGGTGTTTCTGGAGCAAACGGACATGGTTTTCGGTGAAACAAAAACTATTTCCAAATGGAAACAGCGCTCCGGACACAATGAAATAGTTTCCACAGGAAAAAAATGCACAGAAAATCCAGAACCAGAAACCCTTTCAAAGTTTTGGCAACACCGGCTCCAGATCTTGATCAAAACCGAAAGCGGCTCTTCATAAAAGCTCTGATACCATGTTCGGGTACAAAGAGTACTCTCAAAATACCGAACACCTTCAGATACCGCTTCACACAAACAAATCACAGATCAACGCACCAATGTTTGTCACGTGGTTAAAACCCTCGAGAGGGAAACAGTCCATGGCCCCAGCCAAATAGCTACTTGGAGCAATTTATTATGCAAAAGAAAGAAAGTTACATGAGCTTCTCATAATCGATCAACTAGCCAAGGACCCTCTATGCTCTTTAAATAGAGATCATAGACCAATCGTGTGTTAAGCCACGGATCAATGGTAGGTATGATCTAAGAGAAGTTGAACCGTCGGATCACTCTATGTCTAGAACATATCGTGACCGTTGGATTAGAATATTTATAAATGCATACTAATGCATACTAAAGAAACACACGTTTACCTAACGGATATATTACACAAGTTGATCTTAACTAACTCCTAAGTGTCTAAATATCCTAATAGCGTATGCCCAACTACACATGATTTATTTTGGTTATATAGATATATTGGACATAAGCCTCAATGCACATGTTTGACTGTTTTGTTCTATAATTATATATTAGGCATAGGACCTGTTGGTCAAGGACTATTGTTGTGTACTGGGCATAGGACCCGATGTACTTGATTGATTTATTATGTGATTGGGCACAAGCCCAAATATACTGAGATGATCTTTTTTGTGATGTATTGTGAAGAATACCGATATACATGATTGATTGCTATGATGTGTTGGATATAAGTCCTGGAGCACATGCGTTATAAGGCTATGTGTTGAGTGTAAGCTCTAGAGCACATAGGTAACCCCAACAAGTAAATGATAAAAGTGTTGGGCATTAACCTCGAGAGTACTCCAACATGATGTTGAGCATAAGCTCTAGAGCATTGGATCTTTAGACATTGTATCCCTAAGTGTATTGTACAAATGCATCCTAGTACTAGTGTTGAGCAAAGGGCTCTAGAATTGCACAAGTGTAATGCATGTTTGATAGTGTTGTGCATAAGCTCTAAATAGCACTAGGGGTTACTTTAATTAAGGATGTTGAGTTGGAAAGAATCTGAATAGCACCAACCTTCATCATACTTATTCAAGGTGATTAATTGAAATCACGATCTATTTCTTATCAATGTCTGCACGATACTTCCACGAATACGAGGTAATCCAAAATGCAAGGAAATCTAGGGCTACCTATCATAGTTGACCGACCAAACCCCACATGAGGCCTTGTTAAATAATTAACATAAACTAAGGAAGCATCAAATAAACTATTATGTTATTTAATGTGTGGATAATAAATTATGAATAAATTGAATAGGTAAGTCTATATAATATATATGAAAAAATATATATTTATATATATAGTTATTTTGAATAAATAAAGACAAAAGTTCTTAGTGAAGTATACATACATTTATGAGAATAATATATATATATATATATATATATATATATATATATAAAGTAATTATAAAAGAAATAAAAGATAACAAAAGTTACTAAGTAAAAGTTTATATATATTATTTTATAAACTAAATAAATACATTAGGATTCTTTTCTAAACTCAAGTAGGAACTAATAGAAAGTTCCTAGTCATCAAAATTTACTATCCTCTAAAATATATTACATAAAATCAAACTAATAGTTATTTTCAAGAAAGTATTAAAATATTGATGTAACTCAAGATAACCAAAACTGCCCCATTCCAAAGAAAATCTAAAAAAGCAAGAGCTAACAGAGAGGGCATATGATCTGATTATTACAGGATTGGAGAGAATTCCAAACCCAGTACTTAGAGAATACATAGCTTAAATCCAAGATACCAGCAGCCTCATCCTTAGGTCTTCTAGTTCTCTCTTGCATGTTGGAGCCAACTCGAGGGAATTCGATTAAGAACCATGAACGGTTCCGGGTCAAGGTTGGGAGGAACATGACAGTTCTGAGGTCATCCGGTTATCACTCCAAAGCTTAGAAACATAGTATTTCCTATTAATTTTGTGTTGAAGTGTGCAAGGTGATAGAGCTATTACAAGCCATGCAACTTCAGGTAAGAGGTTTACCCTATATCGAAATTTGTTTCTTCTCTTAAATACGTGTACATGCTGAGATTTAAAGATATCAATATTTGCATTTAAAGCTACAAATTATTCTTCATAAACTTGAATAGAACATTTATTTATGTGGGTCCATTGACATAATTATTTGGTCATGGTACCCTAGGTTTTACTTAAAAAGATTTTTATGGTTAGGTTAGAACTAGGATAAATCTTTTCTCTTCTTTTAAACTTTTCAGATTTGTTCGAAAACTTCAAACCCAAAACCCCTATTTCTCAAATTCTACATTTAAAACTTCAAGAAGTCATAATCTAAGATTAATACTCTCATAAATATTATGATAATTATTTAACCATTTTAAAATATAGGACATAGCTGTTTTCAAGCGAAGATCACTCCAGTAAAGCAAGTTTGTGCTAGAGCTCTGTTTCGTAAATCTAGAATAAATACTCAGCACTTATTACAAATCATCCACGTGGGAATTGCCAACATTAGACATAATAGAGAACCTTAGGTCATTCATGACAGATCGAATCCCTTGGTGTTCCAAGTCTACGCTAATCAACGTTTCCATAATTTCAAGTATGACTCCATAAAACTACGCATATCGTTGGATGGAAGCCATGCTTAAACTATTTAAAAAAGAAATAGATAATACATAATCATCTTAAGCTTAACTAGGGTATCACGATAATCCCTTCTACCAAACATGGAATCCAATAAAAACTCAGGCTCGAGATTCAAATCCCATAGAGTTTCCTTTCCATTCATCCTTTGGAAGGAGTAGCCATGCTTCAAAATGCTGGCATGAAAACTCATACAGTATTTACAAACAAGATATCAAAAGTTCCATTGCTAGCACTGCTAACGCAGAGCATCCCCATCCTAACATAATACATTTCTCACCAACAACGCTTTGCCCATATATTTGAAAGGACAACGATTCAAAATCTTCATAAATAAAAAGTAACAGAACAGAAATTATAGATTCTTTGTAAAAAAAATCCACTACAGGACATCTTCCCAGATACAAACTTCTAGAATTAATATTTCTACGTTTCAATAGAACCTTCTTAGATATTTCCCTAAAAACACACAGAGCAAGCTTAAGCACAAATCAGTTTACCCCGACAACGTTAGCTACGTGAATGCACATAATACATTAAACAACTTCAAAACACAACATTTATCATTCTACGAAATACTTCATTATTCACCCAGCTAAAAACATTAAACCAATAAAAAGCACATAAAAGGGAATGACTGTACAGCCATGTATTTCCAGAAATAGGTTTTAGATAGGGTTTTCACCCATTGTCAAATTAAAATTACAAATTCATCAAATGCCTAAACGGGTTCATAAGCACTAAACCCTGCGAAAATACTTAGCATCGTTTCATTCAAAATTCCCTTACACTCAGTATGTAGTAAAGCCAAGAGACTACCAACAAACCCTTATCAGCTCCAAATGGAAATCCATTAAACCACAAACAACGCATCCCCAAATCTCTTTGAAATGCAGAATGACCACCTGTTGGGTAAAATATTGTCTTGAATACTTCACCTAATATTGAATTATCGACCAGGGTTGGTAGGCTTAGAGTTGCTACAAAATATATGCGAAGGTAGAGGGATTCCTTGGGTATCGTGGTAATACTTTCAACAAACAAAAGATCGAAAGATATTTCAAAAAGAAAAACTGAGTCAAACTTCTAAGAATTCAACTATCAGGATAATCGAACAAAGTACTAGACTAGAGCGGTATCTCATTATACTACTTTACTCTATAAACAATGTTATGGCAATGAACTACTCTATCTAAGGAGATTTATTAAACAACTTTAAAGACTGATTGTTCAAAGAAGGATTTACAATAACTAGTTATGCTTTCTAAAAAACAATACATGCAACTAATAGATAGACACTAATTTCATTCTCCTTGATTATTTTGAGGATAAGGGTTTACTATAAGTGGAATAGGAGTAGGAGAAGTATCAAAGTGACTTTCAAATGAGGTGAAGAAACTAAAGGAAATCAAACCTAACTTAATCTCTACGAAAATATGTAGACTAAGAAACGTCCAATTACAAGCTATAGTAAACATGATGATTTATAAACAAATAACTCCTACTTACAAAAGATAGGATAATACTACAAGAAAGTAGACATAACTTATGAACAAGAAGAAAAATTATAAATATGATTTAAATTCTATCCTTTAATCACTATATGATGGAGAAGATAAATCGTATTGCTATGAACAATGTATAAGATACTTAATCTATTAATGCATCTAAGCTTCACATGCAAAGGAATAAATTAAATCAATCAAAATATTTAATTACAAATCAATACAATAGATCAAAACACATGACATAATTCTTAGGCATAAGGTGAAAAGAAAGAAGAAATAAGAATAAGGCTTAACAAGTATTCTAAACAGTCTCATCTAAGATTTTTAAGAGGAAATGCAACATTGTCTAACTACTACTATCAAAACATAATCGGAAAACTAAAGAGACAAGCTCAAAACATATTAAAAACATGCAGGGTTGAATGAAAGATTGGATAGCAGACAAAAACGAAGGTCTGTATGAGAGGCAAAACAGGCTATCTGAATGACAGTCTATCTGAAGAAAATACTAAAACTTCAAGAAAACAACGAATCTAAATGATTTTTTTAGGACAACTGACTCATGCATATGATAACAAAGTATAAAAAACAGAAATGAGACCTATGTAGCAATTGAATTCAATTTATGAAATAACTTAAAATTCAATTCAGAGTTAACAACATAATTATCTATTCATTAAACAAACTGTAATATAACTTTAACTGAATTCATAGTAGAATGGAAAAAGACAGAATTGAATTTATTGTAATTGACTCAAAGCAATCTATTCTACTAACATGAACCAAGCAGTAGACTGAAAAGACTTGAAAAATGAATTTGAAAACTAGACTATGCGCAATTGGTTGCTTAACCTATGAAGGAAATTACATTAACAACATAATCCCAAACTCTAAGCTACAGGAAGTAAATAACATAAAAAAATTCAATGACTAAGTTACAGAAACAAATTAGAAATAACATTATACTACTTGTAGAAAAATGAAGAATGAAAATACACAGAAAGAGAAGGCTCTAGTTGACAGGGGCCCTCCCAACAATCAGAGTGTTAACTGGTTCACACTGCCTAAGAAAAGATCATACACAATGTCCACAAAAATTCCATTAAAGTAAATAAAAAAGTGTTACAGAGTTTTTTGAACTGATTGATTACATGTATCAATTAAAAACTATATGTCTCTCTCCCTCTCTAACTAACTCCATCTCGCATTACAGTGTTTTATATATAACGTTTTACGATAAGGTGAGCAAGTTGACCCTTTCAGTGGTCGACTGCTCTTAAGATAAAGTAGTCATTATGACAGGTAACTAAACTAATAACCAACATATGACGTTTCCTCCTTCGCAAATCTGGTTCTTTTTTGGCGCGCAATGTGGCATACAAACTCATCTTAATCGTAACTGGTGTCAAGGTGTCACACAGAGGCATCATACGAGCACTCTTCCAGAAGGGGGTTCATGCTATCATGTTGGTGCGTGGTCAATAACATTTTACAGGTTGTTTCATACTTTTAACGCTTAGGAATCAAGTAACAACAATGCACGATTAGCTTGGCAGTTCGAACGATGAGTTGGACAATGTGTTGGATATGCTCTGTGCATATCTAGGATAGATGCAATACTTTCTCATTGGTTCGCTGAAGACCATGATTCTATAATGGAAATTTCATGCATTAGGATATCATTACATATCATTGAATTTAAGCAAGATTATTGTGAAATAATGCAAATAAAACATAACTTGCATAAATTCAAAATATGACCATACCTACTACTGAATGGCGAACTGTATGGTAGAAAATACGCCAAAAGGTAACAAAACATGTTTTCAATATGTAAATTATTAGCCAAAAATGGTGACAAAATGAGGGCCAACATTCCCCCAAACTGAAAGAATGCCAGGTCCCATTGGTCAAAATGAAAGATAGCATTAGGAAGAAGGCAGAGCTGCATCAGCAACTGCCTTCGACTTTGATGAAGCAGATGGTTTGAACTTCGGTTTCCTAGCCTGTGCTTTTAAAAGGGCACGCCTTGCTTGCTGATTCCTCTGTGACAAACTAACAGTCATGTGGAGTTCCTCCATGTTTTTAATCTATACCGCAACTCTTTGTTCTCCTCCCGAAGATCTGAAATCAACTTAATATATTTTTCATTTTGCTTCGTTGATTGAGCCAACTC